>JAMPIV010018604.1:0-356059 GCA_024509875.1 Oreohelix idahoensis | reverse complement strand
AGCGATGCCTACAGAGAATCGAATATATATTTAATTTTTTAATCATTATTAATCTCCCCCCCATTAGTAAATGTTATTACACTACTCAGTCAAGTTCATGAGGGTCTGTAGTTGACGACCCAGCACCCAGCCTTTCTCCACCAACTTAAATGAAAACCTGTCCAAGAGACCAGCTGACAATTCAATAACAGTTTTAATTGAACACAACGATGCTCCGTAGAGATATATTAATATGCAGACAAGATCATGGCGTCAACTAGACAGTCTTTAGTAATTGATTCTGTAACGCTGCAAGTAGAACAATTAATGACATTTTCAAGCATTTATTAAATAAAACATCAATACTCACGATCTGCAGACCAAACAATATTGCCTTTTCCACAAATAGACTAGAATCGTTCTCACGGAGTTTATGGACTATCTAGGAATGAACCATAGTAGGAATATCACATAAAATGCTTCTAAAACTCCAGGATCTCAAAAACACACATCATACTGCCTTGAAGAACACACAGCGAAAGAACCGGCATAGAATAGCAAACGTTTTGCACACCAAAGACTCAAACTCTGCACCCCAAATCAACCAATAGACAATGACGTACTTTCTGTCACCAGCACAAGGATTATATACCATAAACAAATAGACAGCTGGCGAATCGTCTGGACAACCGACCGACAGGATATGAATTTTAATCATAACTCAATCTATAAATAATTATCAAATTATAATTATATATTTGTGGGTGTGTTTGCGTGTGTGTGAGAACATTTCCTGATAAAGTCTGCAACGGAAGATATTGAACATCCCGTGGCTCGGAAGAGACATCATCGCCGTCTTGGCACAAACGGCGGAGGCGGAGGACGTTGTGAAACTGAATGGAATCACGACAAGCCGAGAAAGAGAGGTTTGTATACAAAGGTATCATGGGCAACTGCGGCTTGTAGTAAAACTGACGTATTAAGGCCGGAGGGCATGAAAGTAAATAGTAAAGTCAAGGATAGTTGACCACATACTTTGGAGATGAAGAGTGAACTTGATGGTGGGGTTAAGCTCGATGAAGCTGTATAAACCGTCTCGTGCATATCTGTGAGAGCTAATGCCATCATCGATATTTCTGCTGTAAAACCAGGGAAAGGACCGAGTAATGTGCCATACTCATGCTCCAGCATATGAAGGAACCCCTCTTCTCCCATATGCAACACCACAAATTTCTAAAAAATCTTACATTGAAATTCTAAGAAAAAAGTTGAAGACCTTCCAGCAAGACGGAGAAGAGAGACCGTGGGATATATAAGGGCAAGTGCCGCCTGGTCAAAAAAAAAACAAACCAAAGAGCTCGAAGACCAACAGAGTGGGGAATAGAGATATACGAAACAGACCGTCTTAACAAGAAAGATGGTAGGAGCGGTCTGCTGGAGTCGGATAGCGAGAAAGTTGGAAGAAGCATGATTGTGTCTTAGACAAAGAGGAAAGATTTCTCAAAGATAGGCTGGACAATGCTATCGAGAAGTCAGAAATGTGCCAGAAGACAGGAACAGGCCGAAGATAGGTCTGCCAGGATGTCAACTTTTGAATGTTTGAGGAGCATGTAGAATACAGTCTTGCCCAAAGAACTTTCAAGAATCTTAAGAATGAATCGTGAGGAGAAACCTTGACAGAGATGAGCTGTTTTTAATAGTGAATTATTACGATGCGATTGTTAAAGACAGTTGCATTGCTGATCCTGATCCTGTAAAAAGAGCCATTGGTCAACTGGTTTTTTACCTTCACTTAGGTATAAGTCCTTCGCCAGTTCCGACAATGGCCCCTCCCCTTGTCAGCTGCTTTTTGATGACAATGTCGCTGTAACGCGGCGAAGAAGGGAAGAGAGCACTGATTGGAATAATGCAATCTACCGAAGGCGAGCTTCTGAATGTCCCATGGATGTTTTCTTTATATACAGGTCAAGGCTACTGAGAACAGAGCGCTCTCCCTCAGAGAGCGGCAAATCTGAGGGGATGCTGACTACCTGAGTGCGGTATGGAGTAGAGGATGGAGGGGCAGCTTGAGGGATAGGGAGGAGACGGGACAGTTTATGATGTTTAGTAGTGGAAAGGGACTCATGCAGCTGCCAGTTCAGTGTGTGGATAGTGGTGTGTATCATAGAATAGAGAGGAAGTTGTTGGAGGTGAGACAACGTAAGTGTGGATAGTGGTGCGTATCATAGAATAGAGACGGAAGTTGTTGGAGGTGAGACAACGTAAGTGTGGATAGTGGTGCGTATCATAGAATAGAGAGGGAAGTTGTTGGTGGTGAGACAACGTAAGTGTGGATAGTGGTGCGTATCATAGAATATAGAGGGAAGTTGTTGGAGGTGAGACAACGTAAGTGTGGATAGTGATGCGTATCATAGAACAGAGAGGGAAGTTGTTGGAGGTGAGACAACGTAAGTGTGGATAGTGGTGCGTATCATAGAACAGAGAGGGAATTTGTTGGAAGTGAGACAACGTAAGTGTGGATAGTGGTGCTATCATAGAATAGAGAGGGAATTTGTTGGAGGTGAGACAACGTATGTGTGGATAGTGGTGCGTATCATAGACAAGAGAGGGAAGTTGTTGGTGGTGAGACAACGTAAGTGTGGATAGTGGTGCGTATCATAGAATAGAGAGGGAAGTTGTTGGAGGTGAGACAACGTAAGTGTGGATAGTGAGTGGTGCGTATCATAGAACAGAGAGGGAAGTTGTTGGAGGTGAGACAACGTAAGTGTGGATAGTGGTGCGTATCATAGAACAGAGAGGGAATTTGTTGGAAGTGAGACAACGTAAGTGTGGATAGTGGTGCTATCATAGAATAGAGAGGGAATTTGTTGGAGGTGAGACAACGTAAGTGTGGATAGTGGTGCGTATCATAGAACAGAGAGGGAATTTGTTGAAGGTGAGACAACGTAAGTGTGGATAGTGGTGCGTATCATAGAATAGAGAGGGAAGTTGTTGGAGGTGAGATAACGTAAGATTGGATAGTGGTGCGTATCATAGAATAGAGAGGGTAGTTGTTGGAGGGGAGAAAACGTAAGTGAGGCTAGTGGTGCGTATCAAAGAATAGAGAGGGAAGTTGTTGGAGGTAAGACAACGTAAGTGTGGATAGGGCTGCGTATCATAGAATAGAGAGGGAAGTTGTTGGAGGTGAGACAACGTAAGTGTGGATAGTGGTGCGTATCATAGAATAGAGAGGGAAGTTGTTGGAGGTGAGACAACGTAAGTGTGGATAGTGGTGCGTATCATAGAATAGAGAGAGAAGTTGTTGGAGGTGAGACAACGTACGTGTGGATAGTGGTTTGTATCATAGAATAGAGAGGGAAGTTGTTGGAGGTGAGACAACGTAAGTGTGGATAGTGGTGCGTATCATAGAATAGAGAGGGAAGTTGTTGGAGGTGAGACAACGTAAGTGTGGATAGTGATGCGTATCATAGAATAGAGAGAGAAGTTGTTGGAGGTGAGATAACGTACGTGTGGATAGTGGTGCGTATCATAGAATAGAGAGGGAAGTTGTTGGAGGTGAGACAACGTAAGTGAAGCAGAAGCTGAGACTGTTGGGCACTGAGATCCGATAAAAGGCGAGAGTGACTGTTTCCATTTGCTGAAGTTCCAAGCCAGCATCCGTCTGGTGTCTAGAACCAGTTATAACAATATATCATACAGTTGTGTTTTATAGTACGTGGACATCTATAACGAGACCTGTCAAAATCCCCTATTAGAATGCTGCTTTCAAACACAATCACGATATATTATACTGAGTCTGTAATTTTTTTTTTTTTTCAAAGCAATATGTAATTCTAGTATTTACTGCACGTATGTTCTTAAGTTGGAAACATGCTGTGTTAAATGGCTTCAGCTGACTTCGTTTTACTTTCAAAACAGGTAACAGTAACGACAGAAGAATACGCCTGAGACAGAAAATCGTGTATTCGATTTTTCTCCACCGTCCTGGATATTTTGTCTGTGAAAAACGTAAAGAGCATCTAAATTGGAGATAAGGACCTACACATAATTGTGTTACATTTCGGCGAACGATATTAGAATAATCCTAATTTAGAAGACCTAATAATAGTTTTCAAATCGGAATATTTTTTCCGTTTTAGAAACTAATTTTCTGATAAACAAACTGTTTGAGTACAATGCATGCACGTAACCTTACTTCTTCACTTTACTGTTTGTTTGGCGTTTAAACACACGCTTGTATTAATGCCAAGTGACCAGGGCAAAAATAAACGGGGCCCGGTATGTATAGTATTAACGCGGTTTTACATTTGGCAATAACACTTCATTAAGAACTGGTACAAGTCAAAGATAAAACATACGTCCATAGTCAAAACTACCCGTGTACTAGCACTTAATTGGGGCCAGGACAAGTTACGCATACAAATTCTACATGCTAATCCCAACCTTTGCTGCTTTATTAGAAATATTGTTACGTCCATTTTCGCACAACCATTTATATATGCGAGACTTAACAGATTACCAGATGCAAAGTCTAACTTTGATTAAATGTACTTAGGGTACGCATCTTTGTATGTGATAATAACTTAAATTTTTTATGCACCCAAATTGCACAAATTCGGGGTGCGATATATTCGATGGTTGACTAAGAGCGCTGATGAGTCAGAGACACGTCAGAGAGAGAGACAAGATGCGGTTCTACAAGACAGACTTTGTTCTGGGCTTTGTAGTCCATGTTGCGGGGCAATAGTTGGATTTCGATAATATTAGATTTGATACCTTCCAGGGCGAAGCGATAGCCACAGCAAAGTCTGGCTAATACTCTTCAGTAATCTTCCATGTGATACTAACCGTAAGTACTTTATATGATAATGGCAAGGGCTTCAGTAGGCGGATCATGACATACTAGCAAGTGCGTCCATGATCATTTGTGAAGTAATATTGAAGCTGATAGTTTCATTGAAGTCTCAAGATATGAGTGGTCGGCACAAATATGCTATACATAAGTAATCTTTGATAAAAGATTCGGACATGAAAAAAGAAGTGAATAAATGTCACCTCAATGCTTTCACGTTATGCAGGTTCTCCAACGGTTATTTGAGGTCAGTCAAGTTTGAACATTGAATTATTTTTCTACATGCAGAATTATATTACCCTGCACTAATGTCCCAGGTATGTCCCTTCATCGATGATGTCGTCTCTTACGTTTCGTCTAATAAACTTGTTATGTAAACTATCACTCAAGACCTGAATTCAGCGTCGATCAATCACACCTGAATGTTGGTTTGCCATTTTGACATGTTCATGATTCAAGTCTTCTCATAACCGATAGACTGTCATCATTAATGTCACCATATGTAGTCGGCCATATGTAAGCCCGACCGTTTAGTTGGACAGCATTAAGGTCAGTAGCCTTGTCGACAATTGGTAATATTAAACATCGTTGGACTGATCATGACAGTAAGAAAAACGATTAGAGCAGTTAGACCAGTGGTGTCCATCTGTGGCCAGAAAATACGAATATAATAGTGGTGGACAAGCAAATAATAACAGTGGTAATAACACTGGTGGCCCAAATCTAATACCAGAACAACTATATACACATATTTACAGTCTAGTTAACTTCCTTGGAGTCAATGTGTGTTTTTCAATTTTTTTGGCATGGATGGTGAAATGGGAAATAAATAAAATATATTGAACAAACCTTTCTAGTGTCTTTAATAATAGTAATAATAGCCACTTCATTTATAACTGACAGGGGTGATGTGCACTTGAGATGCACTGGCATTCCTTTCGGCCTTATCTTTTCTCTTCTGTTTGTTGTGAGAGCTTCTTTTCGCCAAATCTGAGGTGGCATCGTAAAGATCATCACCACTTGGTGAGATCGGGAGCTTCACCCTCCCAGGTTGCTAGATTTATGTCCAGTGCCCTTATGTCTCTCTTGCCCACATCTTTGAACCTCAACTACAGAAGCCCAACTGTTATTTTGCAAAATGCCAGTTGTCCGTAAACATGTCTTTAAAGAAGATATGAATTACTTATGTGGAGCCGGTAGATATAATATGCTTGTAGCACTGATCAAGAGTTCTAGGCGGGTAGGTCACCACTATTTACATCTGTACACTTCATAGATGGAAAATAATTAAACTGTGTCATCTGTTGCTAAATTACCCTGACATTTGGTTTGGTTGTTAAGGACTATCTTCATCGCACTCGGACAACGACATAGTGCTCCGTTTTCCTCCCTTAGCTCACACAAGGCGGATCTCAGCGCAGTTCACGAATTCCGTAGCACCGACGAGAATCCCAGTGTGTGTATATAATAAATAGGAATCATACATTATATAAATACTTTTGTGGTGCGTAGGTTTCCTAATTTTTTAAAATGTTGCCCGAGCAGAGACCTGATACGCATACTCTTTGCGATATTCAACTGCCACACGGACACTGAAATTAAAATGTAAGGCTACAATAAAAACCAAAATATATAAACGACGTTTTTTTTTCAGTCCATTCCGTGTCATGTTTTAATTTCTGTCTCTCACAACACGGTTTTCTAATCTGACCATACCGCCCGCCATGGTTAGGGAACTCTCAATCACCAATGAAAACGTACCTTTATTATTATTGTGGTAGAAAACGTACAGTGCAAAACCTATAGACCAGTAGTGTGTATAACCGCTAGTACGATAATTATTTAATTGTAGAAAGAAAAAATAAGTATCACGGGGGAAGGATTATTTAATTTATCAACGGGAATGTTAATCTAGAGGTAAGTGTAAAAACGTTATCGAATACTATTCTAGTAAGATAGAAATAACGAATAAAGAAGCTGTGTTACAACAGGATTAGACCAACCTAGCTAGTTAAAGCACGCATATATTTAAGTGCATTTTGCAAACTGATGTATAGATAGATTGATCTTAAATAATTCACAGTATAAATTAAACTTGAAATGACCGAAATCGCCCTATAAATAAGGAAGATAAATGAAAACAAAAACTAAATTTTATACATTGGACAGAGAGCAAAACGTTGTCTCATTTTGAGAAATTTTCCACCCTTCCGTACCCTGTCATCCGAGAGGGCGGATGTGTAACTATAAAAGGCCTTGCCCTTGGCTATTTGATGCCACTAAACATAAATTTAAAACTTCAAGCTGAGAGGGTTTTGCCTGAGGGAAAGAATGATTTTATTAAATATATATGTACATATTTATGTATTTTTCCTGTGCTTAATCATACTTGTGTGTTAGAAAGTGAAGAAGCCTGTGCTACGATTTCAAGGAACTTATGTTTTGCTCGCTGAAAAGCTTGTGTTGATTTTAAAGGCAAAAGCCAACATTGTAAAAGGTGTAGGATAATTGAAAATGAGTTGAAAAATAGGACTGTAAGTTTAATAATACGTTTCGCTACCGTCTTACAATTGAAAGCGTATTTGTTAAAGGAATGACATGTATCATGGAACCAAATGAAGGATGTACAGAATTGTTGTAATGAATAAACGATGAAAGTTATTACTTTGTAAAAGTATACCGACTATACCAAAATCATTGTATGGAAGCCAATTATCGATAAAGGAATCAACTTAGGAAATATAAGGAAATTTTAGTCACAATAAACTGACTGTGATAGATTGAAAGGTAAATTGTCCTCGTGCATATGTGAGCACAATGACGGACACTGTAATGTTATGTCCATTATGTGTAGGACTAGAGTAGTGCGGGATTATACAGTGGTTTGTGATTATTTGAAATTTCAAACTGGCTTTATCCTACAATCAACCTGAAGGTCTGTCTGATTTCCCTTTACTCAAGTCTTGACGGTACTCTGCGGTTGGCATCCAAGCGCTCGTTGGTTCATGTGCAGCCAGCCACCATTGTTCAACCAATGCCTGGCAATTACTGAAGCGTTTTCGACGAACATGGCAGGAGAGAGTGGGATTTTCTCCTTTGAGAGATAAGTGGCCTTATCTTGCCACTGATCAGCGTTTTCAACTAAAAGCTAGACTACCCAAAAGACAATATAAATATATTAATAAAACATTGTATATTTTAATCTTGATTTAAGGGTACATTATGAATTCAGCCATCCTATCTTTGCAGTCGAAATCAGTGACATTGTAGTGAATTAAAATTATTCTTCAGTGTAGAAGACAAGAGAGACTTATTAGTACCAAGATTTTGTTTTGATAATTGAAGTTTCTATGTTTATTGATTTTTTTATAATGTAAATCTTTGAATTTTCCTAAACGAAAAGAGAACCGGTTTAGTTTTAATAAATTGTAAATATGTACCATCAGACTTGTTGTGATTATTAGTATTAAGGACTAACTTCCTTGCACACGGACAATGCCATAGTGCTCCGATCTCCTCCCTTAGATCACACGACGATCTCAGCGCAGTGCACGAATTTCGTAGCACCGGCGAGAATCCCTCTGGGTGTATAAAATGAATAGGAATCATACATTCTATAGATCTTTTTGTGGTGCGTAGGTTTCCTAATTTTGTTAAATGTTTCCAGGGCAGCGACCAGATAAGCCTACTCTTTACGATTGTCAATTGCCACACAGACACTGACATTAAAATTTTAGACTACAATGAAAACTAAAAGATATAAACGTATTTTTTTTCAGTCCATCCCCACGTCACAGAAAGGTCCTAATTAAACTATGTACCTGAATCATGCTTCATCTTTCTTCTTACTTCCATCAGTTCTAAAATTCCAATAGTCATCGAATGTGACGAAATACGTTCTATTTCTTACGTTTTCCTTTTTTCACTGCTCTCGGTCTCAGTATTTCACTCGATCATTTCTTTTTGATCCTTTATCCTGTCATTAGCTTTTTTGTTTACGCCTATATCTACCCAGGAATTACCTTATTCTAGGGTTGGACACCGTGTACTTTACCGGATTGCACACATTCCAGATATGTTTATCATTTTTTGTGAAGACGGGGGGAACAATGGACACCTTGGAACTTGTTTATAATAAGGGGGGTAGCCAGAAAAAAGATAAGAATTATAGCTGTCTATCCCCACAGAAGATTACATAATTACTTACACTCATCCGGTGAATAAGACTGATGGTAGTAAAATAGATGGCCATTTAAGAGATGTGAGAACGACGTGCAAAAAATACGGCTCAACCGTAAGGGTATCGTGACTTTAACAATCGCAATATCGGGCTTATCATGTAATCGTTTTCGACATTAAAAGCCTTAAACCAGAAATCTTTTTGTAATAAGCCAGAAGAGGAGTAGTGATAAGAATTCCATTTCAGGACAAGGACACGTGACTAGGAGTAGCTTCTAAAATTAGAAAGAAGGATAAAACGTCAGTAGTAATACTTATCACCGTAAGTCCGAGGAATCTTCCTCAAGCGTAGAAAGTTAGTAACTTAACACACAGCGGGTTTACTGCATCTTAAACTGTTTCTGTACTTACTACGACCATTTTGTGTAACAAAGTTTGGTTATAACCAGCCAGCTTTTTTTTGTTTAGTGAAAGATGCACACATATTCCACACCTAAATCAAAATAACTGTTTAGATAAATTTCATGAAATTAAATAGTCTTTGGGACACAACATGTTTATTTATAATTATAATCAATACCATAAGAAAGGGAACGTGTCTGTTTAGTATAATTGGATATAACATAACAGGAAAATAATTTTAAGAGCTCTAGACCTGTGCGCAGCTTTACAAATGATTGTAAGTTAAAACTTTTTATTTTCTAATTATACAAACAATATTATTTACAACATTTTCTTCTTCTTCTTCCGTCCTTAGCCAACGACCGGCAAAGCAGTCAGTGGCCATTACGCCTAGTGGCGTCTTAAGGGCAACAGCGAATAGATTTTCTTTGCCGTTGCTCCCATCACGCCTAATGGCGTCTTTAGGGCAACGACAAATCAATCCGTTCGCTGTTGTTTCCGTAATCAAAGTGACTGGCAAACGGGTGATCAGCCCGTTGGTTCACAACATTTGTTTGATACTATTTGTGTTTTTTTTTTTCATTTAGAAACAATTATTTAAAATTTGCACATTTTGATGTATTACACGTTGCACTTGTATATAAAATTAAAAAAAAATACAATAAATGTTTTAAGGACACTCCAACCTAAAAACATAATCCTGGAAACTACGCTTAAACACTTGGGTTTAGTGCACGTATATTAAGAGTATGTTGTGACCGCATGACCTTCCACGCTAGCATTATCCCTATTACTTCCATACTAAGCATTTATATGTGCTATAATATGCTACATATAAGAATGGCAGACCTCAAAAGCAAATAAGACGAAAGCAAATAATACGTTTTTATACAAAACGCAGTATCATTCAAAGTTCAGTTGGCAGTCACTGCTCTGAGAAGGCAAACGTAGGTCAGTCCCAGTTAATAATAATGAATGAGTTTTATGCGCGGAAAGTGGGAAATGAATGTTTGGGTGATCTGGGTTTTTTTATCCAATTGTTAAGTTGCAAAAGATTACATATGTGAAAAGAGTCGAAATAACAGAAAGTCGTGTGCAAAATGTCGAAAACAGAGAGACGTATGCAGAAATTGTAACGTGTGGACAAAAAGAGACATGTGGGAAAAGGCGGGAAAAAAGACAGGAACAGTATAAATAGAAGAGATGTGGGCGATATGCAGTGATTTCAGGATTTATGATTCCAATGATTCCATGATTTTGGACTTTTGAGGATTTTACAAATAGTGTTAAGTGAACTTTGACTTTGAGAATATCAAGACAAGTTTTTAAGTAGACAAGTTAGTATACGTACTTCATTGTGGATATATAAATGTTTCCTCTTGGATAACCAACCATCATTGTGACATTTACAGTGTTTGTCTAATGACATCAATAAACTCTAATATAATTTTCTTCTGAATTGATGTTTGTGGAAATTTACAGTAATTTATTTTGGATATACGTTGTTGTGCTGAAACTGTTTTGCTGATCACCAAACTTGAAGGGAAGAACCTACCTGGGAAGAAAAAGGAGTAAAGATCAAGTATTACCATCTCTGGCGACAGGCCAGTTAGCATTTGAACCAGAACATCATATAAAAGATTAACTCTGAATAAATATAAAATCAATATAACTACTAGTGCCGTATTAATCTACACGGCCCCCATATAACCTAACTAATTGATGCCGTGATTTCACTAACTGACGCTGTCACAATATGTCACCGCAGATAAAATGTTTCTACGGTACTCTCATAAAAATAGCTTCTGACAACCGTACGAAGCTCCCGACCTGCCATGTTGTGGCTAAATTTAAAGCCCGGCGGAAGGGGCAAAGGGAGAGCTACTGGTGCCTTAAAACCAGAAGCTTTTCTTGTCCAAGTGGTGTAGGGCAAGGCGCTAGAGGCTGCTTCAGACAGTGTGAGAGGTTCTAAGATATCCCTGGACAGCTACCGCCCGCTTCAAGCTGGGCAGTCCTAACAAATTAGTTGTTGTTTCGCCACTGTCTGCCTTTCCCAATAGGTGCACGGGGATTAGGGTCGTACCCGACTTGTGGATAGAAAAGTTTGCACTAAGCTATAATCGCAAAACAAGAGATAATAGAAAGAAACTATCAGACTGGGATGCTGGAATGTTCACACTATGTTGACTATCCGAAAACCTGCAGAACATAAATGATGCTAGGAAGACATCCATAATCAACTGCGAACTTAAACGACTGTAATTGGATATAACTGTACTTCAGGAAATGCTCTGGAAAAGTTAGCGAGAAAGACTACACGTGTTAATGGCAAGGAAAGACCTTAATAAAACTAGATAATACGGAGGAGGTTTTGTGGTAAAATAATCGTTAAATAAAATGGTTGAATCTGGTGAGAATGGATCCGAACGTATAACATTCCGTTTGCAGACTAGTTCAGGTCGCATCACTCTTGCTGGTGTGTATGGCTCCTGCTCTAAACTTTCCCGTTGAAGCTAAAGACGAGTTCTACGAGAATCTAGCAGCCACCAAAAAAATACCTAAGCAAGAATAACTTGTATCTCCTTAGTGACTTCAAAGCTAGAGTGGGTGCCGATAATGTCTCATGGCCTTCATGGCTGGGCAAGTTTGGTATTGGGAAGATAAGTAAAAATCGACAACGGCTCCTGGAATTTTGTATCCATTATTACATCTGCGTATCTAACACCCAATTTGAGACAAAATCCGAGCACGCATTGTTAGGAGACACCCACGATCCATGCATTGGCACAGACTGGATCTGATTCTTGTCAGAAAACCACTCCTCAAGTCCGTGCTTTCTACGCGCTCGTAATAATAGTGCAGACTCCTAGTTTGCTAAAAATCAGAGCAGAAACAAGCAAACTCCATCGTGTCAAAGATGAAGGGACACCACGCATACATATCAGCAAGATGTCAGACCCTGTCATGATAGCTTAATTTACTAAGACCGTCAGGAAAGCACACAGTAGCTCACATCATGGTGATACTGTTACAGAGAATAAGGAGCATTGTGGAACAGCAATCAAAGTAATGTGTTTGATACCTTTGGTAAGAAGACAGCGAAGTTAAATGACTGGTTTGATGCTTCATCAGATACCACTCAACAGTTAATTGAACAGAATGCAACCACAACACCCTCCCAGCTATGTAACAACCCTTTTGAAACTGTTGACACCATCTCTTTGTGTGCCCAGCACTCGATGATGTTATGAAAATGCTCCTTCCTCCGAAGCCAGATATGTGGAACACCTTGTACAGAGAATTACAACAACTTGCGAAAACACGGATATATCACTACACGGCATTGGGCTGAAGTGCGAGAGCGCAAGCGCCGCCGCATCAATAACAACAACATGCTTCATCAGACATGATGACACCTGTAATTAAAGCTAAGCGCAGTGCTTTGATTTAATTCAAACGTTCACCGACTGTTAGAACACCACAGATTCTGAAAGCAGCGAGAAGCAAAATTCCACAAATTGCTCAACGTTGTGCAAATGAGTATTGGTTCCAGCTCCGCAAGAGCATCCAGATCGCAGCGCAGTTAGGCAACACCAGACACATGTACGACTTTATAAAATAACATCTTTTGGTCCACCAAACAAGTAAGACGTCACTGCTAAAAACCATCAACGGGTAGAAAGTCAGAAATAAGGGTAATCAGATGGAAAGATGGTTCGAGCACTGCTCTGAGCTTTATGCTAGAGAAAAAAACTGACATGTCCGCAGCCCTGGATGCTGACTAATGTCTACCAACTATGGAGACAAGAAATTAACTAAGTTAATGTGCTTACCAAATTTAAGAAATCAGAGTACACTGCTATAAGCTCTCAACTTACTAACACTGTGCTGGCAGCAAGGATTACTCAAGAAACAAATGGTAAACAAATGGTAAAGAATGTTAGGGACGCTTAGCTTAAAAAGCCAGAAAGAGTCTGCAGGTGGCGTATAAGGTTTCTGCTGTGCAAGAGATGAAACAACTCCAGACGTAAGAAGAGTCATCGGCCGCCTCCTGAGACAAGAACATGGACGTAACATTAGCCACGCTTTCCCGTTCTACGAGCGAATTGCATTCGGGATGAAAGCGAGGACGTCATAAAATAAAAAGGGCAGAGAATTCCCCGTGTTCCAAATAAACAAAGAGAAAGGATACTTGCCGTTTTCCCTATAAGCGTTGCTAAATAAAATGCCGTTATTTCAAGTAGAAGGGGTTGGACTATATTGGGTCATTCAAGACCGGCATGATCAAAGACATAATTAGAGTTAAGATAGTTAAAAGGCAGGAAAAAGGGCGTTGACAAGAAATAGAGAACAAAGCAGGGCCGACCATTCAGACCAAAGTGTCAGACGTTTTCAATCGAATCATGACAGTCTCAAAAGTGGAATTGATGACAAGAACCAGACAAGTGCCTGTGGAACAAGACATGAGAATATCACGCTGACGATGGATAGGACACACACTGAGGAAACGTGTTGATAGCATAACAAGACAGTCTTTTTCTGAAATTCTCATGTCTTGTTCCACAGGCACTTGTCTGGTTCTTGTCATCAATTCCACTTTTGAGACTGTCATGATTCGATTGAAAACGTCTGACACTTTGGTCTGAATGGTCGGCCCTGCTTTGTTCTCTATTTCATGATGAGGAAAACATAGAAAGAACATGAGCTGATGTCACGTGACCAAAGAACTTGTCATGTGTATGTTGAAGGCCTATGCTCCGTGGGAAGCTAACGGGTATTGTATTTTAAATGGTGCTTTACACTGGAGGTCACGTGACTTTTACTCATTACGGAACAATGCAAAAGTCAAGAACTGTAATTATGGTTGTACTTCTTCACAGTGCAAACGTGTTTTTATTCTGTTTTTTTTTCTTCTTTGCTTTGAATACAGACCTTTGGCAAGCTCTGTAACGATATTTGAAGTATTTTTTGTCTTTGTGTTCAAGAGAACCACAGACTTTGATATGTCAAGTTTATCAACTCCAGTTTCTGATTGTTTCAGGCGCATGCTGGTTCGTCAGCTATTTTAGTGAACCAACCTAGACCTCTCTTCTGTTTTCTACTCTTATACTAACCTTCTGTTTTCTACTCTTATACTTACCTTCTGTTTTCTGCTCTTATACTTGCCTTCTGTTTTCTACTCTTATACTTACCTTCTGTTTTCTACTCTTATACTTGCCTTCTGTTTTCTTACCTTCTGTTTTCTACTCTTATACTTACCTTCTGTTGTTTTCTACTCTTATACTTACCTTCTGTTTTCTACTCTTATACTTACCTTCTGTTTTCTACTCTTATACTTACCTTCTGTTTTCTACTCTTATACTTACCTTCTGTTTTCTACTCTTATACTTACCTTCTGTTTTCTACTCTTATACTTACCTTCTTTTTTCTACTCTTATACTTACCCTCTGCTCTCTACTCTTATACCTACCTTCTCTGTCCTCCTCTTATACTTAACCTCTGTTGTTTTCTCCCCTTACACCCACCTTCTGTTTTCTACTCTTATACTTCCCTTCTGTTTTCTCCTCTTATACTACCCTTCTGTTTTCTACTCTTATACTTACCTTCTGTTTTCTACTCTTATACTTACCTTCTGTTTTCTACTCTTATACTAACCTTCTGTTTTCTACTCTTATACTTACCTTCTGTTTTCTACTCTTATACTTACCTTCTGTTTTCTACTCTTATACTTACCTTCTGTTTTCTACTTAATCTCTGTTTTCTACTCTATACTTACCTTCTGTTTTCTACTCTTATACTTACCTTCTGTTTTCTACTCTTATACTTACCTTCTGTTTTCTACTCTTATACTTACCTTCTGTTTTTCTACTACTCTTATACTTACCTTCTGTTTTTTCTACTCTTATACTTACCTTCTGTTTTCTTATACTTACCTTCTGTTTTCTACTCTTATACTTACCTTCTGTTTTTCTACTCTTATACTTAACCTTCTGTTTTCTACTCTTATACTTACCTTTCTGTTTTCTACTCTTATACTTACCTTCTGTTTTCTACTCTTATACTTACCTTCTGTTTTCTACTCTTATACTTACCTTCTGTTTTACTCTACTCCTTCTGTTACTTATACTAACCTTCTGTTTTCTACTCTTATACTTACCTTATGTTTTCTACTCTTATACTTACCTTCTGTTTTCTACTCTTATACTTACCTTCTGTTTTCTACTCTTATACTTACCTTCTGTTTTCTACTCTTATACTTACCTTCTGTTTTCTACTCTTATACTTACCTTCTGTTTTCTACTCTTATACTTACCTTCTGTTTTCTACTCTTATACTAACCTTCTGTTTTCTACTCTTATACTTACCTTCTGTTTTCTACTCTTATACTTACCTTCTGTTTTCTACTCTTATACTTACCTTCTGTTTTCTACTCTTATACTTACCTTCTGTTGTTTTCTACTCTTATACTTACCTTCTGTTTTCTACTCTTATACTTACCTTCTGTTTTCTACTCTTATACTAACCTTCTGTTTTCTACTCTTATACTAACCTTCTGTTTTCTACTCTTATACTTACCTTCTGTTTTCTACTCTTATACTAACCTTCTGTTTTCTACTCTTATACTAACCTTCTGTTTTCTACTCTTATACTTACCTTCTGTTTTCTACTCTTATACTAACCTTCTGTTTTCTACTCTTATACTGTTTTCTACTCTTATTCTACCTTCTGTTTTCTACTTTATACTTAACCTTCTGTTTTCTACTCTTATACTTACCTTCTGGGTGCTACTCTTATACTAACCTTCTGTGTTCTACTCGTATACTTGCCTTCTGTTGTTTTCTACTCTGTTTTCTACTCTTATCCTATACTTACCTTCTGTTTTCTACTCTTATACTTACCTTCTGTTGTTTTCTACTCTTATACTTACCTTCTGTTTTCTACTCTTATACTTACCTTCTGTTTTCTACTCTTATACTTACCTTCTGTTTTCTACTCTTATACTTACCTTCTGTTTTCTACTCTTATACTTACCTTCTGTTTTCTACTCTTATACTTACCTTCTGTTTTCTACTCTTATACTAACCTTCTGTTTTCTACTCTTATACTAACCTTCTGTTTTCTACTCTTATACTTACCTTCTGTTTTCTACTCTTATACTAACCTTCTGTTTTCTACTCTTATACTTACCTTCTGTTTTCTACTCTTATACTTTTCTGTTGTTTTCTACTCTTATACTTACCTTCTGTTTTCTACTCTTATACTTACCTTCTGTTTTCTACTCTTATACTTACCTTATGTTTTCTACTCTTATACTTGCCATCTGTTTTCTACTCTTATACTTACCTTCTGTTTTCTACTCTTATACTTACCTTCTGTTTTCTACTCTTATACTTACCTTCTGTTTTCTACTCTTATACTTACCTTCTGTTGTTTTCTACTCTTATACTTACCTTCTGTTTTCTACTCTTATACTAACCTTCTGTTTTCTACTCTTATACTTACCTTCTGTTGTTTTCTACTCTTATACTTACCTTCTGTTTTCTACTCTTATACTTACCTTCTGTTTTCTACTCTTATACTTACCTTCTGTTTTCTACTCTTATACTTACCTTCTGTTGTTTTCTACTCTTATACTTACCTTCTGTTTTCTACTCTTATACTTACCTTCTGTTTTCTACTCTTATACTTACCTTCTGTTTTCTACTCTTATACTTACCTTCTGTTTTCTACTCTTATACTTACCTTCTGTTTTCTACTCTTATACTTACCTTCTGTTTTCTACTCTTATACTTACCTTCTGTTTTCTACTCTTATACTTACCTTCTGTTTTCTACTCTTATACTTACCTTCTGTTTTCTACTCTTATACTTACCTTCTGTTTTCTACTCTTATACTTACCTTCTGTTGTTTTCTACTCTTATACTTACCTTATGTTTTCTACTCTTATACTTACCTTATGTTTTCTGCTCTTATACTTACCTTCTGTTGTTTTCTACTCTTATACTTACCTTATGTTTTCTACTCTTATACTTGCCATCTGTTTTCTACTCTTATACTTACCTTCTGTTTTCTGCTCTTATACTTACCTTATGTTTTCTACTCTTATACTTACCTTCTGTTTTCTACTCTTATACTTACCTTCTGTTGTTTTCTTATACTCCTTATACTCTTATACTTACCTTCTGTTTTCTACTCTTATACTTACCTTCTGTTTTCTACTCTTATACTTACCTTCTGTTGTTTTCTACTCTTATACTTACCTTCTGTTTTCTACACTTATACTTACCTTCTGTTTTCTATCTTATACTTACCTTCTGTTTTCTACTCTTATAATTACCTTCTGTTTTCTACTCCTATACTTACCTTCTGTTTTCTGCTCTTATACTTACCTTCTGTTTTCTACTCTTATACTTACCTTCTGTTTTCTACTCTTATACTTACCTTCTGTTTTCTACTCTTATACTTACCTTCTGTTTTCTACTCTTATACTTACCTTCTGTTTTCTACTCTTATACTAACCTTCTGTTTTCTACTCTTATACTTACCTTCTGTTTTCTACTCTTATACTTACCTTCTGTTTTCTACTCTTATACTTACCTTCTGTTTTCTACTCTTATACTTACCTTCTGTTTTCTACTCTTATACTTACCTTCTGTTGTTTTCTACTCTTATGCCTACCTTCTGTTTTCTACTCTTATACTTACCTTCTGTTTTCTACTCTTATACTTACCTTCTGTTTTCTACTCTTATACTTGCCTTCTGTTTTCTACTCTTATACTTACCTTCTGTTTTCTACTCTTATACTTACCTTCTGTTTTCTACTCTTATACTTACCTTCTGTTTTCTACTCTTATACTTTCATCTTATACTTACCTTCGGTTTTCTACTCTTATACTTACCTTCTGTTTTCTACTCTTATACTTACCTTCTGTTTTTTCTACTCTATACTCTTATACTTTTACTACCTTCTGTTTTTCTTATACTGTTTTTTTCTACTCTTATACTTACCTTCTGTTTTCTATACTTACCTTCTGTTTTCTACTCTTATACTTACCTTCTGTTTTTTTCTACTCTTATACTTGCCTTCTGCTTTCTACTCTTATACTTACCTCCTGTTTTCTACTCTTATACTTAACTTCTGTTGTTTTCTACTCTTATACTTACCTTATACTTGTGTTTTCTACTCTTATACTTACCTTCTGTTTTCTACTCTTATACTTACCTTTTACTGTTTTTTCTACTCTTATACTTACCTTCTGTTTTCTACTCTTATACTTACCTTCTGTTTTCTACTCTTATACTTACCTTCTGTTTTTTTCTACTCTTATACTTACCTTCTGTTTTCTACTCTTATACTTACCTTCTGTTTTCTACTCTTATACTTACCTTCTGTTTTCTACTCTTATACTAACCTTCTGTTTTCTACTCTTATACTTACCTTCTGTTTTCTACTCTTATACTTACCTTCTGTTTTCTACTCTTATACTTACCTTCTGTTTTCTACTCTTATACTACTCTTTTTCTGCTCTATACTTACCTTCTGTTTTTCTACTCTTATACTTACCTTCTGTTTTTACTCTTATACTTACCTTCTGTTTTACTCTTATACTTACTTCTGTACTCTTATACTTACCTTCTGTTTTCTACTCTTATACTTACCTTCTGTTTTCTACTCTTATACTTACCTTCTGTTTTCTGCTCTTATACTTACCTTCTGTTTTCTACTCTTATACTTACCTTCTGTTTTCTACTCTTATACTTACCTTCTGTTTTCTACTCTTATACTTACCTTCTGTTTTCTACTCTTATACTTACCTTCTGTTTTCTACTCTTATACTTACCTTCTGTTTTCTACTCTTATACTTACCTTCTGTTTTCTACTCTTATACTTACCTTCTGTTTTCTGCTCTTATACTTACCTTCTGTTTTCTACTCCTATACTTACCTTCTGTTTTCTACTCTTATACTTACCTTCTGTTTTCTACTCTTATACTTACCTTCTGTTTTCTACTCTTATACTTACCTTCTGTTTTCTACTCTTATACTTGCCTTCTGTTTTCTACTCTTATACTTACCTTCTGTTTTCTACTCTTATACTTACCTTCTGTTGTTTTCTACTCTTATACTTACCTTCTGTTTTCTACTCTTATACTTACCTTCTGTTTTCTACTCTTATACTTACCTTCTGTTTTCTACTCTTATACTTACCTTCTGTTTTCTACTCTTATACTTACCTTATGTTTTCTACTCTTATACTTACCTCTTATACTTACCTTCTGTTTTCTACTCTTATACTTACCTTCTGTTGTTTTCTACTCTTATACTTACCTTCTGTTTTCTACTCTTATACTTACCTTCTGTTTTCTACTCTTATACTTACCTTCTGTTTTCTACTCTTATACTTACCTTCTGTTGTTTTCTACTCTTATACTTACCTTTCTACTCTTATACCTTCTGTTTTCTACTCTTATACTTACCTTCTGTTTTCTACTCTTATACTTACCTTCTGTTTTCTACTCTTATACTTACCTTCTGTTTTCTACTCTTATACTCTTATACTTACCTTCTGTTGTTTTCTACTCTTATACTTACCTTCTGTTTTCTACTCTTATACTTACCTTCTGTTTTCTACTCTTATACTTACCTTCTGTTTTCTACTCTTATACTTACCTTCTGTTTTCTACTCTTATACTTACCTTCTGTTTTCTACTCTTATACTTACCTTCTGTTTTCTACTCTTATACTTACCTTCTGTTTTCTACTCTTATACTTACCTTCTGTTGTTTTCTACTCTTATACTTACCTTCTGTTTTCTACTCTTATACTTACCTTCTGTTTTCTACTCTTATACTTACCTTCTGTTTTCTACTCTTATACTTACCTTCTGTTTTCTACTCTTATACTTACCTTCTGTTTTCTACTCTTATACTTACCTTCTGTTGTTTTCTACTCTTATACTTACCTTCTGTTTTCTACTCTTATACTTACCTTCTGTTTTCTACTCTTATACTTACCTTCTGTTTTCTACTCTTATACTTACCTTCTGTTTTCTACTCTTATACTACTTCTGTTTTCTACTCTTATACTTAACCTTCTGTTTTCTTCTCTTATACTTTTCTTCTTTTTTCTACTCTTATACTTACCTTCTGTTTTCTACTCTTATACTTACCTTCTGTTTTCTACTCTTATACTTACCTTCTGTTTTCTACTCTTATACTTACCTTCTGTTTTCTACTCTTATACTTACCTTCTGTTTTCTACTCTTATACTTACCTTCTGTTTTCTACTCTTATACTTACCTTCTGTTTTCTACTCTTATACTTACCTTCTGTTTTCTACTCTTATACTTACCTTCTGTTTTCTACTCTTATACTTACCTTCTGTTTTTTACTCTTATTACTTTATACCTACTGTTGTTTCTACTCTTATACTTACCTTCTGTTTTCTACTCTTATACTTACCTTCTGTTTTCTACTCTTATACTTACCTTCTGTTTTCTACTCTTATACTTACCTTCTGTTTTCTACTCTTATACTTACCTTCTGTTTTCTCTCTCTTATACTTAACCTTCTGTTTTCTACTCTATATACTTACCTCCTGATGTCTTCTACTCTTATACTTACCTTCTGTTTTCTACTCTTATACTTACCTTCTGTTTTCTACTCTTATACTTACCTTCTGTTTTCTACTCTTATACTTACCTTCTGTTTTCTACTCTTATACTTACCTTCTGTTTTCTACTCTTATACTTACCTTCTGTTTTCTACTCTTATACTTACCTTCTGTTTTCTACTCTTATACTTACCTTCTGTTTTTTACTCTTATACTTACCTTATGTTTTCTACTCTTATACTTACCTTCTGTTTTCTACTCTTATACTAACCTTCTGTGTTTCTGTTTATACTACTCTTATACTTACCTTCTGTTTGTCTACTGTTATACTTACCTTCTGTTTTCTACTCTTATACTTACCTTCTGTTTTCTACTCTTATACTTACCTTCTGTTTTCTACTCTTATACTTACCTTCTGTTTTCTACTCTTATACTTACCTTCTGTTTTCTACTCTTATACTTACCTTCTGTTTTCTACTCTTATACTTACCTTCTGTTTTCTACTCTTATACTTACCTTCTGTTTTCTACTCTTATACTTACCTTCTGTTGTTTTCTACTCTTATACTTACCTTCTGTTTTCTACTCTTATACTTACCTTCTGTTTTCTACTCTTATACTTACCTTCTGTTTTCTACTCTTATACTTACCTTCTGTTTTCTACTCTTATACTTACCTTATGTTTTCTACTCTTATACTTGCCTTCTGTTTTCTACTCTTATACTTACCTTCTGTTTTCTACTCTTATACTTACCTTCTGTTTTCTACTCTTTACTCTTATACTTAACCTTCTGTTTTCTACTCTTATACTTACCTTCTGTTTTCTACTCTTATACTTACCTTCTGTTGTTTTCTACTCTTATACTTACCTTCTGTTTTCTACTCTTATACTAGCCTTCTGTTTTCTACTCTTATACTTACCTTCTGTTTTCTACTCTTATACTTACCTTCTGTTTTCTACTTTTATACTTACCTTCTGTTTTCTACTCTTATATTAACCTTCTGTTTTCTACTCTTATACTAACCTTCTGTTTTCTACTCTTATACTAACCTTCTGTTTTCTACTCTTATTCTTCCCTTCTGTTTTCTGCTCCTCTCCTTACCTTCTGTTTTCTACTCTTATACTTACCTTCTGTTTTCTACTCTTATACTTACCTTCTGTTTTCTCTACTCTTATACTTACCTTATACTGTTTTTTCTACTCTTATACTACTTCTGTTTTCTACCTTATACTAACCTTCTGTTTTCTACTCTTATACTTATCTTCTGTTTTCTACTCTTATACTTATCTTCTGTTTTCTACACTTATACTAACCTTCTGTTTTCTACTCTTATACTTATCTTCTGTTTTCTACACTTATACTAACCTTCTGTTGTTTTCTACTTATACTTACCTTCTGTTTTCTACTCTTATACTCACCTTCTGTTTTCTACTCTTATACTTACCTTCTGTTTTCTACTCTTATACTAACCTTCTGTTTTCTACTCTTATACTTACCTTCTGTTTTCTACTCTTATACTTACCTTCTGTTTTCTACTCTTATACTTACCTTATGTTTTCTACTCTTATACTTACCTTCTGTTTTCTACTCTTATACTTACCTTCTGTTTTCTACTCTTATACTTACCTTCTGTTTTCTACTCTTATACTTACCTTCTGTTTTCTACTCTTATACTTACCTTCTGTTTTCTACTCTTATACTTACCTTCTGTTTTCTACTCTTATACTTACCTTCTGTTTTCTACTCTTATACTTACCTTATGTTTTCTACTCTTATACTTACCTTCTGTTTTCTACTCTTATACTTACCTTCTGTTTTCTACTCTTATACTTACCTTCTGTTTTCTACTCTTATACTTACCTTCTGTTTTCTACTCTTATACTTACCTTCTGTTTTCTACTCCTACTCTTATACTTACCTTCTGTTTTTCTACTCTTATACTTACCTTCTGTTTTCTACTCTTATACTTACCTTCTGTTTTCTACTCTTATACTTACCTTCTGTTTTCTACTCTTATACTTACCTTCTGTTTTCTACTCTTATACTTACCTTCTGTTTTCTCCATCTGTTTTCTGCTCTTATACTTACCTTCTGTTGTTTTCTACTCTTATACTTACCTTCTGTTTTCTACTCTTATACTTACCTTCTGTTTCTACTCTTATACTTACCTTCTGTTTTCTACTCTTATACTTACCTTCTGTTTTCTACTCTTATACTTACCTTCTGTTTTCTACTCTTATACTTACCTTCTGTTGTTTTCTACTCTTATACTTACCTTCTGTTTTCTACTCTTATACTTACCTTCTGTTTTCTACTCTTATACTTACCTTCTGTTTTCTACTCTTATACTTACCTTCTGTTTTCTACTCTTATACTTACCTTCTGTTTTCTACTCTTATACTTACCTTCTGTTTTCTACTCTTATACTTACCTTCTGTTTTCTACTCTTATACTTACCTTCTGTTTTCTACTCTTATACTTACCTTCTGTTTTCTACTCTTATACTTACCTTCTGTTTTCTACTCTTATACTTACCTTCTGTTTTCTACTCTTATACTTACCTTCTGTTTTCTACTCTTATACTTACCTTCTGTTTTCTACTCTTATACTTACCTTCTGTTGTTTTCTACTCTTATACTTACCTTCTGTTTTCTACTCTTATCTTATACTTACCTTCTGTTTTCTACTCTTATAATTACCTTCTGTTTTCTACTCCTATACTTACCTTCTGTTTTCTGCTCTTATACTTACCTTCTGTTTTCTACTCTTATACTTACCTTCTGTTTTCTACTCTTATACTTACCTTCTGTTTTCTACACTTATACTTACCTTCTGTTTTCTATCTTATACTTACCTTCTGTTTTCTACTCTTATACTTACCTTCTGTTTTCTTCTCCTATACTTACCTTCTGTTTTCTGCTCTTATACTTACCTTCTGTTGTTTTCTACTCTTATACTTACCTTCTGTTTTCTACTCTTATACTTACCTTCTGTTTTCTACTCTTATACTTACCTTCTGTTGTTTTCTACTTTTATACTTACTTTCTGTTTTCTACTCTTATACTTACCTTCTGTTTTCTACTCTTATACTTACCTTCTGTTTTCTACTCTTATACTTACCTTCTGTTTTCTACTCTTATACTTACCTTCTGTTTTCTACTCTTATACTTACCTTCTGTTTTCTACTCTTATACTTACCTTCTGTAGTTTTCTACTCTTATACTTACCTTCTGTTTTCTACTCTTATACTTACTTTCTTACCTTCTGTTTTTTCTCCTCTTATACTTACCTTCTGTTTTCTACTCTTCTACTTACCTTCTGTTTTCTACTCTTATACTTACCTTCTGTTTTCTACTCTTATACTTACCTTCTGTTGTTTTCTACTCTTATACTTACCTTCTGTTTTCTACTCTTATACTTACCTTCTGTAGTTTTCTACTCTTATACTTACCTTCTGTTTTCTACTCTTATACTTACTTTCTGTTTTCTACTCTTATACTTGCCTTCTGTTTTCTACTCTTATACTTACCTTCTGTTTTCTACTCTTATACTTACCTTCTGTTTTCTACTCTTATACTTATTTTCTGCTTTCTTCTCTTATTCTTCCCTTCTGTTGTTTTCTACTCTTATACTTACCTTCTGTTTTCTACTCTTATACTTACCTTCTGTTTTCTACTCTTATACTTACCTTCTGTTTTCTACTCTTATACTTACCTTCTGTTGTTTTCTACTCTTATACTTACCTTCTGTTTTCTACTCTTATACTTACCTTCTGTTTTCTACTCTTATACTTACCTTCTGTTTTCTACTCTTATACTTACCTTCTGTTTTCTACTCTTATACTTACCTTCTGTTTTCTACTCTTATACTTACCTTCTGTTTTCTACTCTTATACTTACCTTCTGTTTTCTACTCTTATACTTACCTTCTGTTTTCTACTCTTATACTTGCCTTCTGTTGTTTTCTACTCTTATACTTACCTTCTGTTGTTTTTTACTCTTATACTTACCTTCTGTTTTCTACTCTTATACTTACCTTCTGTTTTCTACTCTTATACTTGCCTTCTGTTGTTTTCTACTCTTATACTCTTTTTCATACTTATACTTACCTTCTGTTTTTTACTCTACTCTTATACTTACCTTCTGTTTTCTACTCTTATACTTACCTTCTGTTTTCTACTCTTATACTTACCTTCTGTTTTCTACTCTTATACTTACCTTCTGTTGTTTTCTACTCTTATACTAACCTTCTGTTTTCTACTCTTATACTTACCTTCTGTTTTCTGCTCTTATACTTACCTTCTGTTTTCTACTCTTATACTTACCTTCTGTTTTCTACTCTTATACTTACCTTCTGTTTTTTACTATTATACTTCCCTTCTGTTTTCTACTCTTATCCTTACCTTCTGTTTTGTTCTTATACTACTTCTGTTTTTTCTACTCTTATACTTACCTTCCTGTTTTCTACTCTTATACTTACCTTCTGTTTTCTACTCTTATACTTACCTTCTGTTTTTTCTACTCTTATACTTACCTTCTGTTTTCTACTCTTATACTTACCTTCTGTTTTTACTCTTATACTTACCTTCTGTTTTTTTCTACTCTTATACTTACCTTCTGTTTTTACTCTACTCTTATACTTTACCTTCTGTTTTCTACTCTTATACTTACCTTCTGTTTTCTACTCTTATACTTACCTTCTGTTTTCTACTCTTATACTTACCTTCTGTTTTCTTACTTACCTTCTGTTTTCTACTCTTATACTTACCTTCTGTTTTCTACTCTTATACTTACCTTCTGTTTTCTACTCTTATACTTACCTTCTGTTTTCTACTCTTATACTTACCTTCTGTTTTTTTCTACTCTTATACTTACCTTCTGTTTTCTACTCTTATACTTACCTTCTGTTTTCTACTCTTATACTTACCTTCTGTTTTCTACTCTTATACTTACCTTCTGTTTTCTACTCTTATACTTACCTTCTGTTTTCTACTCTTATACTTACCTTCTGTTTTCTACTCTTATACTTACCTTCTGTTTTCTACTCTATTACTTACCTTCTGTTTTCTTCTCCTATACTTACCTTCTGTTTTCTGCTCTTATACTTACCTTCTGTTTTCTACTCTTATACTTACCTTCTGTTTTCTACTCTTATACTTACCTTCTGTTGTTTTCTACTCTTATACTTACCTTCTGTTTTCTACTCTTATACTTACCTTCTGTTTTCTACTCTTATACTTACCTTCTGTTTTCTACTCTTATACTTACCTTCTGTTTTCTACTCTTATACTTACCTTCTGTTTTCTACTCTTATACTTACCTTCTGTTTTCTACTCTTATACTTACCTTCTGTTGTTTTCTACTCTTATACTTACCTTCTGTTTTCTACTCTTATACTTACCTTCTGTTTTCTTCTCCTATACTTACCTTCTGTTTTCTGCTCTTATACTTACCTTCTGTTTTCTACTCTTATACTTACCTTCTGTTTTCTACTCTTATACTTACCTTCTGTTTTCTACTCTTATACTTACCTTCTGTTTTCTACTCTTATACTTACCTTCTGTTTTCTACTCTTATACTTACCTTCTGTTTTCTACTCTTATACTTACCTTCTGTTTTCTACTCTTATACTTACCTTCTGTTTTCTACTCTTATACTTACCTTCTGTTGTTTTCTACTCTTATACTTACCTTCTGTTTTCTACTCTTATACTTACCTTCTGTTTTCTACTCTTATACTTACCTTCTGTTTTTTTCTACTCTTATACTTACCTTCTGTTTTCTACTCTTATACTTACCTTCTGTTTTCTACTCTTATACTTACCTTCTGTTTTCTACTCTTATACTTACCTTCTGTTTTCTACTCTTATACTTACCTTCTGTTTTCTACTCTTATACTTACCTTCTGTTTTCTACTCTTATACTTACCTTCTGTTTTCTACTCTTATACTTACCTTCTGTTTTCTACTCTTATACTTACCTTCTGTTTTCTACTCTTATACTTACCTTCTGTTTTTTTCTACTCTTATACTTACCTTCTGTTTTCTACTCTTATACTTACCTTCTGTTTATTTTCTACTCTTATACTTACCTTCTGTTTTCTACTCTTATACTTACCTTCTGTTTTCTACTCTTATACTTACCTTCTGTTTTCTACTCTTATACTTACCTTCTGTTTTCTACTCTTATACTTACCTTCTGTTTTCTACTCTTATACTTGCCTTCTGTTTTCTACTCTTATACTTACCTTCTGTTTTCTACTCTTATACTTACCTTCTGTTTTCTACTCTTATACTTACCTTCTGTTGTTTTCTACTCTTATACTTACCTTCTGTTGTTTTCTACTCTTATACTTACCTTCTGTTTTCTACTCTTATACTTACCTTCTGTTTTCTACTCTTATACTTACCTTCTGTTTTCTACTCTTATACTTACCTTCTGTTTTCTACTCTTATACTTACCTTCTGTTGTTTTCTACTCTTATACTTACCTTCTGTTTTCTACTCTTATACTTACCTTCTGTTGTTTTCTACTCTTATACTTACCTTCTGTTTTCTACTCTTATACTTACCTTCTGTTTTCTACTCTTATACTTCTGTTTCTGCCTTCTTTTTCTACTTACTCTTATACTTACCTTCTGTTTTCTACTCTTATACTTACCTTCTACTCTTATACTTACCTTCTGTTTTCTACTCTTATACTTGCCTTCTGTTTTCTACTCTTATACTTACCTTCTGTTTTCTACTCTTATACTTACCTTCTGTTTTCTACTCTTATACTTACCTTCTGTTTTCTACTCTTATACTTACCTTCTGTTTTCTACTCTTATACTACCTTCTGTTTTCTACTCTTATACTTACCTTCTGTTTTCTACTCTTATACTTACCTTCTGTTGTTTTCTACTCTTATACTTACCTTCTGTTTTCTACTCTTATACTTACCTGTTCTTTTTCTACTCTTATACTTACCTTCTGTTTTCTACTCTACTCTTATACTTACCTTCTGTTTTCTACTCTTATACTTGCCTTCTGTTGTTTTCAACTCTTATACTTACCTTCTGTTTTCTACTCTTATACTTACCTTCTGTTTTCTACTCTTATACTTACCTTCTGTTTTCTACTCTTATACTTACCTTCTGTTTTCTACTCTTATACTTACCTTCTGTTTTTCTGTCTTTACTACTTCTGTTTTCTACTCTTATACTTACCTTCTGTTTTCTACTCTTATACTTACCTTCTGTTTTCTACTCTTATACTTACCTTCTGTTTTCTACTCTTATACTTACCTTCTGTTTTCTACTCTTATACTTACCTTCTGTTTTCTACTCTTATACTTGCCTTCTGTTTTCTACTCTTATACTTACCTTCTGTTGTTTTCTACTCTTATACTTACCTTCTGTTTTCTACTCTTATACTTGCCATCTGTTTTCTACTCTTATACTTACCTTCTGTTTTCTACTCTTATACTTACCTTCTGTTTTCTACTCTTATACTTACCTTCTGTTTTCTACTCTTATACTTACCTTCTGTTTTCTACTCTTATACTTACCTTCTGTTTTCTACTCTTATACTTACCTTCTGTTTTCTACTCTTATACTTACCTTCTGTTTTCTACTCTTATACTGTTTTCTACTCTTATACTAACCTTCTGTTTTCTACTCTTATACTTACCTTCTGTTTTCTACTCTTATACTTACCTTCTGTTTTCTACTCTTATACTTACCTTCTGTTTTCTACTCTTATACTAACCTTCTGTTTTCTACTCTTATACTTACCTTCTGTTTTCTACTCTTATACTTACCTTCTGTTTTCTACTCTTATACTTACCTTCTGTTTTCTACTCTTATACTTACCTTCTGTTTTCTACTCTTATACTTACCTTCTGTTTTCTACTCTTATACTTGCCTTCTGTTTTCTACTCTTATACTTACCTTCTGTTTTCTACTCTTATACTTACCTTCTGTTTTCTACTCTTATACTTACCTTCTGTTTTCTACTCTTATACTTGCCTTCTGTTTTCTACTCTTATACTTACCTTCTGTTTTCTACTCTTATACTTGCCTTCTGTTTTCTACTCTTATACTTGCCTTCTGTTTTCTACTCTTATACTTACCTTCTGTTTTCTACTCTTATACTTACCTTCTGTTTTCTACTCTTATACTTACCTTCTGTTTTCTACTCTTATACTTACCTTCTGTTTTCTACTCTTATACTTGCCTTCTGTTTTCTACTCTTATACTTACCTTCTGTTTTCTACTCTTATACTTACCTTCTGTTTTCTACTCTTATACTTGCCTTCTGTTTTCTACTCTTATACTAACCTTCTGTTTTCTACTCTTATTCTTGCCTTCTGTTTTCTACTCTTATACTTGCCTTCTGTTTTCTACTCTTATACTTACCTTCTGTTGTTTTCTACTCTTATACTACTCTTATACTTACTTCTTTTTCTACTCTTATACTAACCTTCTGTTTTCTACTCTTATACTCTTATACTTACCTTCTGTTTTCTACTCTTATACTTACCTTCTGTTTTCTACTCTTATACTTACCTTCTGTTTTCTACTCTTATACTTACCTTCTGTTTTCTACTCTTATACTTACCTTCTGTTTTCTACTCTTATACTTACCTTCTGTTTTCTACTCTTATACTTGCCTTCTGTTTTCTACTCTTATACTTCCCTTCTGTTTTCTACTCTTATACTTACCTTCTGTTGTTTTCTACTCTTATACTTACCTTCTGTTTTCTACTCTTATACTTACCTTCTGTTTTCTACTCTTATACTTACCTTCTGTTTTCTACTCTTATACTTACCTTCTGTTTTCTACTCTTATACTCTTATACTAACCTTCTGTTTTCTACTCTTATACTTCTGTTTTCTACCTTCTGTTGTTTTCTACTCTTATACTAACCTTCTGTTTTCTACTCTTATACTAACCTTCTGTTTTCTACTCTTATACTTACCTTCTGTTTTCTACTCTTATACTTACCTTCTGTTTTCTACTCTTATACTTGCCTTCTGTTTTCTACTCTTATACTTACCTTCTGTTTTCTACTCTTATACTTACCTTCTGTTGTTTTCTACTCTTATACTTACCTTCTGTTTTCTACTCTTATACTAACCTTCTGTTTTCTACTCTTATTCTTGCCTTCTGTTTTCTACTCTTATACTTGCCTTCTATTCTTGCCTTCTGTTTTCTACTCTTATACTTGCCTTCTGTTTTCTACTCTTATACTAACCTTCTGTTTTCTACTCTTATACTTACCTTCTGTTTTCTACTCTTATACTAACCTTCTGTTTTCTACTCTTATACTAACCTTCTGTTTTCTACTCTTATACTTACCTTCTGTTTTCTACTCTTATACTAACCTTCTGTTTTCTACTCTTATTCTTGCCTTCTGTTTTCTACTCTTATACTTGCCTTCTGTTTTCTACTCTTATACTAACCTTCTGTTTTCTACTCTTATTCTTGCCTTCTGTTTTCTACTCTTATACTTGCCTTCTGTTTTCTACTCTTATACTTACCTTCTGTTTTCTACTCTTATACTTACCTTCTGTTTTCTACTCTTATACTTACCTTCTGTTTTCTACTCTTATACTAACCTTCTGTTTTCTACTCTTATACTTACCTTCTGTTTTCTACTCTTATACTTACCTTCTGTTTTCTACTCTTATACTTACCTTCTGTTTTCTACTCTTATACTTACCTTCTGTTTTCTACTCTTATACTTACCTTCTGTTTTCTACTCTTATACTTGCCTTCTGTTTTCTACTCTTATACTAACCTTCTGTTTTCTACTCTTATACTTACCTTCTGTTTTCTACTCTTATACTAACCTTCTGTTTTCTACTCTTATACTTGCCTTCTGTTTTCTACTCTTATACTTACCTTCTGTTTTCTACTCTTATACTAACCTTCTGTTTTCTACTCTTATACTTACCTTCTGTTTTCTACTCTTATACTTACCTTCTGTTTTCTACTCTTATACTTACCTTCTGTTTTCTACTCTTATACTTACCTTCTGTTTTCTACTCTTATACTTACCTTCTGTTTTCTCCTCTTATACTTACCTTCTGTTTTCTACTCTTATCCTCACCTTCTGTTTTCTCCTCTTATACGTAACTTATGTTTTCTACTCTTATACTACCTTTTGTTTTCTACTCTTATATTGCTTAACTTCTGTTTTCTACTCTTATACTTACCTTCTGTTTTCTAATCTTATACTTACCTTCTGTTTTCTACTCTTATACTTACCTACTGTTATATACTATTATAATAATTCTCTTCTGTTTACTCCTCTTATACCCTTCTGCTGTTTTCTACTCTTATACTTGCCTTCTGTTTTCTACTCTTATACTTACCTTCTGTTGTTTTCTACTCTTATACTTACCTTCTGTTTTCTACTCTTATACTAACCTTCTGTTTTCTACTCTTATACTTACCTTCTGTTTTCTACTCTTATACTTACCTTCTGTTTTCTACTCTTATACTTACCTTCTGTTTTCTACTCTTATACTTACCTTCTGTTTTCTACTCTTATACTTACCTTCTGTTTTCTACTCTTATACTTACCTTCTGTTTTCTACTCTTATACTAACCTTCTGTTTTCTACTCTTATACTTACCTTCTGTTTTCTACTCTTATACTAACCTTCTGTTTTCTACTCTTATACTAACCTTCTGTTTTCTACTCTTATACTAACCTTCTGTTTTCTACTCTTATACTAACCTTCTGTTTTCTACTCTTATACTTGCCTTCTGTTTTCTACTCTTATACTAACCTTCTGTTTTCTACTCTTATACTAACCTTCTGTTTTCTACTCTTATACTAACCTTCTGTTTTCTACTCTTATACTTACCTTCTGTTGTTTTCTACTCTTATACTTACCTTCTGTTTTCTACTCTTATACTTACCTTCTGTTTTCTACTCTTATACTTACCTTCTGTTTTCTACTCTTATACTTACCTTCTGTTTTCTACTCTTATACTTACCTTCTGTTTTCTACTCTTATACTTACCTTCTGTTTTCTACTCTTATACTAACCTTCTGTTTTCTACTCTTATACTTGCCTTCTGTTTTCTACTCTTATACTTACCTTCTGTTGTTTTCTACTCTTATACTTACCTTCTGTTTTCTACTCTTATACTTACCTTCTGTTTTCTACTCTTATACTTACCTTCTGTTTTCTACTCTTATACTTACCTTCTGTTTTTTTCTACTCTTATACTTACCTTCTGTTTTCTACTCTTATACTTACCTTCTGTTTTCTACTCTTATACTCTTATACTTACCTTCTGTTGTTTTCTACTCTTATACTTACCTTCTGTTTTCTACTCTTATACTTACCTTCTGTTGTCTTCTACTCTTATGCTTTTCTTCTGTTTTCTACTATTATACTTACCTTCTGTTTTTTCTACTCTTATACTTACCTTCTGTTTTTTCTACTCTTATACTATCCTTCTGTTTTCTACTCTTATACTAACCTTACTTATACTTTTTTTCTACTCTTATACTTACCTTCTGTTTTCTACTCTTATACTTGCCTTCTGTTTTCTACTCTTATACTTACCTTCTGTTTTCTACTCTTATACTTACCTTCTGTTTTCTACTCTTATACTTACCTTCTGTTTTCTACTCTTATACTTACCTTCTGTTGTTTTCTACTCTTATACTTACCTTCTGTTTTCTACTCTTATACTTACCTTCTGTTTTCTACTCTTATACTTACCTTCTGTTTTCTACTCTTATACTTACCTTCTGTTTTCTACTCTTATACTTACCTTCTGTTTTCTACTCTTATACTTACCTTCTGTTTTCTACTCTTATACTTACCTTCTGTTTTCTACTCTTATACTTACCTTCTGTTTTCTACTCTTATACTTGCCTTCTGTTTTCTACTCTTATACTTACCTTCTGTTTTCTACTCTTATACTCTACTCTTATACTTACCTTCTGTTTTCTACTCTTATACTTACCTTCTGTTTTCTACTCTTATACTTACCTTCTGTTTTCTACTCTTATACTTACCTTATGTTTTCTACTCTTATACTTGCCATCTGTTTTCTACTCTTATACTTACCTTCTGTTTTCTGCTCTTATACTTACCTTATGTTTTCTACTCTTATACTTACCTTCTGTTTTCTACTCTTATACTTACCTTCTGTTTTCTACTCTTATACTTACCTTCTGTTTTCTACTCTTATACTTACCTTCTGTTTTCTACTCTTATACTTACCTTCTGTTTTCTACTCTTATACTTACCTTCTGTTTTCTACTCTTATACTTACCTTCTGTTTTCTACTCTTATACTTGCCTTCTGTTTTCTACTCTTATACTTGCCTTCTGTTTTCTACTCTTATACTTGCCTTCTGTTTTCTACTCTTATACTTACCTTCTGTTTTCTACTCTTATACTTACCTTCTGTTTTCTACTCTTATACTTACCTTCTGTTTTCTACTCTTATACTTACCTTCTGTTTTCTACTCTTATACTTACCTTCTGTTTTCTACTCTTATACTAACCTTCTGTTTTCTACTCTTATACTTACCTTCTGTTTTCTACTCTTATACTTACCTTCTGTTTTCTTATACTTACCTTCTGTTTTCTACTCTTATACTTACCTTCTGTTTTCTACTCTTATACTTACCTTCTGTTGTTTTCTACTCTTATACTTACCTTCTGTTTTCTACTCTTATACTTACCTTCTGTTTTCTACTCTTATACTTGCCTTCTGTTTTCTACTCTTATACTTACCTTCTGTTTTCTACTCTTATACTTACCTTCTGTTGTTTTCTACTCTTATACTTACCTTCTGTTTTCTACTCTTATACTTACCTTCTGTTGTTTTCTACTCTTATACTTACCTTCTGTTTTCTACTCTTATACTTACCTTCTGTTTTCTACTCTTATACTTACCTTCTGTTTTCTACTCTTATACTTACCTTCTGTTTTCTACTCTTATACTTGCCTTCTGTTTTCTACTCTTATACTTGCCTTCTGTTTTCTACTCTTATACTTACCTTCTGTTTTCTACTCTTATACTTACCTTCTGTTTTCTACTCTTATACTTACCTTCTGTTTTCTACTCTTATACTTACCTTCTGTTTTCTACTCTTATACTTACCTTCTGTTTTCTACTCTTATCTGTTTTCTACTCTTATACTTACCTTCTGTTTTCTACTCTTATACTTACCTTCTGTTTTCTACTCTTATACTTACCTTCTGTTTTCTACTCTTATACTTACCTTCTGTTTTCTACTCTTATACTTACCTTCTGTTTTCTGCTCTTATACTAACCTTCTGTTTCTGCTCTTATACTTACCTTCTGTTTTCTACTCTTATACTAACCTTCTGTTGTTTTCTACTCTTATACTTACCTTCTGTTTTCTGCTCTTATACTAACCTTCTGTTTCTGCTCTTATACTTACCTTCTGTTTTCTGCTCTTATACTTATCTTCTGTTTTCTACTCTTATACTTATCTTCTGTTTTCTGCTCTTATACTAACCTTCTGTTTTCTGCTCTTATATTAACCTTCTGTTTTCTGGTCTTATACTAACCTTCTGTTTTCTACTCTTATACTAACCTTCTGTTTTCTACTCTTATACTTACCTTCTGTTTTCTACTCTTATACTTACCTTCTGTTTTCTACTCTTATACTAACCTTCTGTTTTCTACTCTTATACTTGCCTTCTGTTTTCTACTCTTATACTTACCTTCTGTTTTCTGCTCTTATACTAACCTTCTGTTTTCTACTCTTATACTTATCTTCTGTTTTCTACTCTTATACTTACCTTCTGTTTTCTACTCTTATATTTACCTTCTGTTTTCTACTCTTATACTTATCTTCTGTTTTCTACTCTTATACTTATCTTCTGTTTTCTGCTCTTATACTAACCTTCTGTTTTCTGCTCTTATACTAACCTTCTGTTTTCTGCTCTTATACTTACCTTCTGTTTTCTGCTCTTATACTTATCTTCTGTTTTCTACTCTTATACTTATCTTCTGTTTTCTGCTCTTATACTAACCTTCTGTTTTCTACTCTTATACTAACCTTCTGTTTTCTACTCTTATACTTACCTTCTGTTTTCTACTCCTACACTTACGTTCTGTTTTCTACTCTTATACTTACCTTCTGTTGTTTTCTACTCTTATACTTACCTTCTGTTGTTTTCTACTCTTATACTTACCTTCTGTTTTCTACTCTTATACTTACCTTCTGTTTTCTACTCTTATACTTACCTTCTGTTTTCTACTCTTATACTTACCTTCTGTTTTCTACTCTTATACTTACCTTCTGTTTTCTACTCTTATACTTACCTTCTGTTTTCTACTCTTATACTTACCTTCTGTTTTCTACTCTTATACTTACCTTCTGTTTTCTACTCTTATACTTACCTTCTGTTTTCTACTCTTATACTTACCTTCTGAATTATGATTTGTGTTTGGTTTTATTGTTGTTTTAAATTATGTGTGTCTGTATTATAAGAGATGAAAGGTAGAGTCGTTAGAAAGCATTTTTCTTGAGGTAAGATTCTGTGTTCGAACATAGCAGTAGCATGCTCCAGTGTGCCTAGATGTAAATGGGTGTCTGACCTTGACTTCTGCGTTAGAGAGATCAGCATCAGGGACGAAGAAGGACTCTAATACTTGACCCTGGTACGACAGTACCCGCCATTTTACTACCGTTTCTTGTTTACATTTGTATTTTCACGTTACTGTTATTTGCCACAGGGAATCTAAGGGCATTAATCCTGTAGACCTGAGCATGATCATCTTTATAAGACCACAGGTGACCATGAAACACAAATACTAAAATTAAAATCATGAAAGTATGAGTGCTGCGTTAAACTGATCTAGCCAATCTTTCTATATTTTTACCATTATCTTCAATTCATTAATTCTGATATTTTTTTCTTGCAGGAACATTGTTCAAATTCTGAACCAAGTTGTGCAAACGTTCCAATGGGGCTCTGTAGGCCCATGTGCGTAAACAGCTACCCAGGTATGAGATGCCGTTTGACGAATACTGAGACTCCTACATGTATGGATATAGTAGAAGCCTGAGTCAACACTACACAAGAGAACTACTGAGTCAACACTACACAAGAGAACTAGTGAGTCAACACTACACAAGAGAACTAGTGAGTCAACACTACACAAGAGAACTAGTGAGTCAACACTACACAAGAGAACTAGTGAGTCAACACTACACAAGAGAACTAGTGAGTCAACACTACACAAGAGAACTAGTGAGTCAACACTACACAAGAGAACTAGTGAGTCAACACTACACAAGAGAACTAGTTTATTGACAGATTCTGATAACAGACAATTTATGACCACAGCTTTTGCAATGTGGCAAATTAGAATGAAACATTTTAAAGATTTTACTGGTACAGTATAATGTTCTGCTGTTCACAAACAGGAGAGGTTGTTGACTTGTGAGGCAGATTTCTTGGATGTAAAAATAAAACCAACCAAAATTCGATAAAGAAATATATGAATAAAAGACGAAAATAAAACACAAGATTGCATACAGATAATACTTACTTAGTTGTTCCCCTTTAAACGTGAGGTGTAGAGGTTTGGAAGAGAGAGTGTCAAACTATCCTATGGGCTGTCTTCGTCTTGGCTTGGTTCTATTCAAATCTAGTAACCACCAAATAAAGAGAAAGGTAGAAGATAAATATACAATACCCGCCATGTTTAATCTGTGTAATGAGTAATTGTTGGCTCTGTGTGTTTTATTTAGTTGTCATGATTTTCTATTTCACTTCATAACGAGTTTGGAACCACTACTGAAGTGATCCTTGCTGAATGTCAACACGTTTTGTCAATTACAATTACAGAACATTATAACACATCAGTACAAGGAAATCTCATCAACACAGAAAATTATAACACATCACTACATAGAAATCTCATCAACACAGAACATTATAACACATCACTACAGGGAAATCTCATCAACACAGAACATTATAACACATCACTACAGGGAAATCTCATCAACACAAAACATTATAACACATCACTACAGGGAAATCTCATCACCACAGAACATTATAACACATCACTACAGGGAAATCTCATCAACACAGAACATTATAACACATTACTACGGGGAAATCTCATCAACACAGAACATTATAACACATGACTACAGAGAAATCTCATCAACACAGAACATTATAACACATCACTACAGGCAAATCTCATCAACACAGAACATTATAACACATCACTACATGGAAATCTCATCAACACAGAACATTATAACACATCACTATAGGCAAATCTCATCAACACAGAAAATCATGACACACCAATACAGCGAAATCTCATCAACCCAGAACACTATAACACACGACTACAGGGAAATCTCATCAACACAGAACATTATAACACATCACTACAGGGAAATCTCATCAACACAGAACATTATAACACATCACTATAGGGAAATCTCATCAACACAGAACATTATGACACACCACTACAGCGAAATCTCATGAACACAGAACATTATAACACATGACTACAGGGAAATGTCACCAACACAGAACATTATAACACATCACTACTGGGAAATCTCATCAACACAGAACATTATAACACATCACTACAGGGAAATCTCATCAACACAGAACATTATAACACATCACTATAGGGAAATCTCATCAACACAGAACATTATGACATACCACTACAGGGAAATCTTATCAACACAGAACATTATAACACATCACTACAAGGAAATCTCATCAACACAGAACATTATAACACATCACTATAGGGAAATCTCATCAACACAGAACATTATAACACATCACTACAGGGAAATCTCATTAACACAGAACATTATAACACATCACTACAGGGAAATCTCATCAACACAGAACATTATAACACATCACTACAGGGAAATCTCATCAACACAGAACATTATAACTCATCACTTCAGGGAAATCTCATCAACACAGAACATTATAACAAATCACTACAGGGAAATCTCATCAACACAGAACATTATAACACATCACTACAGGCAAATCTCATCAACACAGAACATTATAACACATCACTACAGGGAAATCTCATCAACACAGTACATTATAACACATCACTATAGGGAAATCTCATAAACACAGAACATTATGACACACCAATACAGCGAAATCTCATCAACACAGAACATTATAACACATGACTACAGGGAAATGTCATCAACACAGAACATTATAACACATCACTACAGGGAAATTTCATCAACACAGAACATTATAACACATCACTACAGGTAAAACCTCATCAACACAGAACATGATAACACATCACCATAGGGAAATATCATCAACACAGAACTTTATGACACACCACTACAGCGAAATCTCATCAACACAGAACATTATAACACGTGACTACAGGGAAATCTCATCAACACAGAACATTATAACACATCACTATAGGGAAATCTCATCAACAAAGAACTTCTGTTCTACTAAGGAGTAAGATGGGCAGAGCACTTAAGAGAAACACTGAATCAGGGGTCGCTATCAGTCGTTCTCGTTCTACGGGTAGATCAGAGTGGATGATTTGGTAGATCTTTAGGTCACTGAAGGGAGACACGAAATGTGTTTTAAAAGAACTAGACCTTTCCTAGCAGTATTTAAAATCGTGGTCTTCCGAGGATCACAGGTATTGTTGTCCTGTGTTCCCAATGAGAACTCTCTATTGGCTACTAACGTATACCTGTCGTGAGACATTCTAAATACACATATATAAATTAAAAGGTACATGTAAAGCCTAACACATAAATTCAATAAAAGGAAAGAAGAATGGTAAAGAACAGTGCTGTCACAATGACTGTACTCGAGATCCCCCTTTTTATGCTTCGTCTGCATATTCTCACGCTTTCACGTTGATGTTAAAGCCTACTGCAGCATACACGCGTTTCCACAACACAATAAAACGTGTACTGCCTTTCTAAGAAAAACCTTGGGATACGCAAGCTGATTAATGACCTAAATTAATACTAGCATTAATTACACTACGTTACCATAAACGAACGGACAGATGGACTTAGGATAGAAAGAAAGGGAGGGCTGAAAGCCGGAACGCATGCAACACTAACACGCGTCTCGCTATACAATTACTGCCATCACGCGTGTAAGGCCACATGCACTAACTTTTTTTTCAAATCGACAGTGATAAAAAACACTACCCATACGAGAGTTAGGTTTAAAAACTTACAAAACGCTTATTAGGAAACCTGACATTATACTGTTTTATGTCTGAAAACATGACAGTACCCAGACACCACATCGTTTCGAAGTGAACAGGAGGTAGAAGAAAATGCACATTTTGAACGCAGCCACCTAGCTCCCTTACATTTATATAATTGGGTTCCTTAGGACTTGCTGACAAAGAATATGTTAAACGTTACGCAAATAGTCTAGGAATTAACACATTATAGCCAAAAGAAAATAGTGAGGGTGTCGGACAACACCAAATCAGAATCGCACAGTGGCATGTTTTGAAACCACCATTGTAAAGGAAATAGGCCACCATGTTAACTCCTATTTGATTGGCGGGAATGATATGTAAGGCTAAACACGATTAGTCGGACTATAAATACTATTTTTTGTTGTTAGGGGAGACGGAAGGAAGGGTACTTTTTTTCAAACGCTTGTGTAAACATGGCTCGATTGGTTAGACCCGCCAATATAGGCAATTAAGAGCGTCAGTTCAGCACCACATTTTCAAATAAACTTTCTAAAGCAACAGTGCGTTGAGATTCAGCTTATATTTTTCTAAATAAAAGCCTGAGACAGCGGCAGGTCGGATTTTGTGCCATATTCATTGCCAGTCAACGTAATTGTGTATTATTTCCATGAATTGTGGTAAGCTTGAAATATTTGATATCTTTTTAATGAAAATTGAATGTAAATTGATAATTTATGTCTGTATATGTGTTTAGTTCAGTAGCAAACATGAGGCAAAGCCTAGATATTGCTCCAACCTGAACAGAACGTGTCTGAGAAAAGTAAAATTGCATGGAATTGCCTAACAGTACACTGACACCTATCTTATTGACTAGAAGGAACTAATGCTGGAATTGCAGAGGCGTAGTAACCATTAGGGAGGAGTATACTGGTGTAAATTGTTTCAGATGAAGATAGCAGTTGGCCTACCGCTCTGAACTCAGTGTTTGTTATGTATTGTGTTCAGTCTGGAAATAGATTATAAATTCGTTCTGAAATAGGAGGTACAATCTTCTTGTTTCAGGGACCGTGGTCCTAAAGTTATTGAGCAGCACCTGGTCTGAGCTTTGCTGAATCTAGAGGCTGACAGCATACTCCTGGGTCCAGAATAGCGACCAGTGAGGTGTCTCCAGAACACAGGGGAGCTATCGAGCAGAGGAGTCTTTTCCTGTCGCCATCACGAAAGATAAGCTTCTGTGGCCAGAGGAGCTCAACATTATGTGTCCCCCTCTAAAATTGACAGTATAATAACACAGAGGGAAAATACATTGTGTAAATTGATAGGAACTGTGAACTTTTCCCCATACTATTTCCAAGATAAACAAACACTTGAAGTCATGATGACAAATAACAACATAGCTTGAAAAACAACACCAGTATTACCTCATAGTACTACTACACAACTGACACACATAGGATAATATTAATAAAATATGTCACTACAAGGTTCATATTTATAAATTATGTACATATAAATTGTGATTACATTTGATTGTGATTCCTGGTTCACTTTGTAGTTGAATCAGGATATATATATTAGTGAAAGTAATTAATACATATATATTTGAAACTTTACCATAGACTCATTTAAGATAGTCTTATAGAGTGTTAAATGTGTGTGAGTGTCACAGTGTTGTAAAGTGTTGTGGAATAAATTAAATTGTTTATCTGTCTGTTGTTGTTGTGACTTACACTTCATCATATACATACCCTAGACATTCAACGTAGTCATCACAATATTCCAGAATAATTCTGACTGAGGTATAAATGTGGTAGCAAGTAAGGTTATCTGTAAAACACTACACCTATTAGATACAGATACCTTCACAGCTGATCTCAGTCAGTACACTAAGTCCCCTATAAATATTTATATCATCCCACTTTACCACAATACCATGAACTGCATCCGATAGTAGTGCATTTTTCTTAGTACGTTTATCATTCCCCACAGCCCGCACACACACACACATACACACACACACACACATATATATATTTATTCTTCTTTGTTCATCCTGAAAAGAACGCTGGTTGCGTTGCGTCCGTTTTCAGCGATTCTGTGTTATTTGCGCCTTACGGCCGACACACCCGACTTCACCACGGCATTTTTGGGACCAGGTTAGACTTCTCACATCGATCCCTACTCACTCAGTCAAACTGCAGTGATTCTGCCGCTTTCCAGGACCACCACTTGGAAGTAGATTAGTGTCTTGGTTAGCTCTGGTTTGCTGACCCTGACGCAAGCAGTCTAGCTATGGGTTGCTAAGTGCATTTCTCACTGTTGACGCGTCTTAGGACCCATATATATATATATATATATATATATATATATATATATATATATATATATATATATATATATATATATATATATATATATATATATATTTATTTATTTATTTATTTATTTATTTATTTATTTATTTATATATTGTGGTAGATCTTTAGAGGGCTGAGGGAGCTGCGGTAGCATAGTGGTTAGTGCACTGGCTTCCTAGCGCAGTGGTCTATGGTTCGATCCCCAGAAGAGGTGGGAATTTTTTAGGCCACAAACGGCTCCCGGGTTGACCCAGCCCCAAATGGGTACCAGAGCAACTATGGGAAGATTAAGGCGGCCAGCGTGCTGCCGACCACATCACCCCTAGTGTGCCGACGGTCAAGATAATATAGGCCTAGCACCATATTCCCAATATGCCTCAATGGGCGTGTAACGGGTTCCTTTACCTTTTTTTTAGAGTTCTGAGTGTTCTTAAAGTAGATTCCAAAAACTGCTGGGTTGCCGACCTCAAACTAAAATTAAGTACCTCCAGAGTCACGGCTGAACATTCCTGAGGCTGGAATTGACATCTATAATAGAGATATTCTTTAGGGGAAGGAGGTCATCGTGGCTTTCAGGGGGTGGAGGAACCGAGAGGTACGGGGCCGTGATAAACTTACATGCAGAGCTATTTAAAACAGATCCTGAGATTGCGGTGGAGGTATCAAAGCCACTGTTTACACCGGTATGGTGGTCAGCGACAACCCCGCTAGAGTGGAACAGGTGAAAAGTTGTATTGCAAGAGGGTGATGGACCTTACTGAAGCGGTTGGAGAGGAGTTGCTTTCCTAGCGGTGCCCGGGAAAAAATGGGCTGGATAACTGTTCCGGGAATTTCAGGAGCCCTCTGCCATGGTGTTACGGTATTATTATGTATGTTTCATGTTGGCCCCACTTAAATTTGTCACCAGTTTAAATTTACGCGCTGGCATATTTATCTGATGCCAACATGAGGTGCTTTGCACAATAGTCTTTTATTAATGAACGCGATTATGCGTAGCCGTCAATGAATAGTGATGACATTGCAGGGTGTTATGCTCATGCATAACAGCGGTCTTTCTGGACCCTTTGATGATTCGTATCCGTCTAAGCAAGACGTGATTTATAGTACTCCCTAGATATTAATTGTGCAGATTTCTCATCAACTATTTAACCAAGGGTCGTCGCTTCTAATTTACTGATGCTATGATCGAGCATCTTATCTTGATGAGTAATTCATTCCTGTAAGAAAGGAATGCAGGGAGTACATTGATTATAATTATTATATCGCCAACCTCCTATTATCATTACACCGATGTTCCGCCAGACGGCATCGTGTGTACAGAGGCTGGACATTTTGACGAAACGTATTGTATATGGAGACTGCACTGATGTATTAATACAATTTCTGCTATGTACGTATTGATGTTATTCGTCAATAAATGTGAAATGTTTGTGGACTCGACCACGAAGAGAAATGTCAAGTCAATTAAGTTATATATTATTATGGGACTGTCACATTCGCAAATACTAACTATCAGCACAATTGCTCAACTAGTAAATTTTTCTCAATGACTCAAGCAAAGCCCAAAAACCCCCCCCCCCCCCCCCCCTCAACAACATGGTGGCTACAGTGACGGGGATTGGTTTGTCCTGAATGGTACAACAAAATTTTTTCAAGAATAAAAAAGTTGATTTGTTCTGGAGCTTCTCAATTTTATATCAAGTCCAATTTACGACGCATGCGTAAAGGAAGTCATGGCAACGCACCAAGTCTGCGCAACGAGATGCTTCGTCTGTGGAAAACTACTATCAAAGTCAAAATTCAGGGTTATTCAAGCCTCCAATGGACTAATTTATCAAGGAACCAGGTATATCAATGCATAAAGCCTGATTCAAGTCATCAGTCCGTTCCTGATGTTGCCTGCAAGCATTGTTCGAAGACTATATTCGATCGCGCCAGTAAGGTACCACTTTTGGTTCAATGCAATTTTAGGCCAGGTTGTTTTTTCAGGCAGGTCTATCCACCTATTTATATATGCTTTATGTTTTAATATGTAAATGTATTGTTCATCTTTGTGGGCGGTAGGTGAATGTCGCTTTGGCTGACCACAAAGATTCAAGGTCGTTCTTTAGGGCCCGTTTGAATATTTTCGGCTTGCAAAAGATTCATTTAGAAATCTTCAGTTAAATGAGAAAAAAACAACAACAAAAACACACACACACACACAAATGCAAAATCAATTGCAGTGCGAGATATATCAGGTGGTAAGAGGCTGAAGGAGGTGGTTATAGAAGACCGAAGTGAATTAATGAAGTGTTTCAGTGAAGGCAGCAAACAGGTAGACAATGCAGTCAGTTATGGGGTATGATATAAGTATATGAGGAGAACTGCCGTAGACGGGGGTAAAACAGTTAATTGGGGGAAAAAAAAACAACAACAAAAAACACACACACAAATAGTAATACGTCTTACAAGGAGAAAGGACAAGAAAAACCTACGTTGCGCCCACAAGGCCTTCGTCAGGGACAGACAAACAAGAGACAGGAGGGAAAGAAAATGAGAATTAAGTAGAGAACATGAAACTATAAAAATAAGAGAAAAAAACCTCCCTTGTGTCCAGTCACGATGAAGCAAGATGGCTGCCACTAAACTGGAAAGTGGAAGTCAATAGTACATTAAAAACAAAAAAAAAAGAAATAATTACAACTAGGACCGGAAAAGAGTGAGATAAAAAAACAATAAAAAATGTTTTTATATAAATAAAAAAATAACATTTAAATAAAATAATAATTATTATAATAATTAATAATAATATTAAAATTAAAATATATAAAGTGAGGGAAAAGCGATTTTAAAATAAATAAATAAATAAATAAAATAAGTAAATAAATAAAATAAAAAATAAAAACATAAGTAAATAAAATATTTAAAACGAAAAAAAATAAATAAAAAGAAAATAAATAAATAAAAAAAATAAAATATAAAATAAAAAAAATTAAATTAAATTAAAAATAAAAAATAATGTAAAAAAAACATTATGGGTGATCGCATCAAAGTAGACAGTCATAATACAATAGGGACTAGATAGAGAAAGGCGTCTCAGACAAAAGAATGTTGGGTATTCAAACCGTGTGGTTTAAGGCAACCCATAAGATGGATGAGGCGTTGTTCCTGGCGAAACCGACTGTTGGCGTCCGAGGAACACGACCTAATGGCTGTCACCTGGATGTCAGTGGCACCGTGGTGGTCAGGACCATTGAAGTGGATGGCCACAGGTGTGGATTTAAACTGAGAGATGTCGTAGAGGTGTCTGCAGAATCGGTCGCCCAGTCGTGTGCCCGTTTGGCCGATGTAAGTAATGGTGCAACGTTTGCATATAATAGTATAAATGACGTTGCGTGACTCACATGTGAAGGCATGGGTGATGGTGAACTTGGCGTTAGGGAACGAGACTGAACGTGTTTCGATTACATACTGACATGTCTTACATCGAGTTCGGTTACATGGCTTGGTCTCAAAGTGGCCATCGTTGACAGTTTTCAGACGGCTGTGGACATGGAGATCCCTCAAATTTTTATCCCGTCTATATGCCAGAAAGGGTGGCTCACTGAACACTTCCCGCGCCGCTGGGTCAGCTTGGAGGATAGGTAGGTGACGATACAGGATCCTTTTGACAGCAGTGTTGTGAGGGTGATAGGTCATTATTAACTTGACTCTATCAGATGAGGTGTTTAGGCGGGGTTTGAGGGCCTCTAGACGTGGGTGTTAAGGTCAAAGGGAAGAAAATCTTAGTATGTTGTGGGACAGATTGAATTTTTGAATTATGGTACTTGCTTGCCGATTAGGAATCGATTTGTTAAAAAATATCTTCTCCTAGAGTCATGAGACAGAGTACAAGAAAAGCGTGAAGAACGCTGTTTATCTCTAGTGTTGAGATATATTTATCTTGTAGTGTTTTTGAGCCGGGGGGTGATTAGCTATCGCGGCTAAGCGGCATGTATTGTAAGTGGTGTTCTAAAAAACAACTGAGTCTCATGACAGGAGTTCACAGGGTGTGCCCTGTGAGTGTGCTGTCAGAAGAGTGTGTTTTTGGGCGTAGACCGGTGTGGTCGCAAGCCCTGTGTTTTCTAAGTGTATGGCGGTGTTTTCCTAAGGGAATGCCTGATCAGGGCTATAGAAATGTGTAAGGCCATAATTAATATAACTGCCGTGTTGTGCAGTCTTTGTGGAGTTTGAGACATGTAGAGATTTGTAAGGCCATAATTAATATAACTGCCGTGTTGTGCAGTCTTTGAGGAGTTTGAGACATATAGAGATTTGTAAGGCCATAATTAATATAACTGCCGTGTTGTGCAGTCTTTGTGGAGTTTGAGACATGTAGAGATTTGTAAGGCCATAATTAATATAACTGCCGTGTTGTGCAGTCTTTGAGGAGTTTGAGACATGTAGAGATTTGTAAGGCCATAATTAATATAACTGCCGTGTTGTGCAGTCTTTGAGGAGTTTGAGACATGTAGAGATTTGTAAGGCCATAATTAATATAACTGCCGTGTTGTGCAGTCTTTGAGGAGTTTGAGACATGTAGAGATTTGTAAGGCCATAATCAATATAACTGCCGTGTTGTGCAGTCTTTGAGGAGTTTGAGACATGTAGAGATTTGTAAGGCCATAATTAATATAACTGCCGTGTTGTGCAGTCTTTAAGGAGTTTGAGACATGTAGAGATTTGTAAGGCCATAATTAATATAACTGCCGTGTTGTGCAGTCTTTGAGGAGTTTGAGACAGGTGGAGAATTTGTATGCCAGATGCATTTGAGTTATCATGAATTGTGTCTTTGTTGATGTCATCGTGACTTCGTTGTGTGTTGTAACGTAATAAACAGTATCGAACTGTTCCAGGCGTTTACAACCTTTATTGACATCCATGACTCGTACGTGAGCTGTGTGGTGAGTGACAGTGCACACAGTATTCAACAATCACGTTTGCAACAGTGGTGATAATAACATTCCTCAATACCAATGACCCACACTCAATGCACAAGCATAAATGATTTATCAACAATATCGACCATCCAATTACGTTATTATCAGTTGGTGGACCAAACCAACGGGTCGTAACATCCACGGAACATTCGCGTTGAAAATTATTACTACGAGAACTCAACGAATTCATAAAATAGCCTTGTGTAGGCGTGGCCTAAATATCATTTGCTTCAGAAATCTTGACCTGGTTAGCGTTTTGCCTGAGTGGCGCAGTTAAGAAAGCACGCACGCCTCATCCGTGCTAGTATTTCATGCCTGTAGACCAAAACAACGTCTGCAGTGGTCACGAAAGTTCAAGTACACTGTAACACTATTTCTACCAACATTTGTACGGGTTGTGACTGATTCCTGCGATAATCGGCTTACCTGTGCCAGTTATCACGATCTCAAGTTCAAGATGTCATGATACACGGTGTGCCGTGTACATCTACGACTACAGAGGAGTCAAGACTTGCGGTGTATGCTGTATATCGGTTCCTGTCATGTTGTGCATTGTTGAGCACACATCATATTGAAGCGAGTACCTGGAGGGAAAAGAAGTTCCTGTGCCTTCCCGCAGTGGAGTGTTTTATCTGAAATCTTTGTGATATCCAGTGTCTTGGAGGAAAGGATCAGGGTCATTTTCAGAAGATAAGTGGTTTATATTGTGTGAATTGTGTTGCTTCATGTATGCCGTCGAGTCTTCCTGAATTTCACATTACCTATTCTATTGATATCTGTTGTTGTTATTGTCGATATCTATATCGATAGATTATAGGATTTGATGCATGAGTAATTTATGGCTTTACGACATATATAGACTTTCCTGATAATGATATGACTTGAAAAAAGGTACAATAAGAAAAAGGAATTGGTGATACAGAATTGAGAAATAATCTCATTTCTTGACAAATAGTTAGCTTTGTGAGCTGGAAAGGTAATTGTCCAACCTCAATAATATGTATAGGTGATTACATATACAGTGAACTCGATAGATAAGTCACTATGGATCTAGATATTGACAGGGATCCTGATGATATGATGCCTATATTGGAATATTTATTGAAGGAAGCTAGAGATGATGATAATTTTACAGGCCCAGCCCTTGAAGCCGAAGTAATGGACAAATTTTTGATTAATGTGTCAAGAGCCCTAAGATATTTTGCTAGGGACAATTTTCAGTCTCATCCTCATTTAAGAATGGCAGAGGATTTGGCATGGTTATTAACTTACCTTCGTTCATTTGCATACCACTATATGAATGTTAAACATGATCATATAGTAAGAAATATACACACGTTAATTTTCTACGGCATCTCTGACAATCAGGGAAAAAAAGTTAGAAGATGAGGAAGTAAGAGTCAACAGACAGGAAAGAAAAAAGTGTTCAAAGAATATTGCTGAAGAGAGTAAACTTCAGAAAAAATTGGCTAAGCTCACAGATGATTTGGATAAATCAAACTCGGAACTTGCTGGGGTGCACGCAAGTTTGAAGTCTGCAGTAAGCGAAATCAAAGAGTTGAAAACTCAGTTGGAAGATAAGAGGCAACTTGAAAAGTCCTATAATAAAACACTTGTTGGTCTATTAAACTATAACATTGTCCTCGGTCGCCAACTTAAAGAAAAGAATGCGGTATTACCAGAAAGGGTTATTGAGCTTATAAATAGCCAGGATAGTGAAACCAAGGCACTACAGATAGAGTTGACACAGAGGAGAACAAATAAAGAAGTCAATGAGGAAAAGAGATTAAAAGAGTTAAAGGCTGAGAAAGAGAAGATGGCTAGAATTCAGAATTTGAATAAGAAGCTTAGTGATGAAATTTCACATAAACAGGTTGAAATAACAAATCTTAGAAGGAGAGTAGATGGTCTTCTTGATTTTTTTTTAGATAAGAACAGGTGTTCTACTGTGCATGTTGACAGCGATAGACAGAAAATTGTTTTTCAACAAGCCACTACTGCAAAAAGTCAGCCACATACACTTTTTGCTGACAGACAGGTCAGACAAAATGGACAACGATCCTTTCGTGGGAAATATAATTTCACACGAATTTATGACAACATTGCTGTTAATGCTGATTCTTGGCGTCAGAATAACCAAGATAAGTCTACAGAAACAGTTGATCATGAAAAGAAAGGTCATAAAATTCGGGTCAAAACTCTTAAGAGCAAACATTTATCTGCTGATGGAAATTTTCATAGGTTGACAGCAGAAAATAAAACTATTAACACCCGTCCTAAAAAGGAGGACCATAATGTGCAGAGCAATAAAGATACTGTCAGTCCTACTACTTGTCAAACTCAGCTCAGTCAGTTTGACGCAATTAGTAAGCATATTCCAACAGAGGAAAATAAAAAAAACAGTCTTCTTAAGAGAAATAACCCTGAGGTCGAAAAGTACAAAGGGAATTCAGCAAATAATAATTTTTGTCCTCAAAGATATAAGAGGCAATTTAACAGATCAAACAATTTTGAATGTAAGAATTTTGGGAAAACTAAAGAGTCTTACAGTAATTTTTCTGGAAGAAAACAAGGCCCATTTGATAGATATATATGTCAAAGGAAAAAGAGTAATAAAAACAATGCTAACTTGATTCATAAAAATAACAATGATCACAATAGAGGAAATGGCAATGTTTTTATAAACAGAATGAATTCCCAAATTTCACTTCACATCGCCAGAGTGACTTTCCTCAGCGGAAGCTTAAGATGTTTTATAAGCAGGGTAATAAGAATAATAATCGTCTATTGAATGGTACTGCTTATTCTAATTTTGATGTCGAGATAGCATCTCGTTGTGTTAAGTGTAAAAGTTTATTACAGAATACAGCAGGGACGACCTCCAGTTATTGTCAGGTTGTTCCTAAGCATCCCATGTTGAGTACCAGTGATGATGGAAGAGTTGATGGTGTCGTGAAGAAACCAGAGGTTCACAGCCACAGAGTTGGGTAATCGTGTGATTGAATTTCCGTTTACCCTAATTAAATCTCACAAGTGATTAAAAGGGATATTTTCATTTGTATTTATTCACAGCTTTACGGTAAAACTCAGCGCTCCCCATGTTTACGGTAGCTGTCAAGAAAGTAGGTCGCCTTCGCGCTCAGGTGTATCTGTTCAAGCGGAACCTGTCCCCGTGCTAACTACGCAAGGGATATGTTACTTGTTGGCGTGATGACATGTTTACAAGTCCGCTGGAGATTTTTTTTTTTTTTTTTTCTGTTTAAGTTTTTTTTTAGAACAGTAAATATTATTGTATTGTATAGCATAGTATTTTATGCGATTGTATTCGAATATCATGTGTTTTCTTATGAAGATGTTCTGATGTCTTATTATTAGATTTTTCTTGTGATTCTTATATTATTGTATTTTGATGAATATTGTACGTGTTATGATTGAAATAATGTGTAACATAACAGTTTGTACCGACTTATTCTTAACCTGATGATGTAAGCGGTGGATTATGATATCTCCACATTTAAGTCATAAGACTATGTATATTTGGTCCATATTATTTATTTTTGTACTACTGTGTTGAACTTGGAATTTTTGCAGCTGTGTTTTTTTTAGATAATTTTTTTTTTTTACATGATGAGATTGCCAGCCAATGCACAAACTCATTAGTTAATATGGTGCGGTAGTCATCTTCAGAGAAGTCTCTGGTTAACTTTTTTCTCGAGTGTTGTTCCCATAATTGGTTAATATATTAGTACACTCTGATAATAAACAGTAAACATTACAGTTAAATGTAATTTTGGAAACGTTACTTGATTGTATTATTGAAAATTTTGTATTTGAATTTGATAATGTAGTCCGAAACACTGATTTTTCTAGAACGATACCTGAATCTAGACAGATAATTATATCACATACTCTATTTAAATTATGTTGTACTTATATATTTATAACTTTGTATGTAGTTAACAGTATGTTGTCCATGTGATTTTTCTATGACGTATTTTTTAGAAGAAAAAAAAAGAGAAAAAAAAAAAGAACGTACGTGTATTGATTGGTGTTTACATAGAGATAGAGATTTTTTTTTAAAATGTCAATTAATTTTGTTGGAAATAATTTCTTTATTAGTTTATTAATTATAGCTCTAATTTACTTAAATATGAAATGCTATTCGGTGTAACTTATCGTTGCGAAATATTTTTACATTGTACTTTTTTGGGAAAAATTGATTTTTTTGTTTTCAAACATTTAATAATTTTTTCTGGTCCCAACGCTTGACTGTGCGTTATGGTTGATTGTGTGCATTGACATTGGTTCTCTAATAAGTTTTTTTGTTGTTTGTTGATATTATGATGTATTCTTTATCTATCGCGTGACTATACGTCAGCCAAAACTTTTTTGATAGCGTTAACATTTTTTGTTTGCGTGATGTCTAGATCAATTTATTGTTAGTTATGAATAATTTTAACTTAGTTAAATTACTTATTATGCTGTATTTAGTTATAGCTTTCTTCTATGTTTTGTATACATATATACATTAATTTTTTTTTTCTTTCTTCGATGCTTTTCTGTTATGATTGTATTTATTGATTACAATACCTTGTTTGATTGAGACTGTTATTAGTATGTATTGTTATTGACTTTCTCTTCATTCGTGTCTTTGCTTTCTGTCTGCCTTTGCCGGTTATTCTTCATTTCGTTCCATCTTTTCTGTTATCTTTTCGGTATTGGTTAATGTCTTGTTTATGCTCCCATGTGTCATATTCGCTTCACTTGTTTCTATTTGTGCACTTCTTCTTCTTTCGACACTTATACTTTTATTCTTTGTATTGTTAAGTTAATTACATGGTGTGATATAATGTATCCAGATGTAATGGTGGTATTTATTTTATATGTGTAGAGTTGTTTGACTTAATTGTTAACACGTGGTATTTTTTTTTTCCCCACTCATATTCTGATTTCTTACTTTACTGCATTATAGATCATTCTTCTTTTGCTTGATCTTGTCCTTTCTCTTGCTATTGATTGTTTCCTGTTTTCATTTGGGTCCAATATACGTAACTTGGTTTTGTATTAGATTAATTCTGATGTACTTAGACGATTACGTTGGATGCTCCATTTTCTATTTTTTTCATTTAATGTTGATATTTTATGTAGGTATATTCTTTTCCCTTAACATAAGTTAATTTTTGTAGGTATGTATTAGAGTTTTGCTCTCCCTTGATTTTTTGTTGATGTAACTGTTTTAGAAAAAATGATAGAATCATTTTTTTTCCCCAGGGGCGGTGTAAATGTTAAGGTCAAAGGGAAGAAAATCTTAGTATGTTGTGGGACAGATTGAATTTTTGAATTATGGTACTTGCTTGCCGATTAGGAATCGATTTGTTAAAAATATCTTCTCCTAGAGTCATGAGACAGAGTACAAGAAAAGCGTGAAGAACGCTGTTTATCTCTAGTGTTGAGATATATTTATCTTGTAGTGTTTTGAGCCGGGGGTGATTAGCTATCGCGGCTAAGCGGCATGTATTGTGAGTGGTGTTCTAAAAAACAACTGAGTCTCATGACAGGGGTTCACAGGGTGTGCCCTGTGAGTGTGCTGTCAGAAGAGTGTGTTTTTGGGCGTAGACCGGTGTGGTCGCAAGCCCTGTGTTTTCTAAGTGTATGGCGGTGTTTTCCTAAGGGAATGCCTGATCAGGGCTATAGAAATGTGTAAGGCCATAATTAATATAACTGCCGTGTTGTGCAGTCTTTGAGGAGTTTGAGACATGTAGAGATTTGTAAGGCCATAATTAATATAACTGCCGTGTTGTGCAGTCTTTGAGGAGTTTGAGACATGTAGAGATTTGTAAGGCCATAATTAATAAAACTGCCGTGTTGTGCAGTCTTTGAGGAGTTTGAGACATGTAGAGATTTGTAAGGCCATAATTAATATAACTGCCGTGTTGTGCAGTCTTTGAGGAGTTTGAGACATGTAGAGATTTGTAAGGCCATAATTAATATAACTGCCGTGTTGTGCAGTCTTTGAGGAGTTTGAGACATGTAGAGATTTGTAAGGCCATAATTAATATAACTGCCGTGTTGTGCAGTCTTTGAGGAGTTTGAGACATGTAGAGATTTGTAAGGCCATAATTAATATAACTGCCGTGTTGTGCAGTCTTTAAGGAGTTTGAGACATGTAGAGATTTGTAAGGCCATAATTAATATAACTGCCGTGTTGTGCAGTCTTTGAGGAGTTTGAGACAGGTGGAGAATTTGTATGCCAGATGCATTTGAGTTATCATGAATTGTGTCTTTGTTGATGTCATCGTGACTTCGTTGTGTGTTGTAACGTAATAAACAGTATCGAACTGTTCCAGGCGTTTACAACCTTTATTGACATCCATGACTCGTACGTGAGCTGTGTGGTGAGTGGCAGTGCACACAGTATTCAACAATCACGTTTGCAACAGTGGTGATAATAACATTCCTCAATACCAATGACCCACACTCAATGCACAAGCATAAATGATTTATCAACAATATCGACCATCCAATTATACTTATTATCAGTGGGATAGGGAGAACACGCTCTAAGGCAGAGGTAAGAACATCCTCTGGATACTGTCTGTTACGAAAGAAGTCCAACATTTCATGTGCTTGGCATAGAAGGTTGTCATCATCTTGGCATAACCGACGGAGACGGAGAAGTTGTGAGAAAGGCACGGAGTCACGACAAGCCGGAGGATGAGAGGAAATATAAAGGAGGTAACTGTGTGCATCGGTGGGTTTGTAGTACACCGAAGTGGTTAGGGGGGGTGGTGGTGACAACGATGTCGAGGAAAATTACAGAGACAGTGGAGATGTGAGAGGTGAATTGGATCGCATTGTGGAAGTTATTAATAAAGTTAATGAACCTAGATAGGTCAACCTCAGGCATATCAGTGAGACATATGCCATCATCTATGGATCTAAGATACATCAATGGAAAAGGTCCAGGATACTGCTGCCCCACCTGATACTCCATGTAGCCCATGAAGAGGCAGGCATAACTGGGACCCATCTTGGTGCCCATGGCAACTCCACTAATTTGGTCAAAGAACTGTCCATTGAACTCAAAGGAATTGAGTCGAAGGACAAGTTCTGCAAGGTGCAGGAGAGTCTCTGTAGTGATAGAGGGGTGCGTGCGCTGGTCCAGGAAAAACCGGAGAGCTTGGAGACCATCAGAGTGAGGAATGGAAGTGTAAAGCGAGCAAACATCTAACAGAATTAAACGGTAGGTACAGTCTGGGGAATATATATATATATATATATATATATATATATATATATATATATATATATTATATATATATATATATATATATATATATATATATATATATTATATATATATATATATATATATATATATATATATATATATATATATATATATATATATATATATATATATATATATATATATATATATATATATATATATATGATGTATTTTTGTTGTTCTCAGTTTCATTTTTACTTATTTTTGTCAGTTGTTCTTCATATATTGGTGAATCTAACCTTGCTATCTTTCAGTTTTACATGTGAAATGTACTGTCAGCTGTTGAGTCCTTGTCTAGTCTATTTTTAGGATCGTCGTAGTTTGTCCTAGTTTCAGTTTGTGTAAACTTTGCCATTTGTGGAATTTTGTTCAGTTCTTTCATTCGTTTTGCTGTTTGTAGTTTGATTTGTGGGATGATCTTGTTTGTAATATTATTTTGTTTACTTATTCTGTTCTATTTTCTTTACTAACCATTCATAAGATGATATTAATATTAATTACATATATATTTAAGAAAATTATTATATGACTGCAATCGTTGCATTGCATAGCAATATGCACTAGTAGGCCATTAGCTACTAGTTGTTTAGCCTGAATAGGGCATAGTAATATAGAATATTAATAAAAAAAATTTGTTTTTGGGCTTACAAATAATTTGTCAAGCAATTTTGCCAGTTATCTGGTTGACTAAGTGAGTACATTAGTTATTTAACATGGTGACTGTAGAAACTTTCATTAATATTGGAAAAGAATTTTCATTGAAAGCGGAGGCACTTAGAGATATTGCTATGGCTGAACTGGCTAAAGCGAAACAGGAATTGGCAGAATAGGAAGCTAAAGATGAAATAAAACGTATTGAAGAGGAGATAAAAATGCAATAGGAAAAAGAATTAATGCTTCTTCGGTTGGAAGAACTGAAATTAAAAGCTCAATTAGCAAATAATGGTAATACTGGGAATTCAAATACTACTTCTTCCTCTGGTAATAATACGAGTAATGAATGGTTTAAGTTACCTTTACTCAACCCATTGGTTGACGATTTATTATGTTACCTGGCTAGGTATGAGGGGTATGCACGTCACATAAATTAGATAAATCTCAATGGGTCAGCAAATTACTGCAATTTTTGAGTTGAGAACCTATGACTGCCATCAGTACAATGGATGAGTCAGTCAGAAATAATTATGAAGAAGCTAAGGTGGTACTATTGAAACGTTTTCAACTGAACGAAGAAGTGAAGGGTATAGAGTCAAATTTAGAACAATGATCCCGGATTCAAGCAAGGATTTCTCTGAATTTATTGCTGCAATAAGAGTTACTTTTAATAGATGGATTGAACTTTTAGGCATTGAGAGATCGTATAATAAGCTTGTAGATTTAATTTTGAGGGATAAAGTGTTATTCTCAATCAGCATACCATTTTGGTCGTTTTTATAGGAACGCAAACCACCGACTTTATCTGCTCTAGAAGACATTGCGGTTCAATTTGCACTGCATATCCCGGGGCATGTACTGCAAACACTCAATTAAGAGAAGCTTTACCAGTCGCTGCGGCTGCAACATGGAATAATAACCATAGAGCAAGATCTCAAAGTCTAGACATAAATTTTATGCCTAAGATAAATAATGACAAAAATTACTATAGAAATCATAATTTTAACAAGAATGATAATTTCAGTAGAGGTAGACAACATTTCAGAAACCAGTCACCTTAATACAAGTATAACTGCAATTTTCAACAGGGTTCAAATTGGAAGAAACCAAATAACTTCACTCCTATTAACGATAATAACAATAATTGGGGGAATAACAATCAATATTATAGATCAAGAAATAATAGTCAAAATGGTAGACATCAAAATAATTCTTGTGATCGCCAAAAACAGCGCTCTAGTTCACGTGGACCACAGAGGTTCGAACATAACGCAGGGGCGGCACATACTAGCAGTGTACCCTTGGTTGGACAAGACACTTATAACCAAGTACATTCTTCTGCATGTTGTTCATTTGATTTTGAAGTGGCATATAGGCTAGTTGCCCAGATTGTCTAACTATTTTTCAGAAGAACAGCACTACAGTGTTGAAGTGTTGACACCCTCTCCCAGCAGTTAGTCTCTCCGCGAATGACGGTACAGAGACTTTGATCTTCAACCGAGGATTGGACAATGGTACTATGGTATCAGTTTTGAGGGATTCAGGCTCTACGACCATTGGCATTAGACAATCTCTTGTACATCCTAGTTATTCAACTAATAAAACTGTTATTGTTAAGTGCATTACTTTTGGTAGTACTATTAAATACTTTCCCACCGCCATTATCGATGTACATACACCATTCTTTTTCAGGGAAAGTTACGGTATGCCTGTTGCAGAATCCAGTGGCTGACCTCGCAGTTGGTCGTATCCATGGGAGTAAGGACTGCATACTAGAGGAAATTATTGATTAGGAAAATAACAAAATTTGTTTATAGCCAATGCAGTAACAACACTAGCTCAGGCTCAAACCTTAGAGAATAATAATAGTCCAGAGCCTGACGCAGTTCTCCAGAATGATACTGAGGTCCAATCAATAACAGATAGAGTGTCATTCGGAACAAAGCAAAGAGAAGGTAATTCATTACTTTTTTTTTTGCTTCAGTGAATAATTATGATGATGTTGCTTTCAATACAGGTTGTAAACATTGGTTTACGATAAAGAACGACATTTTACTTAGAAATTACATGGATCAATCTCATATAAAACAACAGGTCATGGTACCTCTTTCACTGAGGCCATATATCTTACGACAAGCACATGACTCCCCCTGCGCGGGTCATATGGGATACACTCGTACACATTCTCGAGTGTTATCTTCATTCTTTTGGCCAGGTATTTCCGGTGTCGTTTCATTATATGTACGTTCATGCGTCACCTTCCAGGAGGTTAAGTCTCGAGGAGCGTTTCATACTGCTCCAATCCAGGCAGATGACATATCGGTCAGTCCTTTTGACAAGATGGCCATTGATATTATCGGTAGAAGTCTAAGATGCATTTATCACACTATGAGCAATGGTTCTGTGGAACGGCTCAAACGCACTATTAAACAACTACTGCACACGGTTACTATTAAATATCATCAAGACTGCAAGCGTATTTTACCAGCTATGCTGTTTGCCTATCGAGAAGTACTGCATGAACAAACCGGCTTCTCTCCCTTTGAACTAGTGTTTGGTTCTCCACCAAGGGGTCCAATGTGTTTAATAAAGGATCTACTTCTTGACTCTGAAATGATTTAGGATACCTAGTCATCTTATGAGTATGTGATCAACCTACGTAAAAAAATTGTCGACGCTTGTCAGTTGGCAACAGCTTCTTCAGAGGCTGCCAAATGGAAATCACGTCAGTTTCAAAAAAAAAATTGACGTCTACGTCAACTGTTTCCAGGTGATGAAGCTTTCGTTTTGCTTCTACGGAAATATAATAAGTTACTCATTGCATGGAATGGCCCATTTAAGGTATTGGATAACATTTCTGATGTTGACTATATTTTAGATGTTAAGGGTCAAAAGAAAGTCTTTCATATTAATATGCTTAAGGAGTTTCATACTCGTCCTGAACATTTACAAGCCCTTTTTCATGATCTTGATGACAATGTAGTTGGATCTTGTCATTATGCTAGTCTATCCGTAATTCAGGAAGAAGAATCTTCTTTTCCTGAAATACATATGTCTTTACCTTTACCTGCTTTAAATACCACTGAATCTTGGCGAGATGTTTCTATTTCTCCTTCTGTCACCTCACAACAACATCGACAGATTTCGAATCTGTTAGAATTCTTTTCAGATGTTCTGACTGATTTGACTGGTTGAACATCTGTTATCTGTCATGACATCCTTCTCAAAGATAATATACCTATTCGTCTACGTCCTTACTCAGTTCCAATTCATTACCAGAGTAAAACAACTAAAGAACTTTAACAAATGTTAGGTTTAGGAATCATCGAGAACAGTAATTCTCCATATTCCTCACCACTAGTTATTGTCCTCAAGAAGGATAACAGCATTCGGTTATGTGTGGATTATAGGAAATTAAATGCTAAGACAGTCTCTGATAGTAAACCACATCCACTTCTTGACGATTTACTTACTCGTCTGTCTACAGCTTGGTTTTTCCCTAAATTAGATCTAACTAAGAGATACTGGCAGATTCATGTAACGGATCAAGCCAAACATCTTACTGCGTTTTCGACTCCACGTGCTCTATACCAGTGGAAAGTCAATGCCTTTTGGGCTCATGAAAGCATCGGCGACTTTTATTCGCATGATGCGGAAAATATTGTCACATAGGACAGATATCATTACGTACAATTACGATATCTGCCTATTTAGTTCATCATTCGAAGAACATTTTGCAGGACTTAGATCGCTATTGGATTTTTTAAGACTATACTCATTGACTGCAAGACCTACGAAGGTCCAAATTGCATTTCAGGAAATTACTTTCCTGGGTCACATCATTGGGGATGGTCGTATTCAGACTGTTCCTCAGAATGTTTCTAAAATCCTTAATTTATCTAAACCTACTACGACAAAGCAAGTTAGAAGTTTGCTAGGGTTAGTTCAATATTACAGTCGTTTTATCCCAAATTTGTCGTCCATCACAGCTGTATTGTCTTCCCTCTTACGAAAAGTCATGCCTGTGAAAATAAAATGGACTGAAGAATGTAATATAATTTGTAATAAAATCCTTGCCATTTTTTTCTCGGCCTCCGATTTTTCGGTTTCCAGATATTACAAAGATTTATATTCTCCGTACAGATGCGAGCAACTTTGGCTTGGGCGCCAGTCTCCTCCAGGATCATGATGGCGTGCTGTACCCAACATTGTATATATAGAGAACACTCACTGGCATATCCCTTCTCAGTGTCCCTGGTAAAATCTACTCTAGAATCCTAGAGCAGAGACTCCGACGCCTAGCTGAGCCACAATTGGATGAGGTCCAGTGCGGATTCTGAGCAAACCGAAGTACTCAAGACCTAATCTTCACACTCAGACAGCTGAGTGAAAAGGGCTTTGAGTATAAGAGTGAGATCCATCTTTGTTTGTTGGATCTGGAAAAGGCGTTTGACAGGGTCCATTGGAGCAAACTTTGAGACTGTTTGGCACGGAAGAACATTCCAGCACCTCTGTGTCATGCTATACAGAGTTTCTACAAGTCTTGCAGGAATTATGTGAGGACAGCAAACCATAAGTCAGAAGAGTTCAGGACAACCACTGGGGTAAGACAAGGTGATATCCTGTCACCTTATCTTTTCATACTCCTCATGGACGATGTTATTAAGTCATGTAAGGAGAGAACAAGAAAGTATTCAGTGGGGTACTGGAAGATGAGACAGGTATGTATTTCAGAGCTGGCATTTCCTGATGATGTTGCCCTGACTGCTAAATCAGAGGCACATCTCCAATCCAACCTGCAAGTCTGGAAGGAAGAGCTGGAGAAGAGAGGGATGGTCATAAGTAGCTCTAAAACAAAATCCATGGTGATATCACGAGAAGAAAGAAGACATCAGATTAAGCTGGGAGAACAGGTCCTGGAGCAGGTCGACCACTTTAAATATCTCGGAGCTATTATAGACCGAAAGGGAGGCATCAGAGAAGAGTTGGCCACTCAAAAAGCAGCAGCTGGGAGACTTTTTCAGGCCATAAATCGAGGATTCCTCAGCAAGAGTGAGGTTGGTAAGAAAACGAAGATGGCTGTATACCGCTCCATAGTTTCAACAAACCTGCCAAATCCTCCTGTCAGTAAGTCTTGACATGTCTCTCCTGATATGGATGCGAGTGGGGGTTCAGGGCAATGTATACAACCTTCAAAAAGCCAGTTCCAAACCAGAAATGAGGTATCTGAGGAAGGTTTGAGAAAGTCTGTAGCTTTTTGGTTGTTTGTAAGTAAGAAAGATTCTTATTTTTCGTGTTGGAGACATGGTCCTTTGTCTAACCAAACGATAGGTGTTTCTTGTAAGTACCCGCCACCACCCTATTTTCAAGTCCCAGATCATCCAACTGCTTAGTCAATTGACCATTTGGATGTGTTGCCGATGATCTCATAACCCAATCTATTTGGGCAATGTATACAACCCACAAAAGCCAGATCCAAACCTCAGAAATGAGGTATCTGAGGAAGGTGGTTGAAGTAACAAGAAAAGACATGGTCCGCAACCAGACGATACGTCAAGGCCTAAAATGCCACCCCCTGCAGACCCAAGTAGAACAGTCCCAACTAAGATGGTTTGGCCATGTCTGCAGAATGGGAGAAGATCGGCTACCACGACAAGCATAGGAAACAAAGAGCCAGGGATCCAGACCCCCAGGACGACCCAGAGTCTGCTGGGAGGACAACATTAGACAATCTTTGAAGGACCGAGGACTAGAATGGAACCAGGCCAGAAGGAAGACAGCCGATAGGATAGCCTGGCGCTCTCTCTTCCAAACCTCTACACCTCACGGTAGAAGAGGAACGACTAAGTAGGTAAGTAAAAACACTCACTGACTCAGAAAAGAAGTATTCCATCAAAGACAAAGAGCTCCTTGCGGTTGTATGGGCGATCCAAAAACTAAAGACGTTTTTATTGGGGGCTCCTTTCATCGTTCAGACCGACCAAAAGTCAATGGCTACTCTCAGACGAGCCAATCACAAAAGTCCAAAGCTGGCTCGATTCTCTATCTTATTACAGCCATTTTAGTTTGACATCGATTGCATTCCCGGTACTGAGAATGTTGTGGCCGACTCGTTTTCTCGTCCCCCGTCATCCACATCAGATGTAAAATAATGATGCAATTCAACTAAATTGAGTATATGTATGTACTTCACGAACGTACTGTTTCTTATGTCGAACACTAGATGGATGACTCCGATGATCTCAACGTTCCAGTTTGTTAGTGATTTAATATAACATCACTATTGCTTACCTCAACACACATTCATAACAATTTACTCATCTTTGATGATCAGTTAATCATCCACCGTGATTGACGCAACCAATCTTCCACGTTGTGTTGCTGGACCTTGGCTAATACAGACGGATTGAAATACATCTTTTTATCTGTGGACATATGGACATTTCTGTATAGCAATCGGTATTCATACTTCCAGCTGTGCATATTATTGCTGAGTTCACCCGATGACATTATCGTTATCGCTTATCCCAACGTACTTCATGAATCATCTACTCCTTATCGATAAACGTTTTGGTTGTTAATTCAGTGCAAGTCAAGTCACTCACTTTGCATTGCGTAAAGTAGTATAACAGAGACGTCTACGGGTAGCGATCACGAATTAGTTTCATATCCAGAAACTGTTGTTATCTCCACTACGGGATGGTTCACGATTCACATACCCAAAGGTACAGGATACCTTCTACTATGAATATATTCGTTACTCCTCGTACTGTCCGATGGTACGATTTCTCATTTGACATTGACATTGATCAATTTCTTTGTTCTTACCTCATGACTATCGGCTCAATCATCTCTTCATACTTCGTCCGTAGCTGCCGACGATTTCGTCAATTTAATTCGATGCCCATTGTTGGTTTTTCATTTCTTGGTGATGGGCAATGGTTTGTGTCCAGATATATATCTACCACTCGATAGAGTGCAATCTACCCGCACTATCCTATCGCACTTTTAATGGACTATTTGTTACATGCACCTTCCATGGTGTCTTTTGAACACTTATGATCTACTTCAGCGGAATAAACATTTGAAGCTATTGCTATATCATGTACATTTCTATAAATTCACGGAAATACGGGGATATTAATTGTAAGCGGAACTCTATCTTCTCAAGATTATTCTACGAGGGATTTCTCTGTGATTACTTATAACTGAACATTAATTATTTTAGTTAATATATTCTGACTTTGATTAATCTTATTATATGTCGTATTCTTAACCTTTTGATTAGTCTAATTACCTTTATATTTTTAGGTCTTATATTAATTGTTGGATGTTAATTTTTTTCATAATTATAATTTATGAAATAGTTTAGGTTAAGTTCTTACTTAGTTGTATATTTATTATAGTTTATGTTCTTTATCCTTGCTATTTCTTTGCTTCTGTGTTTGTCTTCTCTTATGTCCCTTAATCATTCCTTCTCTTTGTCAAATTTTAAGATGATATTTTAGTACTTTAATTATCTCGCTTTATTTAGTTCACATTACCCACACATAGTTACATCACAGATACACTTTCTTACTTTGAGTAATTAATTACGCATTCCTTTGTAATTTTTTTTGGGGGAAGTGATCACTACCTGCTAACAATCAAAAGAACAACTGAAAGAGTTGCTCAGCCTAGGAACTGCCCAACATCACGCAAGAAACCAATTAAACAAACGGGAGAAATGAACATTAAGACCTACAAGCTGAGAGAGCCAGAAATTAAGACCATATATCAGGGGCTTATTGCCGCAGCAGTGAGCAACACAGAAGAACGACCTGATGACTTGAAACCCTCTAGATTAAATTCAAGGATATCATAAAGACAACTGCCTCAGAAGCATGCGGTGAAGTCCGTCTTACAAACAAGAAAAAGAGGACACCTTGGTGGACAGAGGAAGTCAAAGAGAAAATACGAGAAAAGAAATTGGCATGGAACAATACGTAGGAGCTAAAAACACAACAGGACAAATGGAAAAATATAGAGAATATGTGACACTCAGAACTGAAGCAAAGAACAAAGTGCTAGCAGCAAAACAGAAGTCCTGGGAAGAATTTGGAGAAAAGCTAGAAAAAGATGCACAAGAAAACCAGAAATTGTTCTATAAGAAGCTAGAGAATACGAGGAAGGAAAAACAATGCCCTCTAAAATTTATAAAGGACAAGCAAGGCAAATTGCTTACTGCCCCGAAAGAAGTAATGGAAAGATGGAAAGAATATTTCTCAGAACTCCTGGATGGTGAGCATGGTGAAGCATCAGAAATGATAACCACTAGCACAGAAGAGAAAACCAATGATAGCGAAGATGACATAAAGATGGAAGAACTGAAGGTAGTACTGGATAAAATTAAGATGGGCAAAGCAGCGGGGAATGATGGTATAACACCAGAAATGGTTAAGTACAGGGAGCATCAGGCGACCTATTACTCTTAAGGGTTCTACAGGCAGCGTAGTACAACAACACCATACCAAAGGATTGGGAGATTGCCATCATAAAAACAAATTTTCAAAAAGGATGACAATCGACAGCGTGGAACCATAGAGGCATATCCCTTCTCAGTGTCCCTGGTAAAATCTAGAAACACAGAGCAAGACTCCGACGCCTAGCTGAGCCACAATTGGATGAAGTCCAGTGCGGATTCCGAGCGAACCGAAGTATTCAAGACCTAATCTTCACACTCAGACAGCTGAGTGAAAAGGCCCTTGAGTATAAGAGTGAGATCCATCTTTGTTTCATAGATATGGAAAGGGCGTTTGACAGGGTCCCCTGGAGCAAACTTTGGGACTGTTTGGCAAGGAAGAACATTCCAGCACCTCTGATTCATGCTATACAGAGCTTCTACAAGTCTTGCAGACATTATGTGAGGGCAGCAAACCATAAGTCAGAAGAGTTTAGGACCACCACTGGTATAAGACAAAGTGATATCCTATCACCTTACCTTTTCATACTCCTCATGAACGATGTCATCAAGGCATGTAAGTAGAGAACAAGAAAGTATTCAGTGGGGTACTGGAAGATGAGACAGGTCTGTATTTCGGAGCTGGCATTTGCTGATGATGTTGCCCTGATTGCTAAATTAGAGGCACATCTCCAATCCAACCTGCAAGTCTGGAAGGAAGAGCTGGAAAAGAGAGGGATTGTCATAAGCAGCTCTAAAACAAAATCCATGGTGATATCACGAGAAGAAAGAAGACATCAGATTAAGCTGGGAGAACAGGTCCTGGAGCAGTTCGACCACTTTAAATACCTCGGTGCTATTGTAGACCGAAAGGGAGGCATCAGAGAAGAGTTGGCCACTCGAAAAGCAGCAGCTGGGAGACTTTTTCAAGCCATTAATCGAGGATTCGTCCGCAAGAGAGAGGTTGATAAGAAAATGAATATGGTTGTATACCGCTCCACTTATGTCCCAGTCTTGACATATGGATGCGAGTCTTGGGCAATGACTACAACCCACAAAAGCCAGATCCAAACCTCAGAAATGAGGTATCCAAGGAAGGTGGTTGAAGTAACAAGAAGAGACATGGTACGCAACCAGACGATACGTCAAGGCCTAAAATGCCACCCCCTGCAGACCCAAGTAGAACAGTCCCAACTAAGATGGTTTGCCATGTCTGCAGAATGGGAGAAGATCGGCTACCACGACAAGCATGGGAAACAAAGAGCCAAGGATCCAGACCCCCAAGACGACCCAGAGTCGGTTGGGAGGACAACATTAGACAATCTTTGAAGGACCGAGGACTAGAATGGAACCAGGCCATGAGGAAGACAGCCGATAGGATAGTCTTGCGCTCTCTCTTCCAAACCTCTACACCTCACGTAGAAGAAAAACGACTAAGTAGCAGGTATTTCAGCTTGTCTTGCCTTTCAATTTTGTGCCGACTGAAAGTAATGCCTGGAAGACCTGCTTTCAATATAGAGCTTTTCTTGGAGCACTTTAACTGACAGGTTTTGTTGGGATTGATCTTGGATCTGGTATCCTCACACCATTTACCTACCTCATGCAGTGTCCAGCTAGTTAGCCAAGGGTTAACACTGCAAGCCATTAACTCTTTGAGGACGAAGTGGTTTTCCCATGTTTTACGCAAGGAGTTGTTTGCGACTCTGGTTTTTCATATTGTGTTACTATGTAAGGGTCCGTTCTTCCAAAGTTGTTAACAGAAAAAGTCATGTTATATATATTTGGAACGGACATTGAATAGGAATTCTGAATATGTTCAGTTTATAAATTTACAATTTATCTTTATGAGTATAAAGTATCTGGTGACTGGAAAGAAAAATAATTGACTAATAAAACCAAAAAAAAACCTATCAGAATTACTCACTGAAGACAGCTACTCATCAGTTGTGTTATGCAAGATACAAGTTTTTTTAAACTACATCCATTTTGTAAAAAACAAAAATATAGTTCAACTATATACTCTAATTACTTTACATTTGACTTGAAGAAAAGGAAAGACACTCAACTGTCACTATTTGTCTGCGACTCAAGTTTTTCATATATTGTTACCATGTAAGTGTTATTTCAAAGTTGTAAGGAAATACGGTCATGTTATATATATATATATATATATATATATATATATATATATATATATATATATATATATATATATATATATATATATGTATGTGTGTGTGTGTGTGACAGGGGATAGGTGTAGTGGAGGTGAACTTACGTCGATGTGGCTACCTCACACCCAAGACCCATGTACTAAGAAAATTTATTAAGGATCGTTTGACAGGTGTTGCAATTATTGGTTGCTTGCAACCCTCTCAGCAGCAGATTTAGCAATTCAAGCAACACAAAGCCTTATACAGATCAACATTTAATACTACCGAACACCCAGACAGTGTTCATAGACTTTCTAAAAGAAACAATATATAAAACAATGTCTAAACGAAAATCGATAGCATAGATAATAACACTTACCATACAGAAAACATGCGCCCACCTGATACCCTCAACTATCTCACACTCATGCATATCGTCCAATGAGACTAGTATGGTGTTGTGCATGAGGCTGGCAATCTCACCGTTTAACATAGGTTGATACCGAAACCACTACTGCAAGAACACACACTCAACTATCACACACACACACACTCATGCATGTCGCCTAACGATACTAGTATGGTGTTGTGCATGAGGCTGGCAATCTCACCGTGTAACATAGGTTGCTACCGAAACCACTACTGCAAGGGCATCTGAATGCTTCATGCGGAGGCAAACCACACTGGTGGCCCCATGCTCCCTCAGGAGCGGAAAAGAGAAATATGTATCTCCAAGTGAGCCCACGTGCTCTCACAAACCATCCTTCACATAACAATCATTAAATATTAAACAACTGAACATAAAATAATATTCTTCAACTATATGTACATCAAATACTCTCAATATTCATCACTGCACTCTGAACATGTCGTAAGTGACGACTGGTGCGAATGGCCGCAAGCGTGTCGTATATGACCCCTGATGAGATTGGGAACTCATCACATAAAAAACATTGTTACAGAAACAACCACTGCAATAGCATAAAAATGCTTCTTGTGGGCTTGTGATGGACACCAGCCGCATTGGTGTTTCCATGCTCCACCAGGAGCAACCTGAGAAACACCTGTCTCAACGTGCCTTACGCACAAAGGAGTGGCTCTAATCTCACCAGAGATCTAAATGACTGTTCTCACTTCAAAGTAACCCACCAAAGATATACAGTAGAATTATCAATAATCGTGACATACACTCAATTACCATAGCATCAAAGAATAAAATATAATTATTCTTAACTTTAACAAAACTGGAACTAAATACATCACCACGAGGCCCCCCGGCTGCCATCTTGATAACAGTTAATATCATCTAAATTCAAGTAATAGATCGCTTTTCTGCCTGGTTTCATGTATGAAATAGTTTCATACTATATTTGCCTTTCTGATGAAATGAAATAATCGCTCTTAAACGTTCACATATGTGATTTGGACTTAATCGTGCCTAATAAAACCTATCCCTTAATCTATCACTCATTTATATTTCAAGACTAAATTATCAGGTCCTGGAAACACATCAATCTATTTATTTCATTAACCATCAGAACAGACACGCTCAATATAATTCTAAAGCTACAGGAAAATAATGGTAATTTCACTAGGAAATAAGCTAATCTGCTTTTAAATCAAACTCACGTGTCATGTCTCTGTTCTACCCACACAGGGCGCCTAGTATCTTAGTTTTCTCTTGTCTGGACTGAATCTTCAAATAGGCCTGTTTGCCGCTCGCTATCTCTTTTGTAAGCCCTAGGTCGAATCACTCAACTTAATCTGCTGCGCGTATGAATTGCGCCACGCAAATAACACACGCGATTATCGCTCTAGAAATAGCAAAAAACACAAATATAACACAACTAATTTGTAGGCTTTATTGAGGCCGCGTAATAAATCTTCTTCTTGAAGATAATGTGGTGAAAAGGCACTAAACCACAGAGACAATATGGCTGACAAGATGGGTGAACCACGGAAACAATATGGCTAACAAGACGGCGCGGTCTCAAATATATATATATACATATTTGAAAAAGGAAATTGAAAAATTGAATGCGGATTCTGAATATGTTCAGTTTATAAATTTAAGATTGTTTATGAATATAAAGTAATTAGAGACGAAGCACAAAATAATTTAACTAAACCAAAACAAAACAAACACATATCAGACTTACCAATTGAAGAAGCTAATCCAACAGTTGTGTTTTCCAAGACATAAATTACTGTAAACTACATCCATTTTGGAAATAAGTTTATACTCCAACTACTTTCCATATGTCATCCAGAAAATGAAATACACTCAACTGTCTATGCCGCAACAAATTAAGAGTATAACATTTAAACGAAGGGCTCTATCTTGTTTTTCCATTGTGCGAAAGGCTCACAAATGGGCAGTATAGTTTGCAACATAGACACAAATCTGTCTCTCTCCATCATTTGGGAATAAAATATCGTGTGAAACATAGGCTCTTGTGAGGAAATATAATCTTTTATACTTGACTTTTTTCGATACCCAATGCTTGAAGCAGAGCAACACATTTTAGAAGCTCATAGTCATTTACTGGGTTCCACCTAGTATATCTTGATCCTTTCAATGAAGGTGTATGCTTCTGCAATTCAATTTCTGCAAATCAGTTTGTGCTTTTTGAAATTACCTCCCTTACACCTGATGATACAAGGCTTTCAAAACACTGGATTGGGGTAGATGATTCATTTAGGGCTAAATTTGCTGACAGACCCACTGCTCTTCCATCTTTGGGTTGGAATCTAAAGTTATTCCTTGTTAATGCACTCACATTTTCCTCTTTCTTTTCTATACTTTTGACAAACACCTGTTTTCGCCTTTCCCCTTCTTCTAAAACTAAATTAGGTCTTACTGGGTCTGATGTTGAAGAATCAATGTTAGGTGATGGAACCACGCCCACTCTTCCTGACATAGAACCTTCATTCTCAGAATCTACATCGCTGGAAGATGAATTAGACCTAGAAATATAAACACTCCAATCACTACTGCTGTACCCGTCTTCATCTTCGCTAAAATTTTCTATCAAAGTAAGAGCCTGCTGAGAACTAAGACAAGTACGTCGTCTGGTCGAAGATGAACTAGACAAATAGGTAACACAAATTTTGTAAAATTTACATGAGTTGACTGGTATAAACGTGTTGAAAAAACTCGACAGAGTTAAGCTAGAACTTTCCCGCGTTAGAAATAATAATAAAAAAGGCTATGCTTCCGCTTACCGGTCTTGTAAAACTTCTAACTGGACGAAACGAAACAAAAACTGAGTTCAAAGAGAGCGACAAAGAAAACTGGCCTTCCGTCTTGTGGGCCTAGATTTTGAACTTAAAAACTGGGTGCTCGTCCTTTAAGTCTTAAACAGTTCATTAATGGTTCAAAGTTCACACTATTATAAGCATCTTCGAGGTCAATTGCTGCAGCAGTCGTTTTTCGTTTACCTTGGAATCCATTATACATAACACACAAATGGTCCCGCATTTCCTCATGTTGCTTTCATGAACATATAGCTACTCAGAATATTAGAGAGAATATAGGCATTTTCTCATGTTGCTTTCATGGACCTAAAGCTACCCAGGGTATCAGGAAAAATATACGCATTTTCTCATATTGCTTTCATGTGCCTATAGCTACCCAGGGTATCAGGAAGAATATACTCATTTTCTCATGTTGCTTTCATGGACCTAATGCTACCCAGGGTATCAGGAAAATTATACGCATTTTCTCATGTTGCTTTCATTGGCTTTGAGCTACCCAGGGTATAAGAGAGAATATTGGCATTTTCTCATGTTGCTTTCATGGGCCTATAGCTATCCAGGGTATCAGGAAGAATATAGGCATTTTCTCATGTTGCTTTCATTAGTCTCTAGCGAACCAGGTTATCAGGAAGAATTTAAACATTTTCTCATGTTGCTTTCATGGGCCTATAGTTACCCAGGGTATCAGGAAGCAAATAAGCATTTTCGAGGTAGCCCATTACTCAAACAGCAACCTTTTCAAGTAATTTACCATAGACATTCAGCAGGGTGATGAATCCATAGTTGCTGAGCAGTGTGTGATCTTTACCAGTGTGGCGAGATGTTCAGATGATAAGGATAAAGATAGTATCCAGACCCAGAAAAGAGAACTGGTATTTCATTGGAGATAGTTTCAATTTCTGTGTTGCTGTAAATATTTATACTAGCATTTTGAGTGATTTAATTGTTAAAGTCCGTCATTATATTTCACTAGGATTTTCTGTGTTGTGGGAGGATTTATCCATAGAGATTTACTTACCTGACATTCTCTTTATGTATCGGAATTACAAGCTACTGTACACTGTGAACACTAGATCTTGTAATTGTTTTCCTACCTAGACTAATTGATGTGACATAAACAGATCAAATTAACGGTAACAAAGTAAGCATTTCCCAATAGGAAGATTAATCAGTCTTGGAGGAACTGGGGCTTATTTTGCTAAAACCCATCACTGGATTTGTTGTGTTTACCATGGAGATATGTTCCAGATATTGTGAACCAACTATTAAATAAGCGAGACTGAATGTGACCACAGTTTGTCTGAAGCGAGAGAAAGGAGTGAATAATTCTTCTATTGTGTAATCACTGTATTCACTTTGTTTTTTTCCTTCCTTTTTCTTTGCTCATACTGTTATTTTCAGAATAGATTAATTAGGAACTCTGTTCTTTACAGTATAGTCAAATTCTATACCATAGCGCAAATCTGTTGACCTCTTGGGGTTAATAATTTCTAACGGGATCTTGTCTCAACAGAGGGTATTGCACTTATGGGTTTATTTCTTTATTATTTATGTAACCTATGATTTTCTATTGATATTGATACTGGATGTTGTGAAGTTTTTATGATAAATAAATTTAACAAAAACTTAATTACTTGTGTTGGTCAGCTCGGCCCAATATCCCTACTCCATTTACTATAGATTCACGTTTGTGTGTCTAATTGTCGTTACTTATCTGTGTGTGTGTATGTGAGTGGTTAATAGTGTATATGTTAATATATACGGAAAGGTAAATTGTCTGATGGACAAATTACTGTCATAAAGATAGGATGGACTAGAGTATCTTCTCACTCCAGGGACAGATTCTACCTTTCACCATTCACTCGTGAAATCTATTTCTTTACCTTATCTCTCACTGAGTTACCACCTTTTCAATTCTATTCAGTCGGGACCACAATCTATCTTAAATACCTATCAAAATCTACAACATACACCAATTATTTAGCTTTATACAGATGTTGGGAGTGTAGTTGCTGGGGGGGAACTAGTCTCTGAAGCAACAAAGAAAGATAAGACTGCTGCACTGTTAGATTTGTCACAAAACACGACTAAAATGAGCTGGCATGTTTATCGTGTATCACAAAGGAAATAGATAATTTTTACTAAATGAGTTCTGTGTTTAGAACTGGCAGCAATCTCTTTTACATAAATTGTGAATGTTATGTAGTCACGTGTATGTAGTCACGTGTATGTAGTATTATTGTGAGAACATTGTTGAGCTGGATCTTTTATTTACAACGTAACTGAATTTGAAAAACGTGTTTCTCTCTTCGACCCCCAGCACTCCAGCACCTGTGCAGACACCAAATAGAAAACGGAAGCAGAAGGAAACCACTTCTGTGTTCATCGTACGAGTACGTTTTTTTCTCTGGTTACAACCAACCAACAAGTACCAAGATAGCAACACTAGTAGTGCCAGAAATGGAAATAAATATGGCGGATGACCTAGACGAGGGTACCCTCCACAAGCCCGGCACATTGGTTATCACAGTCACCGGCCCACACGATAGTAGGGCATCATATTCCCTGATAGCGAGTATACTCTCAGGCCAAGCAGTAGTGGGCACGAGCGGTATCGCTACTTTATACCGTTTTGCTGGCCCGAATAAATGATACGCTACCCTGACGACTGCAGCTCAGATGAAACACTACCAAGGCATGCACGGCAAACGGTTCGAGTGGTCCAATCCACAAATGTCCGTATACATCTGTCAGCAGTGGTGAAAAAGAGAGTCTGCCTGAGACAAGACAGAAAGTCTGTGTGACGTCTGAAACAAGACAGAGTCTGAGCGAAGAGTGGAAAATAAAGGAAAGTCTGAGAAAGTGTATGTGAATGCGAGTGGTAGTGTGACAGTCAGGTGTACAAAGATGATAAACACTCTTTTACCCTGCCACTCGGACTTATTTAGATGTCAACTTCCCTCAACCCCCTCATTCAACAAATGGTTAGATACCGTACATAAAGTACGGGACTGATACACACCAAGTGGTTTTCTTATTCAACCATCACAGATGTCAAAGTAAAAGACAATTCTGATCAGCAGCAACTTACTTTCGATGTTTATATATATATATATATATATATATATATATATATATATATATATATATATATATATATATATATATATATATATATATATATATATATATATATATATATATATATATACACACACATACATACACACCAAGTGGTTTTCTTATTCAACCATCACAGATGTAAAAGTAAAAGACAATTCTGATCAGCAGCAACTTAGTTTCTATGCTTATATATATATACACACATACATACACCCGCACGCACGCACGCACACACACACACTCACATACACTCACACACACACAAACACACACATATATATATATAAACAACCGTGTATTTTTAATAACTATACCCACACACACACAAACATGTCAACAATCAATCCCACACCTAGTTTAGTTCATAATGCAAATTGGAAAACTAGGTTCTACCCAGACCAAAAATATCAAAGACAACCCAAATAAGAAAGAAAAATAAGACCGACACTGAGTACTTGAAATAAAAAACGCTCAATACAAATCTTTGTTACCTTCCTACAGCCCCCAGCCTAAAATATAAGCGACGACGAACAAGCTACAGAAGAACACTTACTTACTTACTTACTGAGTCGTTCCTCTTCTACCGTGAGGTGTAGAGGTTTGGAAGAGAGAGCGCCAGACTATCCTATCGGCTGTCTTCCTCCTGGCCTGGTTCCATTCTAGTCCTCGGTCCTTCAAAGATTGTCTAATGTTGTCCTCCCAGCGGACTCTGGGTCGTCCTGGGGGTCTGGATCCGTGGCTCTTTGTTTCCCATGCTTGTCGTGGTAGCCGATCTTCTCCCATTCTGCAGACATGGCCAAACCATCTTAGTTGGGACTGTTCTACTTGGGTCTGCAGGGGGTGGCATTTTAGGCCTTGACGTATCGTCTGGTTGCGGACCTTGTCTCTTCTTGTTATTTCAACCACCTTCCTCAGATATCTCATTTCTGAGGTTTGGATCTGGCTTTTGTGGGTTGTAGCCATTGCCCATGACTCGCATCCATAAATCAAGACTGGGACATAGGTGGGGCGGTATACAGCCATCTTCGTTTTCTTACCAACCTCACTCGTGCTGAGGAATCCTCGATTTATGGCCTGAAAAAGTCTCCCAGCTGCTGCTTTTCGAGTGGCCAACTCTTCTTTGATGCCTCCCTTTCGGTCTATAATAGCTCCGAGATATTTAAAGTGGTCGACCTGCTCCAGGACCTGTTCTCCCAGCTTAATCTGATGTCTTCTTTCTTCTCGTGATATCACCATGGATTTTGTTTTAGAGCTACTTATGACCATCCCTCTCTTCTCCAGCTCTTCCTTCCAGACTTAGAGGTTGGATTGGAGATGTGCCTCTGAATTAGCAATCAGGGCAACATCATCAGCAAATGCCAGCTCTGAAATACTTACCTGTCTCATCTTCCAGTACTCCACTGAATACTTTCTTGTTCTCTCCTTACATGACTTGATAACATCGTCCATGAGGAGTATGAAAAGATAAGGTGACAGGATATCACCCTGTCTTACACCAGTGGTGGTCCTGAACTCTTCTGACTTATGGTTTGCTGTCCTCACATAATTCCTGCAAGACTTGTAGAAACTCTGTATAGCATGAATCAGAGGCGCTGGAATGTTCTTCCTTGCCAAACAGTCCCAAAGTTTGCTCCAGGGGACCCTGTCAAACGCCTTTTCCAGATCTATGAAACAAAGATGGATCTCACTCTTATACTCAAGGGCCTTTTCACTCAGCTGTCTGAGTGTGAAGATTAGGTCTTGAGTACTTCGGTTTGCTAGGAATCCGCACTGGACCTCATCCAATTGTGGCTCAGCTAGGCGTCGGAGTCTCTGCTCTAGGATTCTAGAGTAGATTTTACCAGGGACACTGAGAAGGGATATGCCTCTATGGTTTCCATATTGTCGATTGTCACCCTTTTTGAAAATTAGTGTTATGATGGCAATCTCCCAATCCTTTGGAATGGTCTTGTTGCACCATGCTGCTTGTAGGACCCTTAAGAGTAATAGGTCGCCTGATGCTCCCATGTACTTAACCATTTCTGGTGTTATACCATCATGCCCTGCTGCTTTGCCCATCTTGATTTTCTCCAGTGCTGCCTTCAGTTCTTCCATCTTTATGTCATCTTCATCACCATTGGTTTCATCTTCTGTGCTAGTGGTTATAATTTCTGATGCTTGACCTTGCTCACCATCAAGGAGTTCTGAGAAATATTCTTTCCATCTTTCCATTACTTCCTTCGGGGCAGTAAGCAGTTTGCCTTGCTTGTCCTTTATAAATTTGAGAGGGCATTGTTTTTCCTTCCTCATGTTCTTTAGGGTCTTATAGAACAATTTCTGGTTTTCTTGCGCATCTTTTTCTAGCTTTTCTCCAAATTCTCCCCAGGACTTCTGTTTTGCTGCTAGCACCTTGTTCTTTGCTTCTGTTCTGAGTATCACATATTCTTTATATTTCTCTATTTGTCCTGCTGTGTTTTTAGCTCCTAAGTATTGTTTCCATGCCATTTTCTATTCTCTTATTTTCTCTTTGACTTCCTCTGTCCACCAAGGTGTCCTCTTTCTCTTGTTCCCAAGTCGGACTTCACCACATGCTTCTGCAGCAGAAGAACACAACAAAATAAACACCCCACAGCAAAAGTGCGCGCCAACAAAAATAAACAACTAGCTCTCAAAAAATGAATGTAGTGGAAAAAAAACTCCCACTTATAAGCACCTCCAGTACTTAAACTTAAATTGCGCAGAGTATTTATATAAATATATTATATTTAAAAAAAGCCAGATCCAAACCTCAGAAATGAGGTATCTGAGGAAGGTGGTTGAAGTAACAAGAAGAGACATGGTCCGCAACCAGACGATACGTCAAGACCTTAAATCCCACCCCCTGCAGACCCAAGTAGAACAGTCCCAACTAAGATGCTTTGGCCATGTCTGCAGAATGGGAGAAGATCGGCTACCACGACAAGCATGGGAAACAAAGAGCCACGGATCCAGACCCCCAGGACGACCCAGAGTCCGCTGGGAGAACAAAATTAGATAGTCTTTGAGGGACCGAGGACTAGAGTGGAACCAGGCCAGGAGGAAGACAGCCGATAGAATAGTTTGGCGCTCTCTCTTCCAAACCCCTACACCTCACGGTAGAAGGGGAGCGACTAAGTAGTAGAAGTATTATATAAATACTCTGCGCAATTTTCTGCCATTTGTCGTACAGTATTGCGCTGTTTAAATGTAAAAATGTATAATTCGATTTAGTTATGTAAAATATTTATACATTTTTTAATTGTTTGAAACTGATAGATTAATCTTTGATTTAAGAGATTACATTAATTGATAGAAAATGTTTAGGCGATCACTTGAATCTAACCTTTGATTTGTTGATTGATCTCATCAATGGTATCATCGCTGTCTTCAGGAGCCAATCTACACAGCTGGTCCACATGAGAGCACTCAGGATAACCCCCTGCGATCAGTGCCACCACTGTGGGATTACTTTTAGTTAAGCCAAACTGAATCAACAGTTTGGCAACAAGTTCTACTATGTAGAAAGAATCTTAAGATTCTTTAAACAGATTATGAGAATATGTGGATACGTTTTAGGAAACACAGAGTTAACAAACATGCTTAAAAATGTCTTTTAAAATCTTAACAACCATTAATGTTTTATTAAATAAAAATAAAACTTACAAGTATAAATAAGGCAAACATGGCTATACTGTTCTGTTAACTTTTTTTTTTTTAAATTTAATGATGAAAAATATCCTATTCAATTTTTGATGGGTTATAATTAGGATATATATTGTTTTCAGTTCCAAATTTATATGAGCAACTGCCGATATGGGAAAGTGGCATCCCACCTGTCAAATCATTGTCAAATCGGGCAAGTCATAATTACTAATTATGCTTGAATGTTTAAAAAAAAAACTCCAAACAAACAAAAACGAGATAAAACCTAACAAAACTAAACCAGATTGTAAATTTTGTGGACAGTCATGAATGTTACTGACCTTAATATATAAAGACTGCAACTTCAAAATGTTTTTACATTTCGTAATTATTGTATCTATACATGCCACACATCGGAGATAAAAAATCTGTACAACAAATCCAAAACCATGTACAAAGACCCGCAAAACCTGTACAAAGACTGAAAAAAAAAAACATATCAAAAGAGTTACTTTGGGTAAAAATATTTTCAATTACAGTGGGCTGCATTATAAATGAGGCACGGGAACTTTGCCTTTTAAAGCAGGTCTTCAATTATTTTAAAACCCAAACAATAAATGTCTTGAGTTTATTTTACACTGTAAAAATAATGTGATGGTGTCATCATTTAGTCTATTTCTGTGTTTAATTTTCACTAACAGAGAGGGAAATCCTGTGTTCAACAGGACCTTATAAAAGAACTCTGAGACACAGTAATAAGGGGAATGGGTTAGAAAACCTGTACATAAATTATGTACAGGGTGTACACATCTGAAAATGCAAACACCTTGTACAGATTATGGGTAAACGATTCAGTACGTAATTATTTTCAGCTCTGGACGGAATTATTTTTAAGCCCCAAAAATTTACATACACATAATTTACTTTTACTGACATTGTGTGTCTAATCATGAGTTAGGTATAACATATTATATATCAAATTAAAGTATATTGGCTGGACAAGATGAATCAATACACATTTTTAGTTAAAATTATGTTATGTTAATGTTATGACAGATAATATGTACATGGAAAAAAAGATAATTTGAAATTTTGAACAAAAATTCTGCACTTACCCAAGGCTTGTAACATAAGTTGTTATTACAATACAGTTTCACTACTCTCTTTGTGTAGGTAATCCATTCAGAAAAGTAGAAAACAATTAGAAAGTTGTAGTTAATCACACAGTTAAGTTCACTGTTCACATATGAGTAACATATGTGCAATGAAGAAATTCCAGTACAATTTTGTGAAAATCCAGAACTCACATCCCAGTCATCAATGCCCAAGAAAACATAACCACAGACACAAGAATGGCACTAATATTTCCAAAAACAAATTACAGAACATTGTAAGAAGTGGAGATGGGTATAATTAATTAATTATTACTGCTGTGATATTGTTCGAAGCAGTACTTTGTGCAAAGTGGAGGATTGGCAGTGCATCCTTTGCATACAAAAGAACTTCTTGATTTTTTGCAATGTATGCACTTCCTTTGGCTGCCAGACCACACGATAAGGTGCAGAGCTCCTTGAAATTTGCCTACAGGATTTGAAATTCTGGGTCTGCCAGGTAACAGCAAAGAAGTTCCATTCCTTATATTATACTCTGGCATCAAAGTAGCTGCTGTTGATGTCAGTTCGTTGACAAGTGCCATTTTGAAATCTAACATGCTATGCTTTGATTTCTCCTGTCTTGTCAGACTATAGAGAACAAAGGCATTACTCTGGCATATCTCCATGAGCCAGTAAAACAGTTTTTTTCCACCATTTGTATGTTTTGCGGTTGAAATTGCAGTAATATGACCAAAAATCTGGTCAACGCTGTCACATCCATTCATTGAATAATTGTAATCATTTACAATTTTAGGTTTTGTTCTGGTCTGGTTTCTTCTACCAAACACAGTAATATCTCCTGTTGAAGCTTTTGATGAAGCAAGAAAAACAGGTTTTTTAGCCTTGTTATCCTTCCATCCAGTGATAAGAATTGAGTTGTTTTCATCCAGGTAAGACTTTGTTTCTAGATATTGAAGTCTCAGTGTCTTCACTGCAAGGGGGGGGGGGGGGGGAATTTTTTCGGTTAACGTTCAGAGTACCTGTAAAATAGGTTTTCTGACTGAGTAAGTAGAATATATAAGCTGATGGGTAGTATAATACCTGTCAGCAAAAATATGGTGACCTTTTCCAAGTGGTGCCAGTAGTGTCTGAAAAACCTTCACTGCCATGCCTCCATCGAGATCTGCCTCTGGAACATAGGATGTCTTTTTTTCCAAAATATGTAAGTAAATTGATGACGTAACCAGTTGTGGAATCACACAGACCAAAAACTTTAATACGATATTTTTTTGACTTGCTTGAATTGTACTGCTTGTACTGCCAACGGCCGGTCCATCCAACAATCATTTTGTCAAGTGACAGATTTTCATATGGATAAAAGGCATCACTAAACATTTCAAGGAGAAGATTCATAAAGGGCTCTATTTTTGCCTTATTATCTGATCACACTTTGAACAATGGAGTATTGTATGAAAAATGCTTTCAAACCGGTCACGCTTGAACATTGTGTGATAAAATGAAGTATAAAATATTTCTTTTCTCGACCAGTAGTGTTTGATGCTTGGACGAATATCAATTCAAATTGCAATAAGAATTGCTAAAAATGTTATAAGCTCTTAAATAGTAACTGGTGTCCAGTTTAAGCAAACAAATCTTCTTTTGTGTGGATTATTTATCATGCATTTATATGATGCATATTCATTTATTGACTGACACAAAAGCTGAAGGACATCATCAGTCAGTAGAGCTCTGAGACAGTCTAACGGTGTAGAGATCTCACTTAGGTTAGCATGAACACCTGGTGTCTTGTGTGGCACAAATCTAAAAGAATTATAAGTTGCGCCTTCCTTTACTTCTCTCCATGTAGATTTAGGAGGTTCAGACACTGTCTTCCTCCTTTTTGTTGCAGTACCACTGGGACCTTGTTGGGAAGACGCCCCCTTGTCTGCTGATTGTGAGTTGATGTCTATGGATTCGTCAGAATCGCTAGAAATCCGTTCAAAGTCATTATCAGAAGACGAATAATTAGTATCACTTTCGCTATCCATTACCCTTTGTAACAAGTCTCTAGCCTGTAAAGCCGTTAGACGCACTGGACGTGTCGATGTCAGTCCATTTATTTCCTGTGTGTTTTCGGCCATTACGGTGTTACGACAAAACACGAATAAAAATGAAGATAATTGTGTAAAATTCCCTCCAAACTCGTACAAAGCACGTTGAATTTGGCGCAGTTTTGTGTTCGAGATAAATTCCGGGCAGTTTAAAATATCAGTGTGGAAAGAAACAACGAAATAATTCAGGATCTAATTAAAGATCTTACGGCCACAGCGTTCGGCCTTTGCGTCTATAATTAGATCTTGCGTACGGAATCAGTAATATAAAGACTGCAACTTCAAAATGTTTTTACATTTCGTAATTATTGTATCATCAATGACATCGAAGAACAATAGTAAATAGACATTTATTTGACACCTTCAAACTAAAAGTTCTAAATCAGTGTTGCAATGTCCGGAGCAAACTGGGCACTAAAGTTTCTTTAAAAAACAAAACCAAAAAAACGGAAATTTATCACTTGATATTTCTTTCCTGTTTTAAGATGTTTGTTTTATAATATCGAACAGAAAACCTGCAACAAAAAAATATTGAAACTTACCACTGTGTATCCCTTTAATATCATCGTCCTCAGCGTAAACATTAAAAAATCTCCGTCGTTGAATTTAATATTGTAAATAGCAGCCATGTTGTTTCAAAGCGTCGCCGTCTATTCCCGCTAACTCGAAAGTGGAGGAGGCAGTGATCGCCGCTCTTTTTCAACGCAACGCCCGGGAGGCGAGGCTTGGCCTCTGTTTAGCGCTAAAAGCGGGAAAAGCTTACCGCTGTTTTTGCATACGCAACGCTACCTAAGAGCTGGACTTTTGTTGTCAGAGGCTATGTGTTACTGTTATTTCTATATTTTTGTAAGGTCCTTTTCCTTCTCTCATGAATTTCTGCACAGCTTTTATTCCACCAAGCAACTGGTTCTTTATTCCACTGAGATTTTCTTTTCTTGTTTATGTTATTTATTGGTTTTAGGTGCTGTGGCATATTTTTATTTGGTATATATTTTATTGCTATTTTCAGAATTTCATTGGTCAGTGTTTCTGCCCAACAGTCAGTATCACGTTTGTTCGTTCGTTATTTTGTCTGCTATGTTGCTGTTATACCCTGTTCAACCTGAAAGTTGGTTATAATTGGGGTATATTGTGCGTTCGGTTCTTCGGTGCTAGTCGAATGTTAGTCCTGAAAAGGACTGGTCCTGAAAAGGACCACTAGCTGGCTGTCTGGATTCCTCTATGCTGCTTGTCTGTTTATGGTGTCGTGGCGTGTTCATATCCTGCCTCCCTATCTGGCTTCTTTGGATTTGTGTGTTTTTGCTCTCCTTGTTTCTGGTTCTTGTGTCTTCCTCTTCTCCTGTATCTGTAATAGTGCTTGTTCTATTATTGCTGGTAGAAATTTGTCAAGTGTTTCTTCGATGACTTCTTCGTCTTATTGCTCGTTTGTTTTGGTTGCTATTTTGTTTGCTGTCATTTCCTCGATGGCTCTTCGCTCTGCTTCAATTTTCTTGAGAATTTTTGAGTTTTCTTCCGTCAGTTCTGTCAGCCTCTTTACATCTGCTTCTATCTGCTGCTGAAGGCTTTGCATGTCTTTTATCATTTCTCTGACGTTCTGTAGTTCTATTACATCATCGCCGCTGTCTTTGTCGTCTTCGGGAGCCTGCTTGTTTCTGTTTACGACCTGTAGTTTCCTTTTCATATCTTTGACTTCAGCGGTTATTTTGTGTAACTGTCTTCTGTCGATCGTGCTTTGTTTTTCTGCAATATCCGCAGCCACTCTGTTTTTTGCCTCTTTGAAAGGTATGTTTTTGGACACAGCCTCCTTCAAGATGCTCTTTGTTTCCTGGAACATCGGGCAGCCTCGGTACCTAGCCCCGTGGTTTTTGAGGCAGTTTGCACAGGTTCGGTTTGGATTTATGGCCTTGTAATTGTTATCCTCCTTCGCTTTGGTACAGTCGCGATATGGGTGGCTACCCGCACAATACCGGCAAACTGCATCTCTCCTGCACGTTTTCTTGGTGTGTGAATATTTCTGGCAGTTAGAGCACTGCATCACCGGAGGGATATATGCCTCTGTCTTTTTTGTTGTTGTATGGAGCATCAGTCTCTCGGGTCTTGTCGATCTTTCAACCGTTACTATCATCAGATTGGTATCTTTCTTCGCCCAGGTTTTTAGCCTTTCGACCTGCATGATTTTTAGATCTGCGTTTTCCGCCTGAAGGCGTCTGTGGACCTCGCCTTCGGAACATCTGGTATCCACCCCTCTGATGACCAACTTCTTTGTTGTCTTGTACTTTTCCACCATCACTTTTATTTGGTGCAGCAACTGGACTTCTTTTGGACTAGATTCCAGTTCGATCATCAGCGAGGTTGTTTTGTCTGTGTTGTTGAGCGATAGTAGGACTCCCTTTTCGTGCCTCCCTACTTTGGCGATACCTCTCCTTCCAGTTATCACCTCGAGGATGTTGATCACTTTGTTGTCGGGTAGGGCCCTGAGTGAGGCCTCGCTTCCTGACGTCTGGGTGATCTTTACTATCCTCTCCTGTATCGTTTCTGTGTTGTTTGTCTTTTCAGTGGTTGGCCTTTGTTCCCTTCTACAGGCTTGGTTCGAATGTTGTTCCTGTTCTTTGTTATAAGGTGTCATATCTTGCATCTGAGCTCTTGAGTTGTCAGCTGTTGTTTCTTCAGGACCAGGAATGGTAGCTTGCTTCTCAGTGGTTTCAATGTCCAGCACGCCTGGGGCTACTTCTACTATCGCTTCATGAAGAGCGAGCCTAAGGGACTCGTCTCCATCTTCAATTCTTCGAAGTGCATCTATAATGGTCTCTGCGATATCTTCCTCTTGTAACTGTCTGTGCTGAGGAGCTGTCTCTATCACTTCTTTCATAGTGCTTGCAGGTGGGTCGGCTGTCATCTCGGCATAGTGTGGTGGTGTTATCGGTTTTTGGTGCAGGTTCTCTGTGGTAGACTGGTTTTCTGCTGGCGAGTCGGGTACTTTTGGTGGTGGCAACATGGATCTAAGCTCTTGTTTTCTTTTCTCTATTCTTTCCGTCGTCTGCTCTAGCTGTCGCAACGCTCTCAATATTTCTTCACGTTCTGTGCTTGCATCTGCTCTCTCCTCTGCCTCGCAAGGAGTCGGGCCACTCAGGCTCTCGGTCGGGTCGATACACGTCGCAGCTAACTCCGTTGTTGTGTCAAGAGTTGGAGAAACATCGGTCCCGGCACGAGTACTTGGGGCAGTCTTGCTCTCTGGCTGTTTGTCTTTGTTGTCTGTGGTTTTGCCATTCCCCTGGCTGTTCTGCGCTGGTGGGCTGGTGTAGACCTTCCTCTTCTTGGGATGTGGTTTATTTCTGGTCATTTTGACGATAATGCGATCTTTTCTCGGATAGTGGCGTCCTGAGAAGGACGTTGGTGTCTTGTCTCGTGGGGTGGTTGTACAGAAAATAATCATCTGTTTGCATGTCTTTATATTCCATCACCTCCAGGTCTGATTGGAAGGCTTCCCAGTTTGCTTTTTTTTTAGTTGAAAGTTGGTTTCTCTGGTTCTGGGTTTGGAATGACTTTTTCATGCATGGTTATTACAATGGGCAGATGATCTGAGTTTGTGTCTTGTAACACTTCCCAATTTACATTCGCTAGGTTGTTAGTTGCTATATTAATGTCTGTTGCTGAGTCTGCCCTGTTAGCTTGTGGATTAATTCTAGTTGCAGTTCCATCATTTAGTATTAGCAGATCATTATTTTCTATGAAGTCAAGTAGGCACTTTCCTGCATTGTCTGCATGTTGTCCACCCCAAGCATAATGATGGGAATTAAAATCGCCTACTATGATTGTTTTGGGGCCTAGTCTGGTGCTTATGGCTAGTATTTCTTCATCTTTAATTGTGCCATCTTTAGTGCATACATTTAAGTTTGTTAGATTGTTTGGTTTTGCTGCTATAGTTACCTGGGTGCCTTCTATGTTGGTTGTATCAAATACTTCCCAGTCTATGATTTTTAATGTTTCGCTAACTAAGATTGTGACACCCCCTCCTCTACCTTCTTTTCTATCGTGCCTAAGTATCTTAAAGCCCTTACAACTATATCTATTATTTGGGTTTAAATGGGTCTCTTGAAGAGCATATGTAGCGGTAGTTCCTCCTGTTTTATTTTAAAAACGTACTTTAATTATGATGATTATTGCAAATGTAATATTACTTTTATAATGATAAATGCCTTAATAATGCTTAAAGTAAATGTGAGGATGAAAGGATATAGTATACATGATGAGAGAGAGAGAGGAAGGGCAGAATGTCAGACGGGCCTGCGTGCCCAATTCTTAACCCTTTGAAAATAAAGTTTGTTCGTTCATTCGTTCGTTCTCTGCAAGTAGGGGTGCAAAATTCTTTTTGATACCCCAACAATTCCACTGTATAATTCTATATCCTTTATTATTGAATTTAAAAGTTAACTAGTATCCCTTTTGTTTTGTGTTAGAACTATTAGTTTGCTTCTTAGTTTGTAATGGCCCTATCAGTTGCTTGAGGCATAAGTCTTACTCTGCGTGGAGATTCTTTAATGTAATTTAAGACTTTTTTTCAATACTTGGGTTTGTGACAATTCTTTTGTTCTTTCTTCTATCATAACTCTAAGTGCTTGACAGTTTTTGTTACCCATTCTTTCCATTTAGCTTCTTGCTTTTGTTTGCCACTTTCCTTTTCTAATGCTTCTCTGTCTATGTTAATCTCCTGTCTCTGATTTTCTATCCTTTTTAGTGTAATTTCATTATCCTCTTTCAGTTCAGATAGTTTAACTAGCATCATTTCATTCTCTTCTTTCAGTGCTGACAATTTAACTACATCTTGGGCAATTTGGTGTTGTATGGCTTTCATTTCTTGTAGCATTGCCTCTGCACTTTTCAGTGCATTCGTACCTTCTGAGGATGTAGTTGAATCATCTGACTGGTTTTTTAGTACTGTTTTGTTACTTTTTACCTGGTTCTTACTTTCTTTTGCCAACTGTGATTTAATCATTTTAACTTCCTCTTGCACACTCTTAATTTCTGTTATTACCTTAGTGCTCGTATATGTATTGTTTTCCTTTATATCTTTAATGACTGTTTTGAAAGGAGTTTTGGTTGTTGTAGATTCCTTCAGCGCTTTTTTGGTCTGCTGATAAACTGGGCAGCCCTGGAACCTGGCGCTGTGGTTCCCTTTGCAATTTATGCATTTTCTGTTTTCGTTGCCCTTTTTATAATCAATATCTGATTTTTGCCTTTTCACACTGCGTAAAAGGGTGTGGCCCAGCACAGAACCTACAGACTGCCTTACCCCTGCAACTGTGGTAGCCATGGCGACATTTCATGCAGTTGGAGCACTGCAAAACTGATGGAATGAATGCTTCTGTGTTTTTTTATTTTCTCAAATATTACTGTCTTGGGGGTTTCCCTCCCTTCTGTTGTTATTACAATCACTGGGGTTATAATACTCCCTTTTACTATTATTCTGTCTACGTTTACCAGCTTTAATTCTGGATTGTGTTTGGCCAGGTTCTTTAAAACGTCCACACCTGATAGGGTTGGGTTTGTACCTTTAACAACACATTTTCTGGTTTCTTTTGCAATTTCTATTTCTTTTTGGATGTTGTGGGCCAATTGGATCATTTTTGGTTTGTCCTGTAGTTCTTATAGTAAATTTTTTGTTTTTTCTGTTACATTTAGTGTTATCATTATTCCACTGTTGTGTTTTTGTATTTTGGCAATGGTTTTTTTGTCAATTACTTTTTCCAGGATCACCAGGATTTTGTCGTCTGGGAGAGATTGAAGTGTGGCTTCTGTTCCAGCTATTTGTATTACTTTCACTTTTTGGAGGGATTCCTTTTGTTTGGAGTCTTCTTTGTTTTCTCCTCTGGTTTCCTGATTTGTTTTGTTTGTGTTTACCTGGTTGTCCTGATTATCATTTTCCCTGGGTCCTATTTTTTTGTTCGCTGTGCTGGTTCCTCAGCTTTTGCCTTTATTGATTATGCTTTTTGTTGTTTGTATCACTGAGCCTCCTTCCAGTTTTTCCCTTATTATCTCTATCCTGTCTTTTATTTCTGTGTCTCTGACTTCAGGGTTCGTGGTCCTGTTTTTTTCTGCCAGGTTTGATGTTTTGACAGTTTCAGATGTCTTGGCCCACGCTTTTCCTTCCCCGGACTGTGCTCAGATTATCGTTGGCATTTTCCTGCCTTTTAATTTGCTACTACTCTTTTATTTTGATGGTTGAATATTATTTTTTGTAATCAATGATTTTTGGTTTATTTTATTTTCCTCACTACACTTCCTAAATTATACAAATATTTATAGCACTAGTTAAATAGTCAGTTAATACTTAATATTATCTGCAAAAATCTAATACTTACAACTTAACTACAACGGAAATCACCACTTAAATTATGTATATCAAGATGGCTGCCAGATCTCACCCAAGCAAATGCCACATGTCAATTGGATCTATTTAATTTCTATTTTTTTTTTATTATTCCAAATGATACTTAACTAGTCACCAAATACTTGATATTAAATGTTAAAAGCTAATAGTCCTACTTAAATCAAACTAAAAAGGAATCACCACTTATATTTAATATGTCTATCAAGCATATTTCCCAACGGGCTGATCACCCGTTTGCCAGTCACTTTGATTACGGAAACAACAACAAATGGATTGATTTGTTGTTGCCCTAAAGACGCCATTAGGCATGATGGGAACAATGGCAAAGAAAATCTATTCGCTGTTGCCCTTAAGACGCCACTAGGCGTAATGGCCACTGACTGCTTTGCCGGTCGTTGGCTAAGGACGGAAGAAGAAGAAGAAGAAGAAGCATATTTAATAGAATTCCTAAGTTGTGAATATTCTTGCTTTCTCCTTTCCTTTTTTAAAATTTTATATTATTATTTAAGCAAAACTTTTAAACCTGTCTAGTAGACCTAGTTTAAGTTATACCTACAGTAGTTCGAATTTTTACCAGGTAACTTTAATATATTTGTTGTCTTTAAATTATACTTTGATGGTTGAATAATAGTTAAATAGTACCCTGATACTTAACATTAACTGCAATAATCTAATCATAACAACAAACTACAAAGGAAATCACCACTTGAATTATGTCTATCAAGATGGCTGCCAGATCTCACACAAGCAATTGGCATGTGGCGCTTACAATGATTTCATTTCTATTATTTTTTAATTTCTTTTTTCCAAGCAATACTTAACTAGTCACAAACTACTTAACCAACGCTAATACTTAAATCTAACTAAATAGGAATTGCCACTTATATTTATTTAGTCTATCAAGTGTAATTACTAGAATTCCTAAGTTATATAACACTTTTAGCTACCAATTACCTAAAATTAACTGTAACAAACTAATACTGAAGATAGATTAAAAAATGTTACAACTTATCTGAAAATTTGAGTTGTTCGATGAGTGTCTCCACTGTGTCTCATCGTAAAAAGGGCGTCTCAGGCTTGTGTATTTCGAGTTTAGCAAAAATGCGCCTATTCGCTTCGGTAGACAGAAGTAGAATGTGTATGTCCTCACTTTAATCCACATCACTGCGCAAGTCACTCTTTCATTCATCCACTCACAACAAGTCCTGTGGCGATGGGCGAGTAGCAGGTGTGGGTACACTGGCAGTCGAAGTCGCAGACCTACACACAGGCGGCTCAGGCCATATAGTCATCTTCCACTGATCAGAGCAGCAGTGGGATTCGGCAGCTGCCTGAGTGACTGAGCAGCCCTCTTTAGGAAAGCACTGCTCACCTCCATGGCATGAGGAAGGGGCTAGAAAAGGTGCCCTAAACATTGCCTGCTCCACCATTACCTAACCAGCTAACTGCGGTTGGTGGGTACCCTACTTCGGCAGGCAACACATAAGAAAAAGAAAGGACAGATTTTCCCCCCTCACTCTAGGCGCATGGAAAGTGCACACTCTCCTTGACAAAGACTTTAACGCAAAAAGACCTGAGAGGCAAACTGCCCTGATTGGGAGAGAACAAGTTTACTGATCTTAGTAAAAGCTGCTACACAGACATCACACTTGTAAGGTTTCTCTCCTCTATTCCTTTTTGTTTTTGTAGAACACCACTCACAGTAAATGCTGCACCACACATATCATATTTATAAGGCTTCTATCCTGTATATATTATGTTATGACTTTGTAGGCTACCACTCTCAGTAAATGCTGCTCAACAAAAATCACCCTTGAAAGGTTTATTTCCTGTATGTATTCTTTTATAACATTGTAGATTACCTTTCCGAGTAAATGCTGCTCCATAAATATCACACTTGTAAGGCTTCTCTCCTGTTTGTATTCTTTTATGACTGTGTACACTACAACTCATAGTAAATGCTGCACCACAGACATAACACTTGTATGGCTTCTCTCCTGTATGTATTCTTTTATGACTTTGTAGACTACCACTCTCAGTAAATGCTAATCCACAAACATCACACTTGTAAGGCTTCTCTCCTGTATGTTTTCTTTTATGTTTTTGTAGATTACCTGTCTGAGTAAATGCTGCTCCACAAACATCACACTTGTAAGGCTTCTCTCCTGTATGTATTCTTTTATGACTTTGCAGACTACCACTCACAGTAAATGCTGCTCCACAAACATCACACTTGTAAGGCTTCTCTCCTGTATGTATTCTTTTATGACTTTGTACACTACAACTCATAGTAAATGCTGCACCACAAACATCACACTTGTAAGGCTTCTCTCCTGTATGTATTCTTTTATGACTTTGCAGACTACCACTCACAGTAAATGCTGCTCCACAAACATCACACTTGTAAGGCTTCTCTCCTGTATGTATTCTTTTATGACTTTGTACACTACAACTCATAGTAAATGCTGCACCACAAACATCACACTTGTAAGGCTTCTCTCCTGTATGTATTCTTATATGACTTTGTATTTCCCTTCTCTCAGTAAATGCTTTTCCACAGTCATCACAACTGTAAAGCTTTTCTCTTGTATGTTTTCTTTTATGTTTTCGTAGACGACCTCTGTCAGTAAATGCTGCTCCACAAACTTCACACATGTAAGGCTTCTCTCCTGTATGTATTCTTTTATGACTTTGTAGAGTATCGTTCAGAGTAAAAGCTGCACCACAAACATAACACTTGTAAGGCTTCTCTCCTGTATGTATTTTTTTATGTCTTTGTAGATTACTGCTCTGAGTAAATGCTGCACCGCAAACATCACACTTGTATGGCTTCTCTCCTGTATGTATTCTTTTATGACTGTGTAGGTTACATATCTGAGTAAATACTGCATCACAGACATCACACTTGTAAGGTTTATTTCCTGTATGAACTCTTTTATGACTTTGCAGACTACCACTCACAGTAAATGCTAATCCACAAACATCACACTTGTAAGGCTTCTCTCCTGTATGTATTCTTTTATGACTTTGTAATCTACAACTCATAGTAAATGCTGCACCACAAACATCACACTTGTAAGGCTTCTCTCCTGTATGTATTCTTATATGACTTTGTATTTCACTTCTCTCAGTAAATGCTTTTCCACAGTCATCACAATTGTAAAGCTTTTCTCTTGTATGTTTTCTTTTATGTTTTCGTAGATGACCTCTGTCAGTAAATGCTGCTCCACAAACTTCACACATGTAAGGCTTCTCTCCTGTATGTATTCTTTTATGACTTTGTAGACTATCGTTCAGAGTAAAAGCTGCACCACAAACATAACACTTGTAAGGCTTCTCTCCTGTATGTATTCTTTTATGACTTTGTAGACAACTGCTCTGAGTAAATGCTGCACCGCAAACATCACACTTGTAAGGCTTCTCTCCTGTATGTATTTTTTTATGTCTTTGTAGATTACTGCTCACAGTAAATGCTGCACCACAAACATCACACATGTAAGGCTTCTCTCCTGTATGTATTTTTTATGTCTTTGTAGATTACTGCTCACAGTAAATGCTGCACCACAAACATCACACATGTAAGGATTCTCTCCTGTATGTATTTGTTTATGACTGTGTAGGTGATATATCTGAGTAAATGCTGCATCACAGACATCACACTTGTAAGGTTTATTTCCTGTATGAATTCTTTTATGACTTTGTAGACTACCACTCTCAGTAAATGCTACACCACAAACATCACACTTGTAAGGCTTCTCTCCTGTATGTTTTCTTTTATGCTGCTGTAGGTTATCTTTCACAGAAAATGATGCACCATTAATGTCACACTTGTAGAACTTGTCTTTCTCTATATTCTTGTGAGACTGAGTGCTTAAATCACTGCAAGCAGCTCCAGCTCTGTCAGTCACACAAAGCTGAACATTTATCTCACTGGCAGAAAATGGTTTACTACAATTTTTGTTACAGACTTGATTTTTACAAACTGATTTATTACTGTGTAGGTTGTTATACATTGTAGCAGTCCTTTCCTGACTGTTGATGAGGTTCACTGTTGCTTCATTACAAGTGAGTCTCAGGTTGATGCTATCTTCTCTTGCTACATCAGTAAAAGTGGCATCTCCAATCTGATTCACTGCTTCATTCATGTTATTTCCACTGTCCTGTGGTAACACATTCTGAAGATCACTGCATTTATTATCAAACTCCCAGCGTCCATCTCTGTGTACTGTTGACCTATGCTTATCCAGGACATCAAGTTGGAAGAAATTATTGCTGCACAGGTGACAAGAATAAACACCTGTAATAATAAAAATAATGAGCAAAGATAAATAATGAAATGCATGTCTTATATGTTTAGTTAAAATTTGTTAGCAAAATGTAGTAACAAACACATAAGCACAATTTCCTGATAAATATGTGATTGTTATTCAGGATCAACATCATTGCAATCCAGGCAAACCCATTAGTGCTAAGTCTTCCTCAGCAAATGTTGAAGTGTATGAATGCTTACTGTACTGTAGTATCCTGATTGTATACATGTAGGATACATCCTCTAATACGTCATACCTGCTAGTCTTATGTTTGGTGCCACATTCCAGCTATCTTAGCCTTGTTGATTCATCTATTGCAGTGTTGTTTTCTAACAGATAATCATTAACTGTGCTCAGTATCTCTCCCTTGTGCAGGACCAGTGTCCCCGCTATGGGTACTCACAAAGCTAGTCTGTCAGCACTCTTAATGCCGTGTGATACACCTGATTGACTTACAGTAGATTCACACCAGCTTCTGAAGATTCAAGGTCCCTATAAATGTTTTCTTTTCATGCAACAGACATCCACTTTGAACCTTTAAAAGCATGGACTGTGAGTTTGATTAAATAACTGATATATAAATTAAAAAATAATATGGTGTGAAATCAGTTTTACAAGTAAATGGTACACATGAGACAAGGGACGTTTCGGGTTTTACCCTTCGTCAGCCACAGTTATGAACAGGTGACAAGGACAAGAACTACATATAGGTACTACAAAGGTCTATGATGATGAGGAAAACGTCAAATGAGCGATACAAGCAGATGAAACCATGGTGATGAGCGAAACGATAACAGTAATAATGCAAGAAAATCGTGAAACCAGAAAGACATGTTGAAACAAGAAAGTAAATAATCAACGAAACGAAGACAGAAATGAACAACAATATTAAAATGCATTAACAAATCACTTAGCTGAATTGAGGAAAAGAACATTCAAAATGGCTGAAAAAATAAGGCATCATGTAGAAGTGACGTAGGAGCTAGTGACGGCTAAGAACAGATAATTGAGGAAACGAAACGAACCAAAGCAAAAACAAGGATAGATAGGAAAATAACGACAGAAGCCACCAGAATTATGCAAAATGATGCTGGACATTCATCCCAGCAGGAGCTAAAACACCCATTTGAAAAATGAGACAATTCTCCAATGAAAAGCGAGTTCGGTCATCGCTGATACATGAGCGGAGGGCAGTGACATGAATGTCAGAGTTACCTGAATGGTCAGAGCTGTTGAAGTGAAGGGCCACCGGTAAATGTTTGCTGTGATGGATGTCATTCAAGTGCTCCTGAAACCTGTCTGCCAAACGTCTGCCAGTTTCACCAATATAGGTCGTGCCACACCTCTTGCAGATGATAGCATAAATCAGGTTTCTGGATTCGCACGTGAAAGACTCCCCAATGGCAAATTTACCATTCGGAAAGGAGACTGACTGCGTGTGGAGTACAAAAGGACAGGTCTTACATATGCGGCGTTGACACGGTTTAGTACCAAAGTGAGAAGGACTAGTTTGTCTCAAGCGACTATGCACAAGAATATCCCTAAAATTCTTATCCTTACGATATGCCAACAAAGGGGTATCACGAAAAAACTCTGATATTAGGATCGGAGTGGAGAATAGGCAGATGACGGAACAGAACTTTTTTCACTGCCACACAGTGAGGGTGGAAAGTTAAGACAAGTTTGAGTCTGTCAGATGTAGTAGTAGGTTTAGCAGTAAGTGCAACCTGACGAGTGACGGGACTAATGCGATTGAGGGCATCAGATAAGACTCTTTCAGGATAGTGATGTCGGCAAAAAAACGTGAGCATTTCTTGAGCTCGTTCATGGAAATCATCTTCATCATGACATATCCGACATAAGCGTAGAAGATGAGCGTAGGGAATGGAATTTTTACATCTGGGAGGGTGAGAAGAGGTGTAAAGAAGGAAACCATGAGCATCAGTAGGTTTATAAAAGACAGATTAATTAACTGATCTGGTTACTGCAGTAACAGCTTCTATCTCAGTATCTCTAAATACATTAAGCAAGTTTAATTAAAATTTGTAAATATTATTCTCTAAGAAAGGCCCACTCAGTTAGTATCAAATGTCATACTGTGTAGATATTTAAATCATCATGTTAACTTATGTAACAAAAATATGAATTTAAAATAATAAGATTGCTATTATACATACCTTTCTCATCTCCAAATAAGCATAACTGTTGTTCACATTCTGGTATGTCCAAGAAGTCAGTATACTGTATCTCAGTTTTAGTACAGCTGTTGTCACAATCAGCCTGAAACAAATTTGGATCAATCATGGCATTTATGACAAATCATCATTATAACTTCTAGCTCCCTAAACAGCCTAGGTCATCAACAAATGTCTGCCAACTCCTCTTGTTGTATACTTTCAGCTCAAGGTGTCTCCATGACTGACTCATATCTATGACTTTTGTATCCAGTTCTCTACTATGTGTGTTTTTGTGTCTCTCAAAAACTCTTTTACCCTGGACTTAGCAGAATGCTATAAACTAGAGCTATATAACTGATTGGCCTTGACACTGGAGTTGAAGATTGATATTTTTGTGTTGCAACAAAGTTATGGTGACAGCACGAAAGAGAAGGATCATGAATTATGAAGAGGTGGAAGATTTTAAGGAGAAAAGAACAAAGAGCAATCAATAACTTCAAAGGCTTGGCAAGAGAAGCCAAAGACACAGTGTGGGAGGCCTTTGTGACACAGGTGGCCACTGACAAAACACTACAGAAATTCTGGGTCTTACATCACAGAATGAGTAGGAAAAATATAGGCCAAGCAATTCCTAATATTTTCAGCTCAACAGAAATATGCTGAAGACTGATGCTGAAAAGGGACATGCATTACTCGAGCGTTACATTACTTAGACAGATAAAGGTGATAAAGCTGCCCGCCAAGAAATCAAAGATCGTATTCTGGGAAGCCACAGAAGAGGCGACATACATTTCGACTTCATAACCAAAGAAGATGTTATGTGCACTTTAGAATCCAGTAGGAACACTGCCACAGACCCTCACATAAAACAGCTCGATGATGCAGGCATTAAGAATGTGGTGAGTAATTTCAACAACAGCTTAAAGAATGCTCTGGTTCAAAAAGACTGGCTGCATAGTTACCTATGGCCACTTCCTAAACCCGGTAAGGATCCCATGTTTTACAGCAGCTACAGAATTATTACACTGCAGAGTGCCTATGCTAAACTACTAGAAAAGATAGTAGCACACAAAATAATGAATCACCTCGAAAATGCACAGATCCTACATGATACTCTCAGCAGCTATAGGCCCATGAAAGTAACATGGGGTAACGCTGGAACTTTTGCTTATGATGTATATGAGGGGTTCCAGGATAAGCAAGAATTGGTTGAGGTAGCAATTGACCTAGAGGATGGTTATAACAGTGTGAACTTTGCAACATTAATAAACTGTGTAATGGCTTACGGTGTTAACCCTTGGCTTACAAGAGGGATAGGCCCATATTTTCTTGACCATCGGCACACTAGGGGTGATGCAGTCAGCTTCACGCCGGCCTAACACCATATTCCCAATATGCCTCAATAGGCGTGTAACGGGATCCTTTACCTTTACAAGATGGACAGCAGCTGCCTTAACTGATAGGTCAGTGGCATTTCACTTAGGAACATGGACATCAGATCCAATGCTCATTTGCCCAGGACTGCCCCAGAGATCACCACTATCACAGGTGCTATTTAATATCTATACAACAAAAGTAGCCACCATTTAACCAACTGGGTTGGGATGTACACTGACATTTGCTGATGATATACTCAAGAACAGAACTGGCTCTGACCAACAAGAACTGGTTAATAGCATACATGGGACACTACAGGGGGTGTCTAAATGGTGCGAGGAAACTGGCTCCAAAGTCAATCCCAACAAGGCCTGTGTGATGTGGTGCTCCTTGAACAACTCCATTGTGAAAGCAGATCTCCCAGATATTGCTCTCAATGGACAGAAAATTGAAAGGCAAGAAAAGCTGAAATACCTTGGAGTTACATTTGATCGCCAGCTCTCGTATAAGTACCATGTTGAGCACATCACACAGAAATACAGGAGAGGTCTAGCAGCCCTGAAAATAATGGCCGTGGTGTGTCTGGAGCAGAGATTACTATTTCTTCTTTATCAACAGTTAGTCATATCGGTCACTGAGTATGGGCTGGGAATACTCACACTGTCAGTAACACAATGTGAACGACTAGAACGCATTCAGAATGAAGGGATGTGCATAGTCTTGGGCTGTACAAGAGATACCCCCATTATGATGATGAGGTACATGCTTGGAGTGCTGTCAGTTAAATCCACATATGTGAAGGCCCAAGCAAAAACCTATATGCGAGTATCCATAGACAAACGGCACCCTCTGCATGGTAATATAGCTGACATTAAGGGAGCAAGAATAAAGAGAGGGATGTCATGGATGGCACAGGCAGAGATAAAGATCAAGCAGGTGACCTCAGTTTACTATATGTTCAAGGGGGAAGAGTGGAGTATGTCAGATGAGAACTGGATTAACTACCAGCAGGTCATCATCAGCCTTGGCAGAGAGTGTAGAAATTGGGGGAATGGAAATACAGAACTGGAAATTAATCAACTGCTACATGATCATTCTGGGGATGGTAATGCCATTGTGTATACAGATGGGTCTGTGATCCGAGGTGAGAAATCTTGTTGGGGCTTCTCTGCAAGGGTACAGGGCAGAATCGTTGCCGAACATAGTGGGGCTTACAAGATAACAACTTCCATCATGAGAATGGAGGTCAAAGCTGTTACTGCAGCCTTAAGGTCAATAACTGAAACTTCATTAACAAAGGCTATCATTGTGTCAGACTCTCAGTCCATGCTTCAGAAGGTTTGAAGTGGTTGGTTGTGGCATGAATGGAAAACATTCATAGAAGCTTCCAGTCTACAAGAGCTGGTGTGGATAAACTGTCCTGGTTATGCTGGGGTATGTGGTAATGAAAGAGCTGACAAACTAGCTTCAAGAGCACCCATAGTTGGGACACTAGATATGGATAAGGAAGATATACTGAGAACAATTAATGATCACCTGTTAGAGAATGACACTGCAAAAGAAGAATCATCAAAGTTAAGACTGTTGGAATTTGGCATCAAATGTGAGGCTAGTAGAGATGTATGTATGAGAAGATGCAGCAAGCTCAGGAACAGTCAGCATTCACACTCTTTGACATATACTGATGGAGACTGAGCACCTATGGGTTTGCCCAGAGTGCAATGGTGTCAATTCTTTATAACAATAACAATTTTTGAGTTGGACTTGATTTCTCTTTCTATATATGACACTTGTAATACACAATATTAAAATGTAGGGGAGATACATTTTTCTGTAATCATTTTGTCATCATTGACATCACTCAAATATAAATAAATAAATAAAACACTGAAATAACAAACAAGCATGTCTAATAAGGCCTCTTGTAGAGTCTGGGGTCTCTGATGAGACAAAGAAAGAGTGGTAATATTGTTACCTCAGGATGTTGTACAAGGCACTATTATTATAAGGCTGATCATGAGGCTGGCAACATTATCATGTCAAACAAATAGCTACAGATACCGTCACAGTAAGAGCTTGTGAAGGTTTAGTGTAAACTTCCTGTAGTAGTAGTTCTATCAACCATAGGGAATGACCATGTCAATGACCTGTCAGATACAGTTTGTCTAAACAATGGTACATACAACATATAAAGTTAATTAACTGTCTGAAACAGTTTGTCTAAACAATGGTACATACAACATATACGGTTAATAAACTGTCTGATATAGTTTGTCTAAACAATGGTACATACAACATATAAGGTTAATTAACTGTCTAATATATGGCATCATGAGTAGTGGGGGTTGTGATGACTTTCTTTCATCCCAGTAGTTATCCTCTTTTTCCATGCGGGGTGTGCAAGGCATGGTGGGCACTGTACCATCATCGGTGGGGAAGTATTATTTTCCCTTGCTGTCCTGTTAGCCTGATGTTTGTCCTACCGCCCAGGGGTAGACAGCCCCAATACCATGTTGCACCACCTCAGTGGGGTTCACCGTTCTGCAGTCCTGCCACCAGATGACCGCTGGTTGTTGTTGAACGCTGGAAAATTGATATTATGTTCATATTTTTCAGCGTTTTGGGTTAGTTACCAAATTGTGTAAAACTGTTTACCGTGGCAACTAGTGATAGGACCCCAACAAATGTTTGTACATCTCGTCTAATGGCTGAATAGGCTAGAAACGTGTTTCAACAATTGACTGATAGATCTAGCGATGGGGACAAGAGTGAAAACGGTGTGCACATTGATTCAAATAGTGATTGTGATGAAGATGGGGCACAAGCAGTTATAACTGTGAAAATATTGCAAGTCCTCAGCCATCGGACAGCCGATAAATAGCAACAACCTCTATTAGAGTTACAAATGGCACATATTGTAATAGTACATTCATTTATCTTTAAAATGACGTGTAATTCATAAAAATATGTAAACAATTATGAAAACTACAGTTTACTTTGAGCAAACACCTTTAGGATGAAAATGGGAAAAATTTTTATTAGGCCACAGTGTGTTTTTCAATTCGGTAGTTAATGTGTTAATTAATTGTCTGAAATAGCTTGTCTTAACAACAGTACATGTCTCAGAGCCATACAATAGGACTGACTTCACATTTGAGTTGAAGATTCTTATTTTCGTGTTGGATCCGATTTCTCTTGATCTCCATATATATCCCAATGCAATGAAAGCTCCTCTTGCTTTTTGTATTATTATTTTGAAATCACCATTTGTCCCTCCAACTTTGTCTATATTGCTGCCAAGATATGTGTACGATTCTACATCTTGTATTGGTGCTTCTTCAAGTTCAACCCTGTTATCATTACCTGCATTTATTCTCAATATCTTTGTCTTTTCCCTGTGTATTTTCAGACTCAATAGATGTGACCTCTCATTGAGTGTTTTCAATTTGTCCTGCATCTGATTACGGTTATGGGACAGAAGAGCTAAGTCATCAGCAAAATCCAAATCATCCAACTGCTTAGTCAGAGTCCACTGGATTCCATTTCTGTTGTGTGTTGTCGATGTTCTCGTTACCCAGTCTATTGCTAGTAAGAAAAGAAATGGAGACAAGAGGCATCCCTGTCACACTCCTGTTCTTATCCCAAACGGTTCTGTAAGCTGTCCTTCATGAAGAACTCTGCATGTCATGTCTTCATATGTTTTCATTATTAAATTAATGATCTTCAGGGGAACTCCATAATGCCTCATCAATTTCCAAAGTGATTCTCTGTCTACACTGTCAAATGCCTTTTCATAGTCCACAAATCCAAAATATAGTGGTGAATTCCATTCCAGACTTTGTTCAACTATTATTCTGGTCTGTACAGGATCTGTTTTGTCGAAAACCTGCTTGTTCATCTCTCAGTTTCTTGTCTATGGACTCTTTTAATCTTTCAAGGATAATCCTGTTTAATACTTTTCCTGGCACTGAAAGTATCATTATTCCTCTATAATTTGTGCACTCTTGTAAATTTCCCTTCTTAGGCAACTTAACCAGATATCCTTCCTTCCATTCTGCTGGTATCTCTTCCTTTTCCCAGACTTTACCAAGTAATTTATATAACATCTCAGTCGCCGTGTTGATATCTGCTTTGATGGCCTGTGCTGGAATGCCATCAGGTCCAGACGCTTTTCCAACTCTTAGAAGCTTTATGGCTTTCTTTATTTCTTCCTTCGTTGGTCTTTCACCGCTAATTTGTAGCTCTTCTTCTGCTGGCTGGATGTCCAGGGGGGTTTTGTGGAGCTGGTCTATTGAAAAGGTAATCAAAATATTCTGTTCACCTCTTCATTTGCTCTTGTATATTGCTGAGCAGTTTTCCATTATTGTCTTTTATGAAGCAACTTGTTTGCTTGTATTTCCTTGTTAGCTTCCTTGTGCTGTTATACAGTTCTCTCATATTCCCTTTGGCTGCAGCATCTTCTGCCTCTCTTGCCAACTCCTCAATATACTTCCTCTTGTCTCTTTTGATACTTCTTTTTACTTCTTTGTTTGCTTCTGTGTACACTTCTTGAGCCTTGGCTTTGGAACTTCTGGTTTTGCTTGTGTTTAAATCTGCTTTCTTGTTTTTCCTGTCTTTTATCTTATTGATGGTTTCTGTTGTTATCCTTGCTTTTTGTTGTTGTTCCCTTTTCCCCAGTATTTCTTCACATGTCTCATTCCATACAGTTTTGACCTGCTGCCAATAGTCTTCTGTATTCTCTACATCTTCCAGCTGTTGGAGCACTTGGAGTTTGTTGGATATTGTGACCACAAATTTGACTCTTGTTTCTTGATTTCTTAGATGTCCTACATTAAATTGTTGTCTATAATTTTGCATTGCTGCATATCTCTTGAGTTTCACTTTTACTTTGGCTATCAGAAGGTGGTCATCTGATGCCACATCTGCTCTTCTATATACCTTTACATCCTAAAATGTGAAGTCAGTCCTATTGTATAGCTCTGAGACATGGAGAAAAACAAAGACAACTACCAAAAAGCTACAGACTTTCATAAATGGGTGCTTGTGTAGAATAGAGGGATTAAAATGGTATGACAAGGTTACCAACATGGAACTGAGGACAAGAACTAGACAAGTGCCAGTGGAACAAGAGATGAGAAAAAGATGATGGTGATGGATAGGACACACACTGAGGAAACCTGTTGATAGCATTACAAGGCAGTCCTTGTTCTGGAACCCCCAGGGCAAGAGAAGCAGAGGTAGACCAAGAAGCACATGGAGAAGAGCTGGAAATACAGGAGAAAATGATAAGGAGAACATGGAAAGAACTTGAGATGATGGCACATGACAAGATGACTTGGCATGTGTTTGTTGAAGGCCTATGCTCCTTTGGGAGTGGAGGGTTATGAATGAACAGTACATAAAACATATAAGGTTAATTAACTGTCTGATATAGTTTGTACAAACAATGGTATGAACAACATGTATGGTTAATTAACTGTCTGATATAGTTTGTCTAAACAATGGTATGCACAACATATAAAGTTAATTAACTGTCTGATGGATGTAGTTTGACAAATAATGGTACATACAACATATTTGCTTAATTAATTGTCTGAAATAGCTTGTCTTAACAACTGTACATAAAACATATAAGGTTAATTAACTGTCTGATATAGTTTGTCTAAACAATGGTATGTACAACATATATGGTTAATTAACTGTCTGATATAGTTTGTCTAAACAATGGTACATACAACATATAAGGTTAATTAACTGTCTAATATAATGTCTAAAAAATGGTACACACATTATAAAAAGTTAATTAATTGTCTGATATAGTTTGTCTAAGCAATGGTACATACAACATATAAGGTTAATTAACTGTCTGATATAGTTTGTTTAAACAAAGGTTACATACATTATATATGGTTAACTAACTTTTTGATATAGTTTGTCTAAACAATGGTACATACAAAATTTAAGGTTAATTAACTTAACTATCCGATATAGTTTGTTTAAACAACTATAAATATAACATATAAGGTTCATGAACTGTCTGATATAGTTTATCTACCTAATGATACATACAACATATAAGGTTATTTAACAGGCTGATATACTTCATCTAAGCAATGGTACCTGCAACATATATGTTAAGTCCTTTTTCATGTGGGAGTTAAGTGCTAGAGATCCTCACATGCGAGTCTAGTCTTTATAGATGCACTTGTGAGCGCATCTAAAGTAATAATATGTTTAATTATTTGCTTGCCTTTGTGCACCATATTTGAACAAAATAGTGCAACTCGTTGCGCTGGATTTGTTGCCAAACAGCAATGATGCTTGAGCAGATCCATAAAGTCCTTTGTAAAGGAAAGACGTCTTCAACGAATATGGATATATGTCTTAGCCCCCAAGTTGTGGGAAGACTCAATGAAATATATATTATAGTATCTCCCTGTATGGAGCATATACATAAGCCAAACCTGGCTCATTCATGCATCTTGATTGATACTCTATTTATCCTTGGCAAGATTTGGCAGGGCTTCGGCACGTCTTGTTATGGTGTGTTGCTAGTGCGTCCAGATTCCTGCTGGGCCTTATATGGATCATAACGCAATGTATCTTCATCTAAGACACCCTACATATTATTCAAATCTTCGTAATGAAAACTAGAAATTTAAGAACTTGTCACCGCAGAGCTTTCACAGTCCTTGAGATGACGATGGTTAGTGAGCCCGGTCAAGTTCTATATTGATGCCATATATTAACTACATATTTATTTCTGCATGACAACCCAATTGATGATGATATGATGTATCTACCCATGATGTTACCATCATTTTCGTGTAATAAAGTTCATCATCAAAAATATATTTTCAACGAGTCCAGCCTGCTTGATTTCCCAGTTGGTCTATGTTAAGTCCTTTTTTCACATAGGAGTTAAGGGTGCGAGACTTAAAAGTTCTAGATGCCAAAGTCTAACTTTGTTAGATGCACTATTTGTACGCATCTGTGTAAGTAATATAAGTTTGATTAATTACATACCAATTTTTGCACTAAAGAGCACAACGGTATTATTGTTGCCAAACAGCGCCTATGCTTCAGGGAGATCCAAAATGCCGGTGAATGAAGACAGACATTGTTCTGTTCTAGTAGTCACTTTTTGTGGGAAGATTTGATTATTACGTGTTATGCTACCTTCCAGGGTAAAGTGATAGCCTTAGCCAATTCTGGCTCATCTTTATTCAGTATCCCGATTTGATACTCGTTATGAATACTCAGTAAGATCCTAGTAGGGCTTCGGCACGCCTATTCATGACCTGCCGTTAGTGTGACTAGAGATCCTCTACTGGTCAAGATTTTAATCATTATACTGTGGAATCTCAAGTGATGATATCCGGCTTTTAAATATATGTATAAAAAATGGGATCTACCAATACAAGTAATATGTACTGCAATACTCCCGCCGTCCATGGGATGTTGGCGGCCAGTGAGGTCAGTCAAGTTTGACATTGCTACTATAATTATATGCACTTCATGCTGAATTTTCATATGCTATTTGTGATGAACGTGTATGCCTACTCGTGATGTTGCCGTCCATGTCATTGAATTGCCGTTCATGTCCTGGAATAATAAATTGCTGTCGAATCATGACTCCAGTCCAGATTCATTATACGTTGGTCAACTTTATGACCCTATTGTTGCTGTATTGACATTGCCTCTCATTGGCCCATCTACACAACCCACCATTAGTTATTCGCGTTATCCAAAAATCTATCGGCCAAAGAACTATAAGCCTGAAAATACCACTGCACTATAATATTGGTGGTAACAGTCTATCTTATGACCCTGACATTACTGTTGTGCTGGTACCATCATGTTAAACAAATTTAATGGACCCTAGACATTCACTCAATTATAAAACTGTCGGCCACTAATAGTAAGCCTGGCATTTTCTGACAACATCATTGTCAGTAGTGCCAGTCAACAGCACCAACATATCACCCCCCAAATAACCTTTAGCAATATAACATTCATTAAGTCTGATATAGTTTGTCTAAACAACAGTACATACAACATATAATGCTAATTAACTGGCTGGTATAGTTTGTCTAAACAATGTACATACAATATGTAAGGTTAATTAACTGTCTGATATTGTTCATCTAAACAACTGTACATACAACATATAAGGTTAATTGTCTGATAGTTTAAATATACAATGGTACATACACCATATAAGGCTAAATAACTAGCTGATATTGTTTGTCTAAACAGCGGTATATACTACATATATGACTAATTAACTGGCTGATGTTATTTGCCTATACAACAGTACATTCAACATATATGGTTAATTAACTGTCTGGTATAGTTTGTCTAAACAATGGTACATACAACATATAAGGTTAATTAACAGGCTGGTATAGTTTGTCTGAACAATGTTACATACAACATAAAAGGTTAATTAACTGGCTGATATAGTTTGTCTAAACAATGGTACATACAACAACCCACCTCAGTATTAGCATCATGATTCAGGAAGCCTCCATTAATCTCCTGCTTACAATCAGTAGAACCTGGATTTTGATTACAGTTTATGACATACTTTAATTACTACATACATTCTGACCATTTCTTTAATGCATTTTGACAAGCAGTTATGGCTACTATAAAGTAGAAGGATGTTTGAACAAAATATTATTATCTATAGTTGTATATCTTCTTCTTCATCTTTGTTCACTCTCAGATGTCAACTTGAATAACTTCAAAGAAAGCAGTGGTCAGCCTGAGGCTGTGATTACTGACATAACAACACACTTACAAGAAGAGTCTTTGAAAGTTTAGTCTAGTTCTTTTTAACAAGAGGTTGTTGTTGATAAACAAGGGTTGCTGAGCTTGTCACCTTTTGCAGCAAATAAGTTAAAGGATAGTATGTGTTCTGAGGCTGCTAAATGGTCCTGATTATTGTGTTTGTGATTGGTGGTCAATAATCAATAAACCCTTTATCTCCCCAAGGAGCATAGACCACCTGTCACATGACAACAGCTCAAGTTATCCTATCACATGACTACAGCTCAAGTTCTCCTGTCACATGACAACAGCTCAAGTCCTCCTGTCACATGACAACAGCTCAAGTCCTCCTGTCACATGAAAACAGCTCAAGTCCTCCTGTCACATGACAACAGCTCAAGTTCTCCTGTCCCATGACAACAGCTAAAGTTCTTTACACATTTTCTGCACCAGTTGCATTTGTCTCCAGCTGTCTTCTCCACATGTTTTTTAATCTACCTCTGCCTTTCTTTCCTTGGAGATTTCAGAAGAAGGACCACCTTGTAATGCTATCAACAAGTGTCCTCAATGTGTGTTGTATCCATCACCAGCATATTTTTCTCATCTCTTGTTCCACTGGCACTTGTTTGGTTCTTGTCATCAGTTTCCTATTTGTAATACCATTTCAAACCTTATATTCTATGCAAACACCCATTTATGAAAGTCTGTAACTTTTTCTTGTTTTTTTTTTTGTTCTCTGTTGTTCAGAGCCATACAATATGACTGACTTGACATATGAGTTAAAGATTCTTATTTTCATGTCGGTCTTGATTTCTTTTGACCTCCATATGTTTCCTATTGCAATAAAAGCTCTTCTTACATTTTGCATTCTTAATTTCATATATTATTTTTGTCACTCCGACTTTGGCTTTATTGCTGCCAAGATATGTGTATGATTCTACCATCTTTTAGTTGTGTTTCTTCATGTACAACCTTGCTATCATTTCTTGCATTTATTCTCATTATCTTTGTCTTTTCCCTGTGTATTTTCAGACCAACTTGTTGTGAATTCTTATTGAGTATTATCATTTTATCTTGTACCTGATTATGGTTATGAGACAGATGAGCCAAATCATCTTCAAAATCTAGATCAGCATACTGTTTAGTCAGATTACACTGGATTGCATTTCTGTTGTGTGATGGCGATGTTTTTATAACCCCATTTATTGCTAGTAAGTAAAGAAATGGAGGCAAAAGGCATCACTGTCACATTCCCATTCTAATCGCAAGTTGTTCTGTAAGTTGTCCTTCATGAAGAACTCTGCATGTAAAGTCTTTTTTTTATTAAGTAATGATCTTCATTGGAACTCTATAATGCTCCTTCACTTTCCCCAAGTGATTCTCTATCTACACTGTCAAATACCTTTTCATAGTGCACAAATCTGATGTATAGCAGTGAATTCTATTTTAGAATTTGTTCAACTATTATTCTAATATGGCTATCAGGTCTGTACAGGATCTATTTTGCTGAAAACCTACTTGATCATCTCTCAATTGTTTGTCTATGGACTCTTTTAATCTTCCAAGGCTGATTCTATATAATACTTTTCCTGACCAAAAAGTATTCAGTGGGGTACTGGAAGATGAGGCAGGTCTGTATTTCTGAGCTGGCATTTGCTGACGAAGTTGCCCTGATTGCTAAATCAAATGCCTGTGACCCAAGAAGTATTCAGTGAAGCACCTTTGGTGGCATATAGACGTGACAAGAACTTGAAGGATCTTCTTGTTCACAGCCGTCTCCCAAAGGAGAATGCCACTCACTTTGGCACACTACCCTGTGGTCGGACAAGATGCAACACGTGCAAGTATGTCACCTCAACCCAGAAGGTGTCCTTTCCTAAGGCTACGTACACCATCACTAGTAGCTTCACGTGTGAATCGCGCAATGTCATTTATACGATCATATGTAAACGTTGCTGCAAAACTTATATTGGCCAAACAGGCAAACGACTTGGGGACAGATTCAGCCAGCACTTAAATGACATCGCTCAGCAAAAGTCCACACCAGTTGCCATACACTTCAATGGTCCTGACCACCATGGTCCCATCGACATCCAGGTCACAGCGATCCGATCCTGCTCCTCTGACACTGCCAGCCGAGAACAGCTTGAGAACCGTCTTATACACCGCATGGGGTGTCTAAAACCAGCCGGTCTCAACACTTTTCACACCTTTGTCTGAGGTCCCCCTTTCCTCTCTTGCTCTATTTGACTCTTTCCACTCTTATCCTATTCTTCTATTTGTATGCCATATACATTTTTTTAATTTCATATTTATTTATCTCCCACTCATTCTGTCCTCTTCTATTTCCAGTCCCCACTTTTATCCCGTTGGGTAGTTTATTGTCCGGTTTCGTTTTTTAGTTTTTCAGTATGTATTGTGTACACCCGGCGGCGGAAGTCGCTTTCTGTTCAGCCACGCGCTCTTCAACAGACAGCGAATTTCGGTTCTTGCCTTCAGGGAAGTACCCAGTTTTTATTTTATTATTTTATTAAGTTTTTTATGTGTCCTATCTAGACTTCACTTTCTTTCCTTTCCTGACGAAGGCCTTGTGGCCGTAACGTAGACTATTTTCTTTGTCTTTTGTCCTCGTAAGACGAATCACCTTTTTTCGATTTTTTTTCAAACCCACCCATTGTAAATCAAATGCACATCTTCAATCCAACCTGCAAGTCTAGAAGGAAGAGCTGTAGAAGAGATGGATGGTCATCAACAGCTCCAAAACCAAAACCATGGTAATATCATGAGAGGACAGAAGACATCAGATTAATCTGGGAGAACATGTCTTGGAGCAGGTCAACCAGTTTAAATACCTCGGAACTGTTATAGACTGGAAGGGAAGGATCACATAAGAGTTAGCTACTTGAAGAACAGACTTTATCAGGCTATAAATCGAGGGTTCTTCAGTAGGAGAAAAGATAGCAAGAAGATGAAGATGGCTGTATACTGCTCCTCCTATATTCCAGTCTTGACATATGGATGTGAGTCATGGGCAATGACTACAACAAAAAAAGCCAGCTCTAAACCTCAGAAATGAGGTGTGTGAGGAAGGTGGTTGAAACAACAAGAATAGATATACAAGGGGATTGACATAAGTCTTGGGCCTGACCATGAAGGACATGTCACAGAGAGCTGAAATTTTGTATAGTGTTTATTCCTTTTCAATATAGCCACCGTCTGAATTGACACACTTCTGCCATCTCGGCTTGACCTTGAAAAGACCTTGGGAGTAGAACACCCTATTTTTCAAACTAAACCAGTCATCACATGCCAGTATAACCTCTTCATCGCTGTCAAAATGATTTCCTTTCAGCTGTTTTTTAAGATTTGGGAATAGAAAAAAAGTCTGATGAAGCCAAATCTGGAGAATATGCTGGGTGTGGAAGAATTTAAATATTCAAATCGTTGGCTGCTAGCTGCACAAGCCGTGCTTTGCGAGAGGGCGCATTGTCTTGAAGCAAAGGAAGATTTTGAGTGCGCGTTATCCCTCGTTTCCTGGTCACAACCTTTCTTAGTTTTGTGAGAAGATCTGCATAGTACTGTCCATTAACTGTGTTGCCACGAGGCAGATAATCTTTCAAAAGGACACTTTGCCGTCCCAAAAAAAATCCAGCATCACTTTTCCTGCAGATTTCTGCGCCCTCGGCTTGACAGGTGTTGGGGAGCCCGGGGTTTTCCATTGCATGCTGGCAATTTTGAATTCGGGGTCATAATGGTGTACCCAAGTCTCATCTACTGTCACCATGGTCTCCAAAAAATGTAGATGTTTTTTCCTGAAACATCAGAAATTTTATCACAGCTCTGGCCTCCTTCTTTTCCATTGTTTTGTCAAATCTTTGGAGCAGCAGATCCGGTCAATAGGGTACATTGCGCCGTGTATCGTAGCGGGAAAACCCATTGAAGAAACAAACGCGTATTCACACATTCAGTGCAAATATGATGAGCTTTAAATGTGCCAAGTTTCATCTTCCTCCTGTGACTCCTTCATGGTCAGACCCAAGACTTATGTCAATCCCCTTGTAATAAGCAAAACGACGATACGGCAAGGCCTCAAAGCCCAGCCACTGCAAACTCAAGTAGAACAGACCCAACTATGATGGTTTAGCCTAGTCTGCAGAATGAAAGAAAATCAGCTACCATGACAAGTATGGGATTCTGAAAGCCAGGGATCCAGACCTCCAGGAATACCCAGAGTCTGCTGGGAAGACAACATTAGACAATCTCTGAAGGACAGAGGATTAGATTTGAACCAGGCCAGGAGGGAGACAGTCAACAGGATAGTATGATACTCTCTCTTCCAAACCTCTACACTTGACGGTAGAAGAGCAATGACTAAGTAAGTAAGTACATTTCCTGGCACTGATAGTAACATTATTCTTCTATAATGTGTACACTCTTGTAAATTTCCTGGCCCCTGATAGTAACATTATTTTTCTATAATGTGTACACTCTTGTAAATTTCCTGGCCCCTGATAGTAACATTATTCTTCTATAATGTGTACACTCTTGTAAATTTCCTGGCACTGATAGTAACATTATTCTTCTATAATGTGTACACTCTTGTAAATTTCCTGGCCCTGATAGTAACATTATTCTTCTATAATGTGTGCACTCTTGTAAATTTCCTGGCACTGATAGTAACATTATTCTTCTATAATGTGTACACTCTTGTAAATTTCCTGGCACTGATAGTAACATTATTCTTCTATAATGTGTACACTCTTGTAAATTTCCTGGCACTGATAGTAACATTATTCTTCTATAATGTGTACACTCTTGTAAATTTCCTGGCCCTGATAGTAACATTATTCTTCTATAATGTGTACACTCTTGTAAATTTCCTGGCACTGATAGTAACATTATTCTTCTATAATGTGTGCACTCTTGTAAATTTCCTGGCCCCTGATAGTAACATTATTCTTCTATAATGTGTACACTCTTGTAAATTTCCTGGCCCCTGATAGTAACATTATTCTTCTATAATGTGTACACTCTTGTAAATTTCCTGGCCCTGATAGTAACATTATTCTTCTATAATGTGTGCACTCTTGTAAATTTCCTGGCCCTGATAGTAACATTATTCTTCTATAATGTGTGCACTCTTGTAAATTTCCTGGCACTGATAGTAACATTATTCTTCTATAATGTGTACACTCTTGTAAATTTCCTGGCACTGATAGTAACATTATTCTTCTATAATGTGTGCACTCTTGTAAATTTCCTGGCCCTGATAGTAACATTATTCTTCTATAATGTGTGCACTCTTGTAAATTTCCTGGCACTGATAGTAACATTATTCTTCTATAATGTGTGCACTCTTGTAAATTTCCTGGCACTGATAGTAACATTATTCTTCTATAATGTGTACACTCTTGTAAATTTCCTGGCCCTGATAGTAACATTATTCTTCTATAATGTGTACACTCTTGTAAATTTCCTGGCACTGATAGTAACATTATTCTTCTATAATGTGTGCACTCTTGTAAATTTCCTGGCCCTGATAGTAACATTATTCTTCTATAATGTGTGCACTCTTGTAAATTTCCTGGCACTGATAGTAACATTATTCTTCTATAATGTGTGCACTCTTGTAAATTTCCTGGCACTGATAGTAACATTATTCTTCTATAATGTGTACACTCTTGTAAATTTCCTGGCCCCTGATAGTAACATTATTCTTCTATAATGTGTACACTCTTGTAAATTTCCTGGCCCTGATAGTAACATTATTCTTCTATAATGTGTGCACTCTTGTAAATTTCCTGGCCCCTGATAGTAACATTATTCTTCTATAATGTGTACACTCTTGTAAATTTCCTGGCCCCTGATAGTAACATTATTCTTCTATAATGTGTGCACTCTTGTAAATTTCCTGGCCCTAATAGTAACATTATTCTTCTATAATGTGTGCACTCTTGTAAATTTCCTGGCACTGATAGTAACATTATTCTTCTATAATGTGTACACTCTTGTAAATTTCCTGGCCCCTGATAGTAACATTATTCTTCTATAATGTGTACACTCTTGTAAATTTCCTGGCCCTGATAGTAACATTATTCTTCTATAATGTGTGCACTCTTGTAAATTTCCTGGCACTGATAGTAACATTATTCTTCTATAATGTGTACACTCTTGTAAATTTCCTGGTACTGATAGTAACATTATTCTTTTATAATGTGTACACTCTTGTAAATTTCCTGGCCCTGATAGTAACATTATTCTTCTATAATGTGTACACTCTTGTAAATTTCCTGGCACTGATAGTAACATTCACAACGGGCTGATCACCCGTTTGCCAGTCACATCGATTACGGAAACAACAGCAAATGGGTTGATTTGCCATTGCCCTAAAGACGCCACTAGGCGTGATGGGAAACAATGGCAAAGAAAACCTATCTGCTGTTGCCCTAAGACACCACTAGGCGTAATGGCCACTGACTGCTATGATGGTTGGTGGCTAAGGACGGAAGAAGAAGAAGAAGAAAGTAACATTATTCTTCTATAATGTGTACACTCTTGTAAATTTCCTGGTACTGATAGTAACATTATTCTTCTATAATGTGTACACTCTTGTAAATTTCCTGGCCCCTGATAGTAACATTATTCTTCTATAATGTGTACACTCTTGTAAATTTCCGGGCCCCCTGATAGTAACATTATTCTTCCATAATGTGTACACTCTTGTAAATTTCCTGGCACTGATAGTAACATTATTCTTCTATAATGTGTACACTCTTGTAAATTTCCTGGCACTGATAGTAACATTATTCTTCTATAATGTGTACACTCTTGTAAATGTCCTGGTACTGATAGTAACATTATTCTTCTATAATGTGTACACTCTTGTAAATTTCCTGGCCCCTGATAGTAACATTATTCTTCTATAATGTGTACACTCTTGTAAATTTCCTGGCCCCTGATAGTAACATTATTCTTCTATAATGTGTACACTCTTGTAAATTTCCTGGCACTGATAGTAACATTATTCTTCTATAATGTGTACACTCTTGTAAATTTCCTGGCACTGATAGTAACATTATTCTTCTATAATGTGTACACTCTTGTAAATTTCCTGGCCCTGATAGTAACATTATTCTTCTATAATGTGTACACTCTTGTAAATTTCCTGGCCCCTGATAGTAACATTATTCTTCTATAATGTGTACACTCTTGTAAATTTCCTGGCCCTGATAGTAACATTATTCTTCTATAATGTGTGCACTCTTGTAAATTTCCTGGCCCTGATAGTAACATTATTCTTCTATAATGTGTACACTCTTGTAAATTTCCTGGCACTGATAGTAACATTATTCTTCTATAATGTGTACACTCTTGTAAATTTCCTGGCCCTGATAGTAACATTATTCTTCTATAATGTGTACACTCTTGTAAATTTCCTGGCCCCTGATAGTAACATTATTCTTCTATAATGTGTACACTCTTGTAAATTTCCTGGCCCTGATAGTAACATTATTCTTCTATAATGTGTACACTCTTGTAAATTTCCTGGCACTGATAGTAACATTATTCTTCTATAATGTGTACACTCTTGTAAATTTCCTGGCCCTGATAGTAACATTATTCTTCTATAATGTGTACACTCTTGTAAATTTCCTGGCCCCTGATAGTAACATTATTCTTCTATAATGTGTACACTCTTGTAAATTTCCTGGCCCTGATAGTAACATTATTCTTCTATAATGTGTACACTCTTGTAAATTTCCTGGCCCTGATAGTAACATTATTCTTCTATAATGTGTACACTCTTGTAAATTTCCTGGCACTGATAGTAACATTATTCTTCTATAATGTGTACACTCTTGTAAATTTCCTGGCCCTGATAGTAACATTATTCTTCTATAATTTGTACACTCTTGTAAATTTCCTGGCCCCTGATAGTAACATTATTCTTCTATAATGTGTACACTCTTGTAAATTTCCTGGTACTGATAGTAACATTATTCTTCTATAATGTGTACACTCTTGTAAATTTCCTGGCCCCTGATAGTAACATTATTCTTCTATAATGTGTACACTCTTGTAAATTTCCGGGCCCCCTGATAGTAACATTATTCTTCCATAATGTGTACACTCTTGTAAATTTCCTGGCACTGATAGTAACATTATTCTTCTATAATGTGTACACTCTTGTAAATTTCCTGGCGCTGATAGTAACATTATTCTTCTATAATGTGTACACTCTTGTAAATTTCCTGGCCCTGATAGTAACATTATTCTTCTATAATGTGTGCACTCTTGTAAATTTCCTGGCCCTGATAGTAACATTATTCTTCTATAATGTGTGCACTCTTGTAAATTTCCTGGCCCTGATAGTAACATTATTCTTCTATAATGTGTGCACTCTTGTAAATTTCCTGGCCCTGATAGTAACATTATTCTTCTATAATGTGTGCACTCTTGTAAATTTCCTGGCCCTGATAGTAACATTATTCTTCTATAATGTGTGCACTCTTGTAAATTTCCTGGCACTGATAGTAACATTATTCTTCTATAATGTGTACACTCTTGTAAATTTCCTGGCACTGATAGTAACATTATTCTTCTATAATGTGTGCACTCTTGTAAATTTCCTGGCCCTGATAGTAACATTATTCTTCTATAATGTGTGCACTCTTGTAAATTTCCTGGCACTGATAGTAACATTATTCTTCTATAATGTGTGCACTCTTGTAAATTTCCTGGCACTGATAGTAACATTATTCTTCTATAATGTGTACACTCTTGTAAATTTCCTGGCCCCTGATAGTAACATTATTCTTCTATAATGTGTACACTCTTGTAAATTTCCTGGCCCTGATAGTAACATTATTCTTCTATAATGTGTGCACTCTTGTAAATTTCCTGGCACTGATAGTAACATTATTCTTCTATAATGTGTACACTCTTGTAAATTTCCTGGCCCTGATAGTAACATTATTCTTCTATAATGTGTGCACTCTTGTAAATTTCCTGGTACTGATAGTAACATTATTCTTCTATAATGTGTGCACTCTTGTAAATTTCCTGGCCCTGATAGTAACATTATTCTTCTATAATGTGTACACTCTTGTAAATTTCCTGGCCCTGATAGTAACATTATTCTTCTATAATGTGTGCACTCTTGTAAATTTCCTGGTACTGATAGTAACATTATTCTTCTATAATGTGTACACTCTTGTAAATTTCCTGGCCCTGATAGTAACATTATTCTTCTATAATGTGTGCACTCTTGTAAATTTCCTGGTACTGATAGTAACATTATTCTTCTATAATGTGTACACTCTTGTATATTTCCTGGCACTGATAGTAACATTCACAACGGGCTGATCACCCATTTGCCAGTCACATCGATTACGGAAACAACAGCAAATGGGTTGATTTGCCATTGCCCTAAAGACGCCACTAGGCGTGATGGGAAACAATGGCAAAGAAAACCTATCTGCTGTTGCCCTAAGACACCACTAGGCGTAATGGCCACTGACTGCTTTGATGGTTGGTGGCTAAGGACGGAAGAAGAAGAAGAAGAAGAAGATAGTAACATTATTCTTCTATAATGTGTACACTCTTGTAAATTTCCTGGTACTGATAGTAACATTATTCTTCTATAATGTGTACACTCTTGTAAATTTCCTGGCCCCTGATAGTAACATTATTCTTCTATAATGTGTACACTCTTGTAAATTTCCGGGCCCCCTGATAGTAACATTATTCTTCCATAATGTGTACACTCTTGTAAATTTCCTGGCACTGATAGTAACATTATTCTTCTATAATGTGTACACTCTTGTAAATTTCCTGGCACTGATAGTAACATTATTCTTCTATAATGTGTACACTCTTGTAAATTTCCTGGTACTGATAGTAACATTATTCTTCTATAATGTGTACACTCTTGTAAATTTCCTGGCCCCTGATAGTAACATTATTCTTCTATAATGTGTACACTCTTGTAAATTTCCTGGCCCCTGATAGTAACATTATTCTTCTATAATGTGTACACTCTTGTAAATTTCCTGGCACTGATAGTAACATTATTCTTCTATAATGTGTACACTCTTGTAAATTTCCTGGCACTGATAGTAACATTATTCTTCTATAATGTGTACACTCTTGTAAATTTCCTGGCCCTGATAGTAACATTATTCTTCTATATTGTGTACACTCTTGTAACTTTCCTGGCCCCTGATAGTAACATTATTCTTCTATAATGTGTACACTCTTGTAAATTTCCTGGCCCTGATAGTAACATTATTCTTCTATAATGTGTGCACTCTTGTAAATTTCCTGGCACTGATAGTAACATTATTCTTCTATAATGTGTGCACTCTTGTAAATTTCCTGGCCCTGATAGTAACATTATTCTTCTATAATGTGTGCACTCTTGTAAATTTCCTGGCACTGATAGTAACATTATTCTTCTATAATGTGTACACTCTTGTAAATTTCCTGGCCCCTGATAGTAACATTATTCTTCTATAATGTGTGCACTCTTGTAAATTTCCTGGCCCTGATAGTAACATTATTCTTCTATAATGTGTGCACTCTTGTAAATTTCCTGGCACTGATAGTAACATTATTCTTCTATAATGTGTACACTCTTGTAAATTTCCTGGCCCCTGATAGTAACATTATTCTTCTATAATGTGTACACTCTTGTAAATTTCCTGGCCCTGATAGTAACATTATTCTTCTATAATGTGTGCACTCTTGTAAATTTCCTGGTACTGATAGTAACATTATTCTTCTATAATGTGTACACTCTTGTAAATTTCCTGGCCCTGATAGTAACATTATTCTTCTATAATGTGTGCACTCTTGTAAATTTCCTGGTACTGATAGTAACATTATTCTTCTATAATGTGTACACTCTTGTAAATTTCCTGGCACTGATAGTAACATTCACAACGGGCTGATCACCCGTTTGCCAGTCACATCGATTACGGAAACAACAGCAAATGGGTTGATTTGCCATTGCCCTAAAGACGCCACTAGGCGTGATGGGAAACAATGGCAAAGAAAACCTATCTGCTGTTGCCCTAAGACACCACTAGGCGTAATGGCCACTGACTGCTTTGATGGTTGGTGGCTAAGGACGGAAGAAGAAGAAGAAGATAGTAACATTATTCTTCTATAATGTGTACACTCTTGTAAATTTCCTGGTACTGATAGTAACATTATTCTTCTATAATGTGTACACTCTTGTAAATTTCCTGGCCCCTGATAGTAACATTATTCTTCTATAATGTGTACACTCTTGTAAATTTCCAGGCCCCCTGATAGTAACATTATTCTTCCATAATGTGTACACTCTTGTAAATTTCCTGGCACTGATAGTAACATTATTCTTCTATAATGTGTACACTCTTGTAAATTTCCTGGCACTGATAGTAACATTATTCTTCTATAATGTGTACACTCTTGTAAATTTCCTGGTACTGATAGTAACATTATTCTTCTATAATGTGTACACTCTTGTAAATTTCCTGGCCCCTGATAGTAACATTATTCTTCTATAATGTGTACACTCTTGTAAATTTCCTGGCCCCTGATAGTAACATTATTCTTCTATAATGTGTACACTCTTGTAAATTTCCTGGCACTGATAGTAACATTATTCTTCTATAATGTGTACACTCTTGTAAATTTCCTGGCACTGATAGTAACATTATTCTTCTATAATGTGTACACTCTTGTAAATTTCCTGGCCCTGATAGTAACATTATTCTTCTATAATGTGTACACTCTTGTAAATTTCCTGGCCCCTGATAGTAACATTATTCTTCTATAATGTGTACACTCTTGTAAATTTCCTGGCCCTGATAGTAACATTATTCTTCTATAATGTGTACACTCTTGTAAATTTCCTGGCCCCTGATAGTAACATTATTCTTCTATAATGTGTGCACTCTTGTAAATTTCCTGGCCCTGATAGTAACATTATTCTTCTATAATGTGTACACTCTTGTAAATTTCCTGGCCCTGATAGTAACATTATTCTTCTATAATGTGTGCACTCTTGTAAATTTCCTGGCCCTGATAGTAACATTATTCTTCTATAATGTGTACACTCTTGTAAATTTCCTGGCACTGATAGTAACATTATTCTTCTATAATGTGTACACTCTTGTAAATTTCCTGGCCCTGATAGTAACATTATTCTTCTATAATGTGTACACTCTTGTAAATTTCCTGGCCCCTGATAGTAACATTATTCTTCTATAATGTGTACACTCTTGTAAATTTCCTGGCCCTGATAGTAACATTATTCTTCTATAATGTGTACACTCTTGTAAATTTCCTGGCACTGATAGTAACATTATTCTTCTATAATGTGTACACTCTTGTAAATTTCCTGGCCCTAATAGTAACATTATTCTTCTATAATGTGTACACTCTTGTAAATTTCCTGGCCCCTGATAGTAACATTATTCTTCTATAATGTGTACACTCTTGTAAATTTCCTGGCCCTGATAGTAACATTATTCTTCTATAATGTGTACACTCTTGTAAATTTCCTGGCCCTGATAGTAACATTATTCTTCTATAATGTGTACACTCTTGTAAATTTCCTGGCACTGATAGTAACATTATTCTTCTATAATGTGTACACTCTTGTAAATTTCCTGGCCCTGATAGTAACATTATTCTTCTATAATGTGTACACTCTTGTAAATTTCCTGGCCCCTGATAGTAACATTATTCTTCTATAATGTGTACACTCTTGTAAATTTCCTGGTACTGATAGTAACATTATTCTTCTATAATGTGTACACTCTTGTAAATTTCCTGGCACTGATAGTAACATTATTCTTCTATAATGTGTACACTCTTGTAAATTTCCTGGCCCTGATAGTAACATTATTCTTCTATAATGTGTACACTCTTGTAAATTTCCTGGCCCCTGATAGTAACATTATTCTTCTATAATGTGTACACTCTTGTAAATTTCCTGGCCCTGATAGTAACATTATTCTTCTATAATGTGTACACTCTTGTAAATTTCCTGGCCCTGATAGTAACATTATTCTTCTATAATGTGTACACTCTTGTAAATTTCCTGGCCCTGATAGTAACATTATTCTTCTATAATGTGTACACTCTTGTAAATTTCCTGGCCCTGATAGTAACATTATTCTTCTATAATGTGTACACTCTTGTAAATTTCCTGGCCCTGATAGTAACATTATTCTTCTATAATGTGTACATTCTTGTAAATTTCCTGGCCCTGATAGTAACATTATTCTTCTATAATTTGTACACTCTTGTAAATTTCCTGGCCCCTGATAGTAACATTATTCTTCTATAATGTGTGCACTCTTGTAAATTTCCTGGCCCTGATAGTAACATTATTCTTCTATAATGTGTGCACTCTTGTAAATTTCCTGGCACTGATAGTAAAACATTATTTCTTCTATAATGTGTACACTCTTGTAAATTTCCTGGCCCTGATAGTAACATTATTCTTCTATAATGTGTGCACTCTTGTAAATTTCCTGGCCCTGATAGTAACATTATTCTTCTATAATGTGTACACTCTTGTAAATTTCCTGGCCCTGATAGTAACATTATTCTTCTATAATTTGTACACTCTTGTAAATTTCCTGGCCCCTGATAGTAACATTATTCTTCTATAATGTGTGCACTCTTGTAAATTTCCTGGCCCTGATAGTAACATTATTCTTCTATAATGTGTGCACTCTTGTAAATTTCCTGGCCCCTGATAGTAACATTATTCTTCTATAATGTGTACACTCTTGTAAATTTCCTGGCCCTGATAGTAACATTATTCTTCTATAATGTGTGCACTCTTGTAAATTTCCTACCCCTGATAGTAACATTATTCTTCTATAATGTGTGCACTCTTGTAAATTTCCTGGCCCTGATAGTAACATTATTCTTCTATAATGTGTGCACTCTTGTAAATTTCCTGGCCCCTGATAGTAACATTATTCTTCTATAATGTGTACACTCTTGTAAATTTCCTGGTACTGATAGTAACATTATTATTCTTGTAAATTTTCTGGCACTGATAGTAACATTATTCTTCTATAATGTGTACACTCTTGTAAATTTCCTGGCACTGATAGTAACATTATTCTTCTATAATGTGTACACTCTTGTAAATTTTCTGGCACTGATAGTAACATTATTCTTCTATAATGTGTGCACTCTTGTAAATTTCCTGGCACTGATAGTAACATTATTCTTCTATAATGTGTACACTCTTGTAAATTTCCTGGCCCCTGATAGTAACATTATTCTTCTATAATGTGTGCACTCTTGTAAATTTCCTGGCCCCTGATAGTAACATTATTCTTCTATAATGTGTACACTCTTGTAAATTTCCTGGCCCTGATAGTAACATTATTCTTCTATAATGTGTGCACTCTTGTAAATTTCCTGGCACTGATAGTAACATTATTCTTCTATAATGTGTACACTCTTGTAAATTTCCTGGCCCTGATAGTAACATTATTCTTCTATAATGTGTGCACTCTTGTAAATTTCCTGGCCCCTGATAGCAACATTAGTCTTCTATAATGTGTGCACTCTTGTAAATTTCCTGGCCCCTGATAGTAACATTATTCTTCTATAATGTGTGCACTCTTGTAAATTTCCTGGCCCTGATAGTAACATTATTCTTCTATAATGTGTGCACTCTTGTAAATTTCCTGGCCCTGATAGTAACATTATTCTTCTATAATGTGTGCACTCTTGTAAATTTCCTGGCCCCTGATAGTAACATTATTCTTCTATAATGTGTGCACTCTTGTAAATTTCCTGGCCCTGATAGTAACATTATTCTTCTATAATGTGTACACTCTTGTAAATTTCCTGGCCCCTGATAGTAACATTATTCTTCTATAATGTGTACACTCTTGTAAATTTCCTGGCCCTGATAGTAACATTATTCTTCTATAATGTGTACACTCTTGTAAATTTCCTGGCCCCTGATAGTAACATTATTCTTCTATAATGTGTGCACTCTTGTAAATTTCCTGGCCCTGATAGTAACATTATTCTTCTATAATGTGTACACTCTTGTAAATTTCCTGGCCCCTGATAGTAACATTATTCTTCTATAATGTGTGCACTCTTGTAAATTTCCTGGCCCTGATAGTAACATTATTCTTCTATAATGTGTACACTCTTGTAAATTTCCTGGCACTGATAGTAACATTATTCTTCTATAATGTGTACACTCTTGTAAATTTCCTGGCCCTGATAGTAACATTATTCTTCTATAATGTGTACACTCTTGTAAATTTCCTGGCCCCTGATAGTAACATTATTCTTCTATAATGTGTACACTCTTGTAAATTTCCTGGCCCTGATAGTAACATTATTCTTCTATAATGTGTACACTCTTGTAAATTTCCTGGCACTGATAGTAACATTATTCTTCTATAATGTGTACACTCTTGTAAATTTCCTGGCCCTGATAGTAACATTATTCTTCTATAATGTGTACACTCTTGTAAATTTCCTGGCCCCTGATAGTAACATTATTCTTCTATAATGTGTACACTCTTGTAAATTTCCTGGCCCTGATAGTAACATTATTCTTCTATAATGTGTACACTCTTGTAAATTTCCTGGCCCTGATAGTAACATTATTCTTCTATAATGTGTACACTCTTGTAAATTTCCTGGCACTGATAGTAACATTATTCTTCTATAATGCTATAATGTGTACACTCTTGTAAATTTCCTGGCCCTGATAGTAACATTATTCTTCTATAATGTGTACACTCTTGTAAATTTCCTGGCCCCTGATAGTAACATTATTCTTCTATAATGTGTACACTCTTGTAAATTTCCTGGTACTGATAGTAACATTATTCTTCTATAATGTGTACACTCTTGTAAATTTCCTGGCACTGATAGTAACATTATTCTTCTATAATGTGTACACTCTTGTAAATTTCCTGGCCCTGATAGTAACATTATTCTTCTATAATGTGTACACTCTTGTAAATTTCCTGGCCCCTGATAGTAACATTTTTCTTCTATAATGTGTACACTCTTGTAAATTTCCTGGCCCTGATAGTAACATTATTCTTCTATAATGTGTACACTCTTGTAAATTTCCTGGCCCTGATAGTAACATTATTCTTCTATAATGTGTACACTCTTGTAAATTTCCTGGCCCTGATAGTAACATTATTCTTCTATAATGTGTACACTCTTGTAAATTTCCTGGCCCTGATAGTAACATTATTCTTCTATAATGTGTACACTCTTGTAAATTTCCTGGCCCTGATAGTAACATTATTCTTCTATAATGTGTACATTCTTGTAAATTTCCTGGCCCTGATAGTAACATTATTCTTCTATAATTTGTACACTCTTGTAAATTTCCTGGCCCCTGATAGTAACATTATTCTTCTATAATGTGTGCACTCTTGTAAATTTCCTGGCCCTGATAGTAACATTATTCTTCTATAATGTGTGCACTCTTGTAAATTTCCTGGCACTGATAGTAACATTATTCTTCTATAATGTGTACACTCTTGTAAATTTCCTGGCCCTGATAGTAACATTATTCTTCTATAATGTGTGCACTCTTGTAAATTTCCTGGCCCCTGATAGTAACATTATTCTTCTATAATGTGTACACTCTTGTAAATTTCCTGGCCCCTGATAGTAACATTATTCTTCTATAATTTGTACACTCTTGTAAATTTCCTGGCCCCTGATAGTAACATTATTCTTCTATAATGTGTGCACTCTTGTAAATTTCCTGGCCCTGATAGTAACATTATTCTTCTATAATGTGTGCACTCTTGTAAATTTCCTGGCCCCTGATAGTAACATTATTCTTCTATAATGTGTACACTCTTGTAAATTTCCTGGCCCTGATAGTAACATTATTCTTCTATAATGTGTGCACTCTTGTAAATTTCCTACCCCTGATAGTAACATTATTCTTCTATAATGTGTGCACTCTTGTAAATTTCCTGGCCCTGATAGTAACATTATTCTTCTATAATGTGTGCACTCTTGTAAATTTCCTGGCCCCTGATAGTAACATTATTCTTCTATAATGTGTACACTCTTGTAAATTTCCTGGTACTGATAGTAACATTATTCTTCTATAATGTGTACACTCTTGTAAATTTTCTGGCACTGATAGTAACATTATTCTTCTATAATGTGTACACTCTTGTAAATTTCCTGGCACTGATAGTAACATTATTCTTCTATAATGTGTACACTCTTGTAAATTTTCTGGCACTGATAGTAACATTATTCTTCTATAATGTGTGCACTCTTGTAAATTTCCTGGCACTGATAGTAACATTATTCTTCTATAATGTGTACACTCTTGTAAATTTCCTGGCCCCTGATAGTAACATTATTCTTCTATAATGTGTGCACTCTTGTAAATTTCCTGGCCCCTGATAGTAACATTATTCTTCTATAATGTGTACACTCTTGTAAATTTCCTGGCCCTGATAGTAACATTATTCTTCTATAATGTGTGCACTCTTGTAAATTTCCTGGCACTGATAGTAACATTATTCTTCTATAATGTGTACACTCTTGTAAATTTCCTGGCCCTGATAGTAACATTATTCTTCTATAATGTGTGCACTCTTGTAAATTTCCTGGCCCCTGATAGCAACATTAGTCTTCTATAATGTGTGCACTCTTGTAAATTTCCTGGCCCTGATAGTAACATTATTCTTCTATAATGTGTGCACTCTTGTAAATTTCCTGGCCCTGATAGTAACATTATTCTTCTATAATGTGTGCACTCTTGTAAATTTCCTGGCCCCTGATAGTAACATTATTCTTCTATAATGTGTGCACTCTTGTAAATTTCCTGGCCCCTGATAGTAACATTATTCTTCTATAATGTGTGCACTCTTGTAAATTTCCTGGCCCTGATAGTAACATTATTCTTCTATAATGTGTGCACTCTTGTAAATTTCCTGGCCCTGATAGTAACATTATTCTTCTATAATGTGTACACTCTTGTAAATTTCCTGGCCCTGATAGTAACATTATTCTTCTATAATGTGTGCACTCTTGTAAATTTCCTGGCACTGATAGTAACATTATTCTTCTATAATGTGTACACTCTTGTAAATTTCCTGGCCCTGATAGTAACATTATTCTTCTATAATGTGTGCACTCTTGTAAATTTCCTGGCCCCTGATAGTAACATTATTCTTCTATAATGTGTGCACTCTTGTAAATTTCCTGGCCCCTGATAGTAACATTATTCTTCTATAATGTGTACACTCTTGTAAATTTCCTGGCACTGATAGTAACATTATTCTTCTATAATGTGTGCACTCTTGTAAATTTCCTGGCCCCTGATAGTAACATTATTCTTCTATAATGTGTGCACTCTTGTAAATTTCCTGGCCCCTGATAGTAACATTATTCTTCTATAATGTGTGCACTCTTGTAAATTTCCTGGCCCCTGATAGTAACATTATTCTTCTATAATGTGTACACTCTTGTAAATTTCCTGGCACTGATAGTAACATTATTCTTCTATAATGTGTGCACTCTTGTAAATTTCCTGGCCCCTGGTAGTAACATTATTCTTCTATAATGTGTGCACTCTTGTAAATTTCCTGGCCCTGATAGTAACATTATTCTTCTATAATGTGTACACTCTTGTAAATTTCCTGGCACTGATAGTAACATTATTCTTCTATAATGTGTACACTCTTGTAAATTTCCTGGCACTGATAGTAACATTATTCTTCTATAATGTGTGCACTCTTGTAAATTTCCTGGCCCTGATAGTAACATTATTCTTCTATAATGTGTACACTCTTGTAAATTTCCTGGTACTGATAGTAACATTATTCTTCTATAATGTGTACACTCTTGTAAATTTCCTGGTACTGATAGTAACATTATTCTTCTATAATGTGTACACTCTTGTAAATTTCCTGGTACTGATAGTAACATTATTCTTCTATAATGTGTACACTCTTGTAAATTTCCTGGCACTGATAGTAACATTATTCTTCTATAATGTGTACACTCTTGTAAATTTCCTGGCCCCTGATAGTAACATTATTCTTCTATAATGTGTGCACTCTTGTAAATTTCCTGGCCCCTGATAGTAACATTATTCTTCTATAATGTGTGCACTCTTGTAAATTTCCTGGCACTGATAGTAACATTATTCTTCTATAATGTGTGCACTCTTGTAAATTTCCTGGCCCCTGATAGTAACATTATTCTTCTATAATGTGTGCACTCTCTTAAATTTCCTGGCACTGATAGTAACATTATTCTTCTATAATGTGTGCACTCTTGTAAATTTCCTGGCCCCTGATAGTAACATTATTCTTCTATAATGTGTGCACTCTTGTAAATTTCCTGGCCCCTGATAGTAACATTATTCTTCTATAATGTGTGCACTCTTGTAAATTTCCTGGCCCTGATAGTAACATTATTCTTCTATAATGTGTACACTCTTGTAAATTTCCTGGTACTGATAGTAACATTATTCTTCTATAATGTGTACACTCTTGTAAATTTCCTGGCACTGATAGTAACATTATTCTTCTATAATGTGTACACTCTTGTAAATTTCCTGGCCCCTGATAGTAACATTATTCTTCTATAATGTGTACACTCTTGTAAATTTCCTGGCCCCTGATAGTAACATTATTCTTCTATAATGTGTACACTCTTGTAAATTTCCTGGCCCTGATAGTAACATTATTCTTCTATAATGTGTACACTCTTGTAAATTTCCTAGCCCCTGATAGTAACATTATTCTTCTATAATGTGTACACTCTTGTAAATTTCCTGGCCCTGATAGTAACATTATTCTTCTATAATGTGTACACTCTTGTAAATTTCCTGGCCCTGATAGTAACATTATTCTTCTATAATGTGTACACTCTTGTAAATTTCCTGGCACTGATAGTAACATTATTCTTCTATAATGTGTACACTCTTGTAAATTTTCTGGCCCCTGATAGTAACATTATTCTTCTATAATGTGTACACTCTTGTAAATTTCCTGGCCCCTGATAGTAACATTATTCTTCTATAATGTGTACACTCTTGTAAATTTCCTGGTACTGATAGTAACATTATTCTTCTATAATGTGTACACTCTTGTAAATTTCCTGGCACTGATAGTAACATTATTCTTCTATAATGTGTACACTCTTGTAAATTTCCTGGCCCCTGATAGTAACATTATTCTTCTATAATGTGTACACTCTTGTAAATTTCCTGGCCCCTGATAGTAACATTATTCTTCTATAATGTGTACACTCTTGTAAATTTCCTGGCCCTGATAGTAACATTATTCTTCTATAATGTGTATACTCTTGTAAATTTCCTGGCCCTGATAGTAACATTATTCTTCTATAATGTGTACACTCTTGTAAATTTCCTGGCCCTGATAGTAACATTATTCTTCTATAATGTGTACACTCTTGTAAATTTCCTGGCACTGATAGTAACATTATTCTTCTATAATGTGTACACTCTTGTAAATTTCCTGGCACTGATAGTAACATTATTCTTCTATAATGTGTACACTCTTGTAAATTTCCTGGCACTGATAGTAACATTATTCTTCTATAATGTGTACACTCTTGTAAATTTCCTGGCCCCTGATAGTAACATTATTCTTCTATAATGTGTACACTCTTGTAAATTTCCTGGCACTGATAGTAACATTATTCTTCTATAATGTGTACACTCTTGTAAATTTCCTGGCCCCTGATAGTAACATTATTCTTCTATAATGTGTACACTCTTGTAAATTTCCTGGCCCCTGATAGTAACATTATTCTTCTATAATGTGTACACTCTTGTAAATTTCCTGGTACTGATAGTAACATTATTCTTCTATAATGTGTACACTCTTGTAAATTTCCTGGCACTGGTAGTAACATTATTCTTCTATAATGTGTACACTCTTGTAAATTTCCTGGCCCCTGATAGTAACATTATTCTTCTATAATGTGTACACTCTTGTAAATTTCCTGGCCCCTGATAGTAACATTATTCTTCTATAATGTGTACACTCTTGTAAATTTCCTGGCCCTGATAGTAACATTATTCTTCTATAATGTGTATACTCTTGTAAATTTCCTGGCCCTGATAGTAACATTATTCTTCTATAATGTGTACACTCTTGTAAATTTCCTGGCCCTGATAGTAACATTATTCTTCTATAATGTGTACACTCTTGTAAATTTCCTGGCACTGATAGTAACATTATTCTTCTATAATGTGTGCACTCTTGTAAATTTCCTGGCACTGATAGTAACATTATTCTTCTATAATGTGTGCACTCTTGTAAATTTCCTGGTACTGATAGTAACATTATTCTTCTATAATGTGTACACTCTTGTAAATTTCCTGGCACTGATAGTAACATTATTCTTCTATAATGTGTACACTTTTGTAAATTTCCTGGCCCTGATAGTAACATTATTCTTCTATAATGTGTACACTCTTGTAAATTTCCTGGCACTGATAGTAACATTATTCTTCTATAATGTGTACACTCTTGTAAATTTCCTGGCACTGATAGTAACATTATTCTTCTATAATGTGTACACTCTTGTAAATTTCCTGGCCCTGATAGTAACATTATTCTTCTATAATGTGTACACTCTTGTAAATTTCCTGGCCCCTGATAGTAACATTATTCTTCTATAATGTGTACACTCTTGTAAATTTCCTGGCACTGATAGTAACATTATTCTTCTATAATGTGTATACTCTTGTAAATTTCCTGGCCCTGATAGTAACATTATTCTTCTATAATGTGTACACTCTTGTAAATTTCCTGGCACTGATAGTAACATTATTCTTCTATAATGTGTACACTCTTGTAAATTTCCTGGCACTGATAGTAACATTATTCTTCTATAATGTGTATACTCTTGTAAATTTCCTGGCCCTGATAGTAACATTATTCTTCTATAATGTGTACACTCTTGTAAATTTCCTGGCACTGATAGTAACATTATTCTTCTATAATGTGTACACTCTTGTAAATTTCCTGGCCCTGATAGTAACATTATTCTTCTATAATGTGTACACTCTTGTAAATTTCCTGGCCCTGATAGTAACATTATTCTTCTATAATGTGTACACTCTTGTAAATTTCCTGGCACTGATAGTAACATTATTCTTCTATAATGTGTACACTCTTGTAAATTTCCTGGCACTGATAGTAACATTATTCTTCTATAATGTGTATACTCTTGTAAATTTCCTGGCCCTGATAGTAACATTATTCTTCTATAATGTGTACACTCTTGTAAATTTCCTGGCACTGATAGTAACATTATTCTTCTATAATGTGTACACTCTTGTAAATTTCCTGGCACTGATAGTAACATTATTCTTCTATAATGTGTGCACTCTTGTAAATTTCCTGGCCCTGATAGTAACATTATTCTTCTATAATGTGTACACTCTTGTAAATTTCCTGGCACTGATAGTAACATTATTCTTCTATAATGTGTACACTCTTGTAAATTTCCTGGCCCTGATAGTAACATTATTCTTCTATAATGTGTACACTCTTGTAAATTTCATTTCTTAGGTAACTTTACTAGATAACCTTTCTTCCTTTCTGCTGGTATTTCTTCTCTCGGCAGTGGTAGCAGTAATTTCCCCTCTGCTGCCATGAACAAAGCACTTTGCGTTGGTTGGGTAAACCTCAGAGGTTTTTGCGGACTGATGACAATGCAGCATGCACTTAAGGCCATGGAGATCACAATGCAATCTGCTGAAAGCCCAAAGCCATTGTCTAATTTACTGTATGGATGGTTTTGGATTTATTTGTTTGTCTTTTTTCCTCTTTTATTTCTTTATTTTTTTTCTGTTTTTTTTTTTCTAAACATACTTACATTTTATTAGGATTGGATATTACAAATGTATATTATTACTTGACCTTGATAATATTTCATGCCTAAATAATGATCAAAGTACATGTATGAATGACAGGATACAGATTGCAAGATGAGAGAAAGATAAAGGGCAGAATGTTAGATGAGCCTGTGTGTCCAATTCTTAACCCTTTGAAAATAAAGTTTGTTTGTTCTCTCTCCCAGACTTTGCCAAGTAGTTTGTATAATATCTCTGTAGAGGTATCAATATATGTTTTGATGGTCTCTGCTGGAATGTCATCTGGACAAGCTGCTTTTCCATATTTCAGAAGCTTTATAGCTTTCTTTATTTCTTCTCTACTTGGTTGTTCATATTTGATTTGTAGCTCCTCTACTGCTGGCTGGATGTCTGGGGGCTTTGTTGAAGCCGATCAATGTAGAAGTTCATCAAAATGTTCTGTCCATCTCTTCATTTGTTCTTGTATATTACTAAAAAATTTGCAATTCTCATCTTCGATGAGGCTATTTTCTTGCATAATTCCCTTCTAAGCTTCTTGGTGTTGTTGTACATGTTCTTCATATTTCTCTTGGTGTTGTTGTACAGGTTCTTCATATTTCTCTTGGTGTTGTTGTACATGTTTTTCATATTTCTCTTGGTGTTGTTGTACAGGTTCTTCATATTTCTCTTGGTGTTGTTGTACAGGTTCTTCATATTTCTCTTGGTGTTGTTGTACATGTTCTTCATATTTCTCTTGGTGTTGTTGTACAGGTTCTTCATATTTCTCTTGGTGTTGTTGTACATGTTCTTCATATTTCTCTTGGTGTTGTTGTACATGTTCTTCATATTTCTCTTGGTGTTGTTGTACATGTTCTTCATATTTCTCTTGGTGTTGTTGTACATGTTCTTCATATTTCTCTTGGTGTTGTTGTACATGTTCTTCATATTTCTCTTGGTGTTGTTGTACATGTTCTTCATATTTCTCTTGGTGTTGTTGTACAGGTTCTTCATATTTCTCTTGGTGTTGTTGTACAGGTTCTTCATATTTCTCTTGGTGTTGTTGTACATGTTCTTCATATTTCTCTTGGTGTTGTTGTACATGTTCTTCATATTTCTCTTGGTGTTGTTGTACAGGTTCTTCATATTTCTCTTGGTGTTGTTGTACAGGTTCTTCATATTTCTCTTGGTGTTGTTGTACATGTTCTTCATATTTCTCTTGGTGTTGTTGTACAGGTTCTTCATATTTCTCTTGGTGTTGTTGTACAGGTTCTTCATATTTCTCTTGGTGTTGTTGTACAGGTTCTTCATATTTCTCTTGGTGTTGTTGTACATGTTCTTCATATTTCTCTTGGTGTTGTTGTACAGGTTCTTCATATTTCTCTTGGTGTTGTTGTACATGTTCTTCATATTTTCTTAAAGATTGTTCTAGTGTAATGCAACTTTTATCACTTGTATAGACAGTACAGTCATAGGCAAACAGGTCACATGATGAGTGTTTGAAGTATAGAGGAAGATCATTAATGTATACGGTAAAGAGAAGAGGGCCAAGAATAGAGGCCTGAGGAACACCTGTATTGACAATGGTTGGGTTCGACAAAGAAATATTTTAAGAGACTATTTGTTGTCTATCTGACAGGAACGATTTAATTAACTTTACCAGCTTAATATTTACTTTCATTGTTTCTAATTTTCTGATTAAAATAAAGTGATCTATCATATCAAATGCTTTTTTGAGGTCTACAAATATTGCTCCACATATATTATCGTTATTGATGTTTAGGTGCCAATTGTCTATCATCTTTGTTAAGGCTGTGTGGCATGAATGCTTTGGTCTAAACCCCGACTGACTGCCGATTAGCAGGTCATTATTGACTAGGTTAGGGTGGCCATATTGTTCAACACAAAAAGGAGGGCACATGCCATTTGTTGGTCCTAAAAATGAGGACAAGGGAGGACAATATTTGTAAAAAGTAGGACAAAAAGTAGGACACATTGATTCAATAACTACAAGATGCTGAAACATATTTTTTTACATCCAAACAATAAGCTGATAAAATCACATTGATTTTGTGCCTACTTATATTTTTCTGATGAAAAAATCTTCTTCAACAACGTTAGGCTACGTTTTAAATATGCATATAAATCAGAGCATGAAAGCTCCTTAACATTGTACTGCACAAGTAGAGTGCCTTTAATGGATTCTACACTCAACATATTCTTTTCTTTTGTCCATTGACCCTGCATAAGTGAAAAAAGTCTCTCAACACTGGCGTTGTGCCCAGGAATTGCAAAAATAAATTGTGCAAGTCTTAAGAATTCTGAAATGCAGATCAACATTTCTCGATTGTTCAAAATATTTAGTCAATTTCTGATGAGCCAGTAGCTGACTGAATTCTTCGTGACTGATATGACTTTCCACACATTTTTAAAAAAATTGTACAGTTGGTCGAAGCATTTTGTGTCATCAATGTGAATGCCTTTATCATTTAGATATTGCAATGCGGCTTCCACATCTTTCCACACAGGTCATCCAGGAAAAAATTGCAAAATCTTCTAATGGCTTTGTCCATTTGTCTAAATATTTAATACAACTGGAATAAAGGAGCTTCACATCTTTATGAAAACTGTTACACAAATGAGCGAGCCCCACTCTGCTTCATACTCTTGTTGACCACTTGAAAAGCACTTAAATTTTGTTTTCAATTCATCCGTGAACACACACTTCCGTTTTGGCATTTTGAGCGGATATCTGTGACATAAATATAAAATATAATGCCATTAATCAATGGTACATTTGATGTTAAAGTTAAAATTATTTGTAAAATGCAACAGACGAGGTTTTAATTTTAACAAATCCATTACTATACTAGTAACTACTCATGTATTTTTTCATAATAAACAAATTGCAATAAATATAAAAGCAGTACGAACTAAGGTTAATATTATTTGTTAATTTGCAATAGACAACGAAGTTATAAGTGACTAAATCCAGCCCCAAGTTCTTATTCATGCCGTTTCGTCTGTTATATTTTCCCCTAACAAATGCCAATAAACCTAAACAGCGTTTAACCTGGGTTAAAATATGATAGTAATTTATTATAAACTATCGAACAACATGACAACTTACGATAGTGTTGTTGGCAATTTGCACGATCTGACGATTTTGCAGAGATAAAAATTCTTAATTCTGACAGAATTTCTGTACTCAGAAATCAGATTGTTCAAAATGGTGTTTTTCACTTGAGTAATTTAGACAATCACATAAAAGCCGGATATTTCAACATTTTTAAAAAATCTGGCCGGACGCTCAGTTTGGGCGCGAAAAGCTGGGCAAATCCAGCCAAATCCGGACGTCTGGCCACCCTAGACTAGGGTTGTAGTGTTGTTTTGTGGATGTGTTTTTCCAGTGGTTTGGGCAGCGATGATATAAGAGAAATGGGCCTATAGTTACTAAGATTACTACTATCAGATGAATCTGGTTTGAGAAGTGGGTATACTTTAGCGCTTTTAAAAACGGATGGAAAGTAACTCCTTGTGATACATTGATTATATATGTATGTCAGTGAATCACTAATGGCTGGTGCGGCAAAGTGCAGTATTCGATTACTGATTCCATCAAGTCCCGATGAGTTATTATCTTTAAGGCCAGTAATATAGTTATAAACTTCGTTAACTGTTATAAAAGGGATGTCGGGTGGAATTGTGTTAGTACATTTGTTCTTGCAGAACATTGATAATTTGCTTAAGTCACAAGGGGGAGACAGAATGGTGGATTTTATATTGTTGATGTCTGCCTGAAAATGATTGCTGAAGTCAGTACAAGTAAGTGGCGTATTGGGAGTATGTGGGTCTGGAAAATTTTGTTTGTTCACTAAAGTGTTGATTACCTTCCATATCTCTTTACTGTTTGTTTTGCTCTGAACTAAATTTCTAAAGTAGTTTTTCTTTTCTCTGCGAAATAAGTATTGTACTTTATTTCTTACTGTCCGATATGTAGTGATATCCTTATTTTTATGCGCTCTATCTCTTTGCCTCATTGCGTCAAGAACTTCTTGTGTGATCCATGGAGATTTAATTTGTCTTTTCAAGCGAATTTCTTTAGTAGGCGCATGCTTATTAAAAATACTATAAAATATCATTGTCCAATATGCGATGGTGTCATCAGGATCAGGAATTTGAAAAACGTTGGCGAGAGGTGCAGTTTGCAAATCATTCAAAAATAATTCACTGTTGAAATTTTTAAGACTTCTATATTGAAAACTAATTTGTTTATTTTTTGGAGATTTGTACCCATTTTTTGCCCAAGTGCAACATATAGGATAATGGTCACTCAAAGCAATAGTAGGGATGGAACATTCTATAATGTTTTCTGGACAGGTTACATAGATGTGATCGATCATTGTGGATGATGTTTTTGTTACTCTGGTAGGTTTGTTGACTATTTGTTTCATGTTATACGATGCTATGATGTTGGTCCATTTTTGGTTTGGCTTATGCATATCGATATTAAAATCACCAAGAAGAATAATTTCATTATCTGTAGTAATAACTTTATCCATCATGTTTGTGAAATCTTCAAACCATGTTGTTTCTACACTGGGATTACGATAAAGATATCCGATTACAATAGGTCTTTGCTTTTGTGGCTTTACCTCTAACCATATGCATTCTATATCTATAGTCTCAAGATCGTTTCTGCGGCGATGACTGAGAGAAGTAGAAATATAAACTGCTAGACCCGTCTCTAATTGTCTACTTGAATCTCGCTGAATTGTTTTAAAACCTCTGAGTGCAATGTCATCGTCGGTTATTTTCTCATTCAGACGACTTTCGGAAAAACCAAAAACCTGGAAATTTTGGCTGAGAATTTGTGTGAGTTCTGGAATTTTACCTAAAATATGGTTTACATTCAAGTGGCCAAGCTGTAAACCAATTGTACTTAGTAATTGTTCATAATTATCTGGCATTTTTATGTGAAAGAAGTTTTACGCTCAAATAGAAAATAAATAACTAATTAAACATCACAAAGTTGCTATATATGTGAGATTAATAGTAATAGTACATAAATGCACACCTTAATACAACTAATTACAAACAATTCAGATAACTGTATTATGTAAAAATTGTAAGAAAACTGTCACACAACAAGCACACCCATCCATACTGTGAAGGTTAACAAAAAAGTCAAGCTGCACCAAGAGATGGGGAAATGCGGCAGTGGAACAGTAAATGAGAATGGGGACAAATTAATAAGCTTCTGCAGTATTAACAACCTGGTCATTGGAGGAACACTTTTTCAACACAAAGAAGTGCACAAGTTAACATGGAAATCACCAAACGGACGAGACAAAAACCAGATAGATCATATAATGATCAATGGCAGATGGAGACATGCACTACAAGACGTGAAAGTAAGAAGAGGTGCAGATGTGGGAAGTGATAATCACCTAGTAGTAGCAAGACTGAAGGTGAAACTCAGAGCTGCTGGACCAGTTGTAGTCAAACAGAAAAGATACAACATCACGAAACTTAAGGACCCCCTCATCAGAAAAGCGTTTGTGGTTGACGTAAAGAGACGATATCTGATTACCAAAAGCCAGGAAAGAACAGAGACTGACGATGTCGACAAGAAATTCAACACCATCTCAACAATATACAAAGAAAGCAGCAAGTCATGCTTGGGATTCCAGGAAAGAAAGAGCCAAGACTGGATAACACCAGAAACGCTAAACACCATAGCGAAGAGAAAGGAAATGAAAAGAAAGAAAACAGAAGCCAAGTCTCCCAGGTTAAAGGCAATATATAGTGAACAGTACAGTCAGCTGGACAAGGAAGTAAAACGTCAAACCCGTGCTAACAAAAGGACATTTATGGATGACCTTGCAAGACAGGCAGAAGAGGCAGCACTGAGAAATGAACAAAGCACAGTCTATAAAATAACTAAAGCTATCAGTGGAAAACGAGGTGCAAACAACATAATGTTAGCAAGAGACAAGCAAGGAAATCTCATCACTACAGCACAGGGGCAGTAAACAAGATGGGCAGAGCACTTCAGAGAAACACTGAATAAGGAACCACCAGAGACTCAGCTGAATGTTCCTGAGGCTGAAATTGACTTAGATGTAAATACAGACATTCCACGAAAAGAAGAAATCATCACAGCTATCAAAGGGCTAAAAAATGGAAAAGCGCCTGGTCAAGACAATCTAAATGCTGAGCTATTCAAGACAGACCCTGAACTAGCAGCAGAACTATTAGAACCACTATTTGCACAAGTCTGGGAAACTGAGGCAACACCAACAGAGTGGAGTAAAGGAATAATTGTCAAATTGCCCAAGAAGGGTGACCTTGCAGACTGCAACAACTGGAGAGGAATTACCCTCCTCTCAGTTCCCAGCAAAATACTTGGCAGGATAATCATCCAGAGAATTTCAAAAGCAGTTGACCATAAACTGAGGAAAGAACAAGCGGGCTTCAGAAAGAACAGAAGATGTGCAGATCATATATTTACCCTCAGGAACATTATAGAGCAGTGCTCAGAATGGCAGAGACAGCTGTGCATTAACTTTGTTGATTTTGAAAAGGCTTTCGACAGCATACACAGGGACAGCCTGTGGAAAATACTGAGGGCCTATGGAATTCCCAGCCGCATTGTTTCCATCATAAAAAGCCTCTATTCTAACTTTACGTGCAGTGTTGGATCGAGTAATGTAACTTTCGAAGTGAAAACAGGAGTACGACAGGGATGCCACTTATCAACAACATTATTTTTGACAGTCATAGATTGGGTGATGTGCCAGACAACAGAGGGCAGTCCAAGAGGAATTAGATGGACAACGTTTTCTACACTGGAAGACCTGGAATATGCAGATGACATTGCACTACTCGCGCATTCACATCAGCACATTCAAGACAAAACTGATAGACTGAATAAGTATGGCCAGCAAGTTGGCCTGAACATCAATTTGAAGAAGACAGAAATCATGACACTAAATGTTGGCAATCCTGAGCCAATAACAGTAAGGAATCAGAAGTTAGAACAGACAGACACATTTACTTACCTAGGATGCATAGTAACACCTGACGGCGGAACAAGCAAGGACATTAACAACAGAATGAATAAAGCAAGAACAGCCTTTGCTGTTCTCAACAACATTTGGAAGTCTTCCCAGTACAGCACAAACACCAAATTAAGACTGTATGAGAGCTGTGTACTTTCTGTGCTTCTCTATGGTGCAGAATGTTGGAGAGTAACAGAGAAGGAAATGTCGAAAATGTCCTCCTTCCACACAATCTGTCTAAGGAAAATTCTCCGAATCTTTTGGCCAAACACCATCAGCAACCAAGAACTACTTATTCAGAGTAACCAGGAGGACATGCACACCATCATAGCTGGCAGACGCTGGAGTTGGGTTGGCCACATCCTCAGAAGGGACCCTGATACCATCACAAGAACAGCTATGCTATGGACCCCCGAGGGAAAGCGAAAGAGAGGCCGACCAAAAACAACTTGGCGGAGAACGGTGGAAGCTGAAATGCAAAGAATGAACCACAGTTGGGGTACTGTACGAAGGATGGCCGCCGACCGAGCAAAGTGGAATCAATTTGTTGCTGCCCTACAAGATGCCACCAGGCGTGATGGCCACTGACTGTTTTGACGGTTGGTGGTTATGGATCAAAGAAGAAGAAGCACCAAGAGAATAGACGGGCAGACAAACAAATAGATACTGAGAATAAATAAATAAAGCATTATCTGACAGTTACTGGTCCTACAGAGACGTCGACTTGTGAAGTGAACAGTCACTGATAATGTTGAGGAGAGGGTTGTGGACAATAAAAGCGAGATGGATTTGACTGTAAAAGATGATTCATTTGGTAGTAGGGGTTCGCGGGATGTACTGTTGTTCGGTGAATGGGATATTCCGGCCAGTAGGAACTCCAAGTGTAAGGTGCATAGTTCAAGAGGCTTTGCTGATGTAGAAAGTTATGAAAGGTTGGGTGCGCTGGTTGATATGGGAATACCTTTGATGACAACGATGATGGGAGATCTCTCATTGGTGTCTGGTGCAACAGCGCTCGTGGTGAGATTTCAGTAGGTGGACCCTGAGTTGGTTGAATTGAATCACTTACAGATCTTTGAGGATGGAGTGTCTCAGGTCGTTGTTGTTGAGGTGGGTCGTCAGTCGTAGAATGTTGCTGAAGGCCGATATTATTGGCTGTTTCCTGCACATCTGTAGTTCTAATAAGGGGTCTGTCTTGATACTCCTGATTTTGTGACATTGTTGTCTGGCTGGTGCTTGAAGTTGTGGGTATTGGCGGAAACTCAAGGTCGTAAATTGCATTAGAGGAGTAGCTGGATATATTCGTGTGTCGTTTTGAAGGATACTTGGGTGCTGATGTGCTGGCTGTGCCTCTGAGGGTGTTTTCTGGAAATTTGATGTTTCTCGCCAACATACTGGTTCCTTGATCGGATAAAGTAATGTCACCGCTATAAAGATGCTTCCTAGGAGCTCCGGATGTGGCAAGGAACGAGGAGTGTTCTATAAATGTGTGGCGGTGTCTGACGCAATGCTTTTTCAATTTTGTTGTTGTTCATCTCAACAGATTTCCTATAATGTGAGCGAACTGGAGGTATAATAGCTGAAAAACATACCTTTGCATTTGGGAACAGGAACTGGAAGTTAGATGTGATTTGATTTAGCTCTGTTTGTGAAATTTTGTTATGTTTTAGGGCGTCCGACAGACCAATGTGCACAAGTGACCCTGGCTACATTAAGATCAGTTTCATATCTTTTAAGGAGAGTCAGTAGGTCCTGTGCAGATGCCCAATTTTTGAAGCGAACAGTGACCATGTCTGTATCTGCCGTTACTTATTTAAATTGTTGAAGGTCCTTCACATTTTGGTCACCAAAGATGAAGTGTTTCCTTCTATTTGAAAGACGTGTGTGTGTGCCGGTGGCAGTGCGTGCTGTTTCTTGTCTTTGAACTATGCTGGGATTGTGTGTAGGTTTCTTGCTGTGATGTGAACTGGCTGTCGGCAGTGGGGGCTGCCGATTAGAAACCTGGACAAGGATTCTGCTCACTTCTGCAGGGAATTCCAGAGTGCACAGGTCATGGTCTTCTTTATGGCGCAGTTCAGCTTGTGTCGTATGTTGTACTTCACTACCGTCGGAATTTCCCTCTGAGCTTGTGTTTGTGTTACACTTTCTGTATTTATTCATCTGCTGTGTGCTTTCTTTCTGTTGTTGAGACTCGTTTCTCTCACAGCTATTTTTGAGGGACATATGGTCAGCATGGAGCTGCTCGTAAGCTTTTTTGAGGCTGCTCAGCTCTGCTTTTAGTATCTCCATCTCAGACAATATTATTGAAAATTGATCTTGTGATGAGTGCATAGGTAATGTAAGAGGGGATGTTGTTGGACTACTGTCAAAAGTGCTTGATAGGTGTTCTGTCTCGGTGATGTCACTTGTATCAGCTAACGCTGGTGACTTTGGTTTTGTCTGTGACACCTTTTTGCACGCTTTATTGAGAGTTGTGTTTGTTGTGATATCAGCGGGAACAGCGGAATGAGTGATTGCTAATTTCTTAGATCTGGAAGCTTTTGCTGGAATGCTTTGAACCGGCACATTTGAAATGATGGCCTCTTGACTGACTCCAGCAGTACTTGTTGATTTCCATAAATTATTCAAGTCCGTATTAATCCAGTCTTTAATAGCGCACTCTGTACCTATAGCACGTTTCACTAGCTTTGCCCAACTTCAAATGTAATTATCTGATTAACCGTCGAACGTATTAATGCCATTTTTTGCATACGATGTTATATTGGGTAAGACCCAACAAATATATACTTTATATTTGTGCATCTTGTCCAGTTCACATAAACGGATGAAATCCTTTGATCTTTGTCGGCATACTAATTATTGTGTATCGAAAAAAGAAATTTTACCACTTCAGTCACAGATTCTGTGAATTGAATAGGCATAGGCGTGTCTACTATTACAATAATGTGGCCATCACGTTTGCATATGAATACCTGTTGAAGATGATTTCTTAAATGATCTGCGTGGGAGATACTCGTGACATTGTTTGTCATTGACATTTAATGCGCTACCAAACTGGACCTTCATTGATCTAATTATTTCAATAGGTATCACCATTTTGTGGTTCATAAATATCATAATGGAAAGTTTCTCCTCTACTGTGCTTGTAAATAACGGTAAGGTCATCTTTAAAGAAATTAAACTTCATCCGAATCATAATCAGATGTCTCTGAGAAATTGATAATCAATCTCGGCTGAATGAAGGACAAACCATCATTCGTCCAATATTCCTCTTCCTCTTGTAACACATGGTTCTCACATTTCTTCCAATAATCCCTGGCTATGTTCGAGATGGTGGCTTTTGTAAGTATTTCAACATCTTTTAATTTGAACGTCCTATTTTCTGTTGCTACCTGTTCCTTAATTTTAGCCCAGACTAATTCTATTGGGTTTAAGTGAGAATGGTAAGGAGGCAATCTTAAACATCTGTGACCATGTTCATGGATTGCCTTGTCTATGTGAAATATCTTTGTATGCTGTGTATTTTTTACAATTATAAGTAATTAAGGCTTCAGGGACATTTCGTTGAATGGAATGTTGTTTTTGGTCAGCCAAATCGTTATTACATCTTTAGTACTTGATGAATTAGGAACTTTATCTTCTGGTGCCACAACGTTGTGATATGAAGCATTGTCCATTATCAAACACGACGGTCTATCCAAGGAAGGAAGTACATGATTCCCAGTCCAATCTTGAAATATCTTGCCGTTCATCTCTGTATGATAATCTCTATTATCTGTGGATTTTGAAACAAATATGAGTTCAGTATTATTTAGAAGCCCATGATGGCTGCTTCCTGCATGTGCAATTATTAGGCGCTGTCCTTTGCTGCTTGGTACTAGTCTCTTAGTTGTTCCATCAGATGATTGCCATTCTCGTTCATTACTGTGGTGCGCATTGATCCAAGTTTCATCTAAATACACAAAATCATAACAATCTCTTCTCATTTCTCTGACCTCGCGTAAATATTTGCTTCTCATTGCAACTATATGAGGCTTCTCACAAATAAGGTTTCTACCACCAACATATTTTCTAAAAGTGAATCCCAAACTCCTAATAGTCCTCCATAGCGTAGATTTGGAAATATCAATGTCATTATTCTTTCTTAACCAAATTTTCAATTTCCTTAAAGTCACTGCCTCATTATTGTGAAACATATTGCAAATTTCTCTGCGGATCAATTCTCTGTCAAAATTATCCACCACTCTTGGCCTAATTTTCGTGTGTAAAACACTGGAATTAGACATTTCAGATGTCGCTATCCAGCGGTGCAATGATCGTTTGCTTATCCCCAAGGCGTGAATAGTCCTCTTTTGTGGGTTTGAAATAGAATGATATAGTTTTCCTCGAGTAGCTTCATTGCAGAAATACTTAAAAATCCTATTTGTGATTTTTGTAATGCGCTGGGGTAGGGCTGGAGTGTGTAAGGGATAGTACCTCACGGTGAGAGGCAGTCACTTCCTCTTTTTGAGGATGGCCTGGATCCTATTTGGTTCCCCCACTCCAGTTCAGCTCATGTATGGCTCCTCGAGTCTGCTTGTGTACGGCAGCGCCACCCCCCGGGCAACGGCTTTGACTGGCCGGCCAAACTACATGAGTAAATTGAAAAAGGGAGGTCCCCCTTAAACAGTACACACAACTGCTGGCCGAATGGGCGGATGATCAATAATATTTTGACAACGGCTTCTAGGGCAGGAGTTGGAAAGGCCTGGTATCGGGCTGAGGGCGCACCATGGACTGTAATGGTAAGCGGCCAGAACCATCCAGAAAGCAATGGCAAACTACTGGATGTACAATGCCAAGAAATCCATAATGGCTAATCTGAATTAAGCTAATACAGATGAAAAACCTATGGCAAGGCACAAGCAAAGAAACAAAGTTACAACTGATCAGAGCATGTATATTCCCAGTAGCAACATACGGCTGCGAGACTTGGACACTCAATAAAACAGTTGCAAAAAAGATTACATCATTCGAAATGAAATGCTACAGAAGGATGTTGAGAATACCCTGGACAGAAAAAAAGACCAACAGAGAAGTACTGCACTCACTAAACGTACAGGAACATTGGCTCCTAAATACCATCGCAATAAGGAAGCTGAAATTTTTCGGTCATATAAAAAAGACATAATAGTCTGGAAAAAACAGTGATGGAAGGCATGGTCCCTGGAAAAAGGGGAAGGGGTCGACCTAGACGACGGTGGACCCAGGACATCACAGAGAGTCTGAACTTGTCTTTGGCTGATGCAGGTTGACTTGCCCAGAATCGTGATGCGTTCAGAGCAGCTGTAATGGAGACAACGTTCTGGAAAGAATACGTCACATGATGATGATGTAATGTCATAAAATGTACTACCAACGGGCTGATCACCCGTTTGCCAGTCACTTCGATTACGGAAACAACAGCAAATGGATTGATTTGCCGTTGCCCTAAAGACGCCAATAGGCGTGATGGGAAACAATGGCAAAGAAAACCTATCTGCTGTTGCCCTAAGACGCCACTAGGCATAATGGCCACTGACTGCTTTGACGGTCGGTGGCTAAGGACGGAAGAAGAAGAAGAAGATAAAATGTACTCGCAGACTCATTTTTCCTTCTTAACCACACAATTAATTTTGTAGACACACCTCTGATTGACAATGTGTGCGTTGCGCCGGATATAAACTGTTTTATGTTCAAGAAGTGCGATTTCACGCAATTTCACTCAAAAATCATGCCAATTGCTTGATAAACCAAAAATGTGCAAATGAGGTCGTATAATTTACTGTAGACATTTCAATATGTGTGCGTGTGATGTGTGTTGGCAAGTAGGATTTTATATTATATCGCAAAGAAACGAAAATTGAAACCAATGGCCGCATTTTAATGAAAAATTTAATTCATAGGGTCTATACCATTTCAAATTCACACACAAAATTTCACTTATATGCGTTATATATTCGCTGAGATATAGCATTTTGAAGTTGGGCAAAGCTAGTGAAACGTGCTATAGTACCATTACTTTATTTGTTTTGTTATAGAAATGTAGGACAACCTCTCCTGTGGAAATAACATCTTCTACATATGAACCATTAGTGTCAGTCCTTGCTTCAAAAGTTGCACTAGATTCATAGTATGCCTTAGACAGGCTACGCAATGCTTCATATTCGATTAAGGCAGAAAACGTAAGAACCGCACACTGATTGTTCTTGTAAGATAATGTTACACAGGGCGTGTATAGCGTGTTGGTCTTCAAACTTTGAGTTTTCTTTTTAACCGCTTTAGTTATATTCAAAATGTAGTCCTTCTGTTTGGTACCTTTTGTGTTCAGTCGGGTCGTGGCAACCAAATTTACGTGTAGCACTGTGAATGAGAACGTTAATGACCTGGCGTATTTAATGGGCGTGGAAAGAGGTCAATTATAACCATTCACTCTGCTCTCATTGACAGCTTGACTCGTCGACACACATATTTACCGGTGACCAATTTCTAAAGCCACGGTTCTCTGACATTCCGTAAGGTGTAATAAAACATCCATTTCTGTTGGCTACCCCAATTATCAGTGCCGAACATGTGGAACATTTTGTAATTCCAACACAAAAGCAACTTACTACACTTATAATAGAAGATATGCTAGTCTTCATTTTTCCTAAAAATCACATTTCCTTTTCACATGAACACAATAATATGTATTTCACGATAAAGCAACTAACATTGTGTACACAGTGATATAAAAATCCTTCAGAAATATTGCTAGAAACGCTGTTTAAAAATCCAAATGTAGGACTCCACAAAAACACGTCCACACGCGTGGACAGGCAAAAGCACGTTCACAAATTTGAGAGAAAGAGAGAGAAGATTGTGTGGTTAGTGAGAAAACCTGAGAGAGAGAGAGAGAGAGGATTCTGAAGTTAGTGATAATATTGGAGATAGATAGAGACAACTGGGAGGTTAGTGTGATAGTTTGAAAGAGAGTGGACTGTGAGATTAATGAGAATGTTTTCTGTAGGCTGCCTGTATAAATAAATACACAACCATAACACCACACTTGTGGGGCAAACATCCTGCATGTGTTCTTTCTTGTTCTTTGTGCACATGCTGTACCACAAACATCATACTTGTAAGGATTCTCTCCTTTATGTGCACTTTTATGTACTTCTAGATCACGTATTTGAGTAAATGCTGCACCACAAACATCACAATTGTAAGGATTCTCTCCTTTATGTGCACTTTTATGTACTTCTAGATCACGTATTTGAGTAAATGCTGCACCACAAACATCACAATTGTAAGGCATCTCCCCAGTATGTAATCTTTTATGAATATGTAAGCTATATTTCATTTTAAATGCTGCACCACAAACATCACACTTGTAAGGTGTTTCGCCTTTATGCACTAAAAACATCACACTTGTAAGGCTTCTCTCCTGTATGTATTCTTTTATGTTGTTGTAGGTGACTTTTCTGAGTAAATGCTGCACTACAAACATCACACTTGTAAGGCTTCTCTCCTGTATGTTTTACTTTATGTCGTTGTAGGCTACCTTTCTGAGTAAATGCTGCACCACAAACATCACACTTATAAGGCTTCTCTCCTGTATGTTTTACTTTATGTTGTTGTAGGCTAACTTTATGAGTAAATGCTGCACTACAAACATCACACTTGTAAGGCTTCTCTCCTGTATGTATTCTTTTATGTTGTTGTAGGGTACTTTTCTGAGTAAATGCTGCACTACAAACATCACACTTGTAAGGCTTCTCTCCTGTATGTATTCTTTTATGTTCTTGTAAGTTACTTTTCATAGTAAATGCAGCACCACAACCATCACACTTGTAAGGATTCACTCCTGTATGTATTCTTTTATGTTGTTGTAGGTGACTTTTCTGAGTAAATGCTGCACCACAAAAATCACACTTATAAGGCTTCTCTCCTGTATGTTTTACTTTATGTTGTTGTAGGCTAACTTTATGAGTAAATGCTGCACTGCAAACATCACACTTGTAAGGCTTCTCTCCTGTATGTATTCTTTTATGTTGTTGTAGGTGACTTTTCTGAGTAAATGCAGCACCACAAACATCACACTTGTAAGGCTTCTCTCCTGTATGTATTCTTTTATGTTGTTGTAGGTGACTTTTCATAGTAAATGCAGCACCACAAACATCACACTTGTAAGGCTTCTCTCCTGTATGTATTCTTTTATGTTGTTGTAGGTGACTTTTCTGAGTAAATGCTGCACTACAAACATCACACTTGTAAGGCTTCTCTCCTGTGTGTAGTATTTTATGTTGTTGTAGGTGACTTTTCTGAGTAAATGCTGCACCACAAACATCACACTTGTAAGGCTTCTCTCCTGTATGTATTCTTTTATGTTCTTGTAGGTGACGTTTTCGAGTAAATGCAGCACCACAAACATCACACTTGTAAGGCTTCTCTTCTGTGTGTTGTATTTTATGTTGTTGTAGGCTACTTTTCTGACTAAAATTTATGTAACAGACTTTAGTTTTTAAAGCTGACGTATTTAGGTTGTCACAAATTTTAGTTGGCTTTTCCTGACTATAGATCAAGTTCAGTAATGGTTCATTGTCTTTGAGTCTCACATTGATGTTATCTTCTCTTACTGCATCAGCAGAAGTATCATCTTCTATTTTACTTAATGTTTCATTCATTTTATTTCCACTGCCCTGTGGTAACACATCCTGAAGATCATCATGTTTATTAACAAACTCCCAGAGTCCAGTGTTGTGTACTGTTTTCATATGCTCATCCAAGATATCAAATTGGTGGAAACCAGTGTTGCACATGGTACAGGAATATATGTCTGAAATGTTGAAAACAATGAGCACAGATAAATTATGAAATGTATGTTCTATATGTAAGCAAAATGTAATAACATTAATTTAACCACAATGCCATGGTAATTATATAATATGTATATATCACACATATTTATTGAGAATTTTCAAACACTTTGAAGTCTCTGTGAAAGGCCTAATGACTGCTGGGTATTACATGTTATATAGTACAAATAGTTAAATCACTTAAACTTATAGAATTTAAAACAATAATAATAAACATAAATTAAAATACATAATTACACTGTTATTATCCATACCTTCCACATCTCCAACTGAGCCTGTATGTTGTTTACTTTCTGTCACTTCCAAGAAGTCTGTATAATGACTCTCAAGTTTAACACCACTGTTGCCACAATCATCCTGAAATAAATTTTCATCAATCAGACATTTATGACACATGCTGCATGAAAATGTCAAGGAATTGTGTTTTTCTGTCATCTTTTTCTCACTACTACCATCATTTATGTATGCATACAAGCACAAACACATGTATGGGTACACATATATGCACATAGACACACAAACGTACATAGCACTCAAGTTTTTCATACAGTGTTACTATGTAAGGGTCCATTCTATCAAAGTTTTTAACAAATCTGGTCATGTTATATATATATATGTGGAAAGGAAATTGAATAAGGATTCTATACTCAAGACCAAAAGAAATGCACATATTAATTGTTCTGATTTTCAGACAAATAAAATAAAAAAATCAAGTTTAAATCATCTTTAAACACAACTTTAGCAATGCAAGACGATACTGCACGTGGAAAATTTTTGCTGCGGTGAGTTGTTTACGGCATAGATGAGCAAACGCTCAGAATTACAGTTCGTGCATTTCATGATTTTTCATGCACGACTTTTGGTTGTCTGTTGTTCACCCAATTCTCTATAAAATGCGAGCAGAACCCATAACAATTTCACACAGCAAAACGATGCCTAGACTGAATATTGACGAGTGTAATCAAGCAGTGGGAATGCTCAGAGGTGGAGCATCAGTTAGAGAGGTGTCCCAGACATTTCAAGTTCACCATACCTTGATTTATCGTCTATTGCATCGAAACCAAACAACAGGGACCATCGCCGACCGACCCCGGTCAGGCACTCCATGCGTTACGACATACAGGCAAGACAGGGCCATTCGGCGCAATCATGAGCAAGACCACTTCATGCCTGCTGTAGCCACATCCAGATTATCCATTGGAACTCGTGGCAATGCAATCAGTGGTCAAACCGTGCGCAGGAGGTTACGGGAAGCTCAGCTCATATGCCATAGACCCTACACTGGACAGATCCTCACAGCTCAACACCGGCAGGCACGACTGGACTGGGCTCTCAACCGTGGCTATCTAGGGCGTCAAAGTTGGCGAGACGTGGTCTTTCCAACGAAAGTTGGTTCTGCATTCACTACAACAACGGCCGAATTCGAATTTAAAGATAACCAGGAGAACGATTCGAAGACAATTGTGTCATTGAACGAGATCGCTATGGTGGTCCATCTGTGATGGTATGGGCTGCCATCAATTACAGATTCAGGTCCAGACTCATCTTTGTCGACGGCACCTTAACTGCCCAGCAGTATGTGGATGAAGTACTCAGACCCCATCTGCTTCCGCTGTTGGCAGCAAACGGAGGCACCGCCAGAATGGTGTTTCAACAGGACAATGCAAGGCCACACTCCGCTCATTTTACTCAGGGATTTTTGCAGCAGAATGGAGATTGAGTTATGCAGTGGCCTGCCATTTCACCTGACCTAAACTGTATCGAACATCTTTGGGACGTGTTGGGATGACATGTGCAACGACAGGCTCCTCACAATCAACGGCAGCTGAGAGACGCTCTACAGAGAACTTGGAATGCCATCCCGATGGAAACCATTCAACACTTGGTGAGGTCGATGCCTAATCGTCTTCAAGAATGTGCCAGAGCTATGGGGGGACACACCCGATATTAAGACATTCACGCTGTGGTATGAATAAACTTTAGTGCAGTTGGATATTTTGTTGGTACTTCCGAATATGCAGAAGTGCGATCTCAGGGAGGGCGATAATTGTGAGTATTGGTTTGAAAACGTTAATAAATATTCAGACACTTCATGTGCGCAAATTTCATTATTTTAAGTTTGTTGCTTATATTTGAAAATAACATTTTATGCCATGTGCGTTTCTTTTGGTCTTGAGTATATATATGTTCAGTTTTTAAATTTCCAATTTTTGTATGAGTATAAAATAGTTGGAGACTAGGAAGAAAACAATTTGACCAAAAAAAAATAAAAAAATATCAGAATTACCAATTGAAAACGTCTAATCCATCATTTGTTTTATCCTAGATACAAATTTTTGTAAACTTCATCCATTTTGGAAATATAAAAATAATGTGGTTCAAGTTTATACTCTAACTACTTTTTATTTGGCATCAAGAAAATGAAAGACATTCGATTGTCACAAATTTTATGTAACTCTGGATTTTCATTGTGTTATCATGTAAGCGTCAATTCTTTCAAAGTTTTTAACAAGTATAGTCATGTTATATATATTTGAAAAGGAAATTGAATGAGGATTTTTAAGTTTATAAATTACCTTTTTTTATGAGTATAAAGTAGTTACAGACAAGGTAGAAACTATTTTACTAAACAAAAACAAAACAAACACATATCAGACTTACAAACTGAAGAAATCAGTTGTAGTATCCAAGAAACAAATCATTGTAAACTACATCCATTTTGGAAATAAATCACACATCAAGTTTATACTCCAATTACAGCAATTACAGGGGGGTTTGGGATGTCAGGTATTGGTAGTACCTCTGGTTAAGGAGCTGTCATGCCCTTTTCAGGGCAGCTCGGCCACCTTTGGTCCACACCTGGCATTCAGCTCTCACCTGTGGCTCCTCGTAGCTGTCAGCATGCGACAGCAGCCACCCCCCGGGAAACGGCTTTGACAGGCCGGCTAAACTAGGTGAGGGTAGCTGACTGGTTATAAACCTTCGGTGAGTTAGGGTCTGCCTACCCATGCATGCGAAGACTGGATTCGGTAGACTGCGCGGAAGAAACCACCTGTTGGTTCAACGGGCATGATGGCGATTACCAGCAATGCGCTGTGGAGCGTAAGGAGCATGGCGAGGCACGTAGAAAGCCATGGTCATCCACTGCACCTGACTTCATCTCCAGTCGTCTTGACTTGTCTTGCCACTGGATTAAGATGGACCCAGGCGAGAGAGTGAGGTCGACGAATTGCGCAACTCTTCCTCACTTTAAACCAAATCACTGCGCAAGTCACTCTTTCATCCACTCATCCATCCACTCACAACAAGTCCTGTGGCGATGGGCGAGCGGCGAAGCGGCAGGCGTGGGTGCGCTGGCAGTCGTAGTCGCAGACCTACACACAGGCGGCTCAGGCCATATGGTCGTCTTCCACTGATCGGAGCAGCAGTGGGATTCGGCAGCCCCTGAGTGACTGAGCAGCCCTCTTTAGGAAAGCACTGCTCACCTCCATGGCATGAGGAAGGGGCTAGAAAAGGTGCCCTAAACATTGCCTGCTCCACCATTACCTAACCAGCTTACCACGGTTGGTGGGTACCCTACTTCAGCGGGCGACACATAAGAAAAAGAAAGGACAAATTTTTCCCCCTCATTCTAGGCGCATGGAATGTGCGCACTCTACTCGACAAAGACTTTAACACAAACAGACCCGAGAGGCGAACTGCCCTGATTGGGAGAGAACTGGCCAGATACAACATTGACATAGCAGCACTGAGTGAAACTCGACTTGCAGGCGAGGGCCAACTTTGCGAAAAGGGTGCAGGTTATACATTCTATTGGAGCGGAAGAGGAACTGAAGAAAGACGAGAAGCAGGGTTTGGATTTGCAATCAAAACAGCAATTATTGGCAAGCTAGCGGAGCCCCCAAAGGGAATAAATGACTGACTCATGACGGTCAAGATCCCGCTGCTTTATGGAAGGAAACATGCCACCATCATTAGCGCGTATGCACCAACTATGACAAACCAGGATGACGTCAAGGATAAGTTTTACGAAGAACTACATGCAGTCATTGCATCAGTTCCTAAAGCAGATAAGCTTATCATTCTTGGTGACTTTAATGCAAGAGTAGGCTCAGATAACATCTCCTGGAATGGCACTATTGGAAAGTACGGCGTGGGTCGCTGTAACAGCAATGGACTTCTTCTCCTCCAGACTTGCGCAGAACATAACCTCCTTGTCACCAACACCATTTTTTGACTTCCTATCCGCAACAGGACCTCCTGGATGCACCCTCGCTCGAAGCATTGGCACCTAATTGACTATGTAATTGTTAGGAAGAAGGACAGGCAAGATGTCCGGGTGACCAAGTCCATGTGTGGTGCCGAATGCTGGACTGATCATCGCCTCATTGTGTCTAAACTTAAAATTCGTATCCAACCTGCCAGGCCCCCTCAGGGAAAGAAAACTCAAAAAAGGCTGGATATTACCAAACTAAAGAAGACAAAAATTAAACAGTCATTCACTGACACCCTAGAAGACCGTCTCAAATCTATCTCGTTAGACGGCCAAAGTGCGGAAACAAATTGGACAGCCCTAAGCGAGCAGATCTACAACACTGCTACAGAGGTCCTGGGTCCCGCCATCAAGAAACAAAATGACTGGTTTGATGAGAACTCAGATGATATAAAGAAGATGTTGGCTGAGAAACACCATCTCCATAAAGCATGTTTAAATGATCCAAAATCTACATCCAAGAAAGACGCTTTCAACAACATGCGTAGAATCGTCCAACATAAACTACGCCAGATGCGGGATTCATGGCTGAGTAATAAAGCAGATGAGCTCCAAGGCTTTGCTGACAGCCATGACTTGAAAAATTTTTACCATTCACTCAAAGCGGTCTATGGTCCAACATCATCAGGATCATTTCCCCTCCTTAATGCAGATGGAAAAACACTAATTACAGACAAGGAAAAAATCCTCCAACGCTGGGTCGAACACTTTAATAATATTCTGAACCAGCCATCATCTATTAACGATGAAGCCATCAACCGACTGCCCCAAATTCCTATAAATGAAGCACTAGATGATATACCGACTATGGAGGAGACTCAAAAAGCGATTCGTCAACTTTCTAGTGGAAAGGCCCCCGGCTCCGATTCAATTCCTGTTGAGGTCTATAAAGATGGCGGTACAGTTCTGATAGAGAAACTTCACATGATCTTCCAGCAAATGTGGCAGAGTGAAACCATCCCACACAATCTCAAGGATGCGTCAATTATACATCTTTATAAACGTAAAGGTAATCGCCAAGACTGTAACAATCATCGAGGCATCTCACTACTATCAATCGCTGGGAAGATATTTGCCAGAATCCTTCTTAATCGCCTTACGGCTCATCTTGACAAAGGTCTTCTACCTGAAAGTCAGTGTGGATTCCGGAAAGAACGTGGAACCACCGATATGGTGTTCGCTGCAAGACAGCTTCAAGAAAAATGCCAAGAACAGCACTGTGACCTGTACACAGCTTTCATCGACTTGACAAAGGCGTTCGACACGGTCAGTAGAGAGGGTCTATGGAAGATCATGGCAAAATACGGCTGCCCAAAGAAATTTATCTCAATAGTGCAGCAGCTGCATGATGGAATGCAGGCTAGAGTTCAGGAAAACGGTGAGCTATTGGAGCCTTTCCCAGTCTCAAATGGAGTTAAACAAGGGTGTGTACTTGCACCGACTCTTTTCAGTATCATGTTTTCTGCTATGCTGACTGATGCTTTCAGAGACGGGGACACGGGAATCGACATCAGATATCGTATTGATGGAAAATTGTTTAACCTTAGGAGGCTTCAAGCAAAAACCAAGGTCAAATCACACACCATCAGGGATCTTCTGTTTGCTGATGATTGTGCCCTCAGTGCTGGCTCAGAGGCTGATCTGCAGCGTAGCGTTGATAGATTCTCCGAAGCCTGCTCCAACTTTGGGCTTACCATCAACACGGGGAAAACAGAAATCATGTACCAACCAGCTCCTGGCACAATTTATACTGAGCCAGTCATCAAGGTAAATGGTGAGAAACTGAATGTTGTGAACAGGTTCACATACCTTGGTAGTACACTATCCCAGAACATCGTCATTGATGATGAGGTGAACACCAGGATCTCCAAAGCCAGCAGCACATTTGGCAGACTATACACCAACATTTGGCATCGAAGTGGCATTAGTCTACAGACAAAGCTGAAGGTATACAGAGCTGCGGTGCTTCCAGTGCTGCTTTATGCATGTGAAACATGGACTGTATACAGGCACCACGTAAAAAAGCTCAACCACTTCCATACAGTCTGTCTCAGGAAGATAATGAACATCAAATGGCAAGACAAGATCCCGGATACCGCCGTTCTTGACAGAGCTGGTATCCCTAGCATCGATACTATTCTGATGCAGTCACAGATTCGTTGGGCAGGTCATGTAGTCCGCATGCCAGACCATCGACTGCCAAAGATACTCTTTTATGGTGAGATGCAGAAGGGTAGACGCTCCCATGGTGGCCAGAAAAAGCGCTTCAAAGACATGCTTAAGGCTTCATTAAAAACCTTTGACATAAACCCAGACACATGGGAAGCTGCTGCGCAAGACCGAACTGCCTGGCGCACATCTCTTCGTAAAGGTGCAGTGGCATGCGAATCTTCCAGAAGAGCAGCAGCGGAACAGCGGAGACAAGCTAGAAAAGATCGTGAAATAAAACCTTCACATGAAGCAAACATTCCCTGCCCACACTGTCCGAGATCCTTCCAGGCCCGCATCGGGCTCATCAGTCACCTTCGTACTCATAGACTATCCTAACATCCTAATAATTGGATGAACAGAGTGGTCTTCATCACCTATGATGGACGAACAACACTATCAACTTTAACCATGTGTGCCCCGTATGTGGCAGGACCTGTAGGGCCAATATAGGACTAATTAGCCAGATGAGATCACGGCACAGATGTGTCACAACTCAAGTCTGAAGCTGTCGCCATCTTTGCTTGTGATGGGCAACTATTATTATTATTATTATGCTGAACTGCTCTCACAAAGAACACTACTTACACACAAAATTAAGAGATATTTACAACTTAAATTTAGTATGCCATTTTAGGAAACATTCATCTATGTGCAGATAGGGGTGGCCAGTGCATCCTGCACAATAATAGTTTGTCCTTTTCCTGTTGTCAGGTGTACTGCAAACTTTACACCTATTGAACTTTGTGCTTCTTTGCATTATGTATTTTGCACCCTCCAGTATTTCCAATGGGTTATCTGATAATTTACTTGGCCTCGGAGGATTTAGCTTGCTGATTTCAGGCATTAAGGATGCCAACAAAGCAGATAATTCTCTGATCAGCGTTGGTTTGACGTAAGCTGCAATATTCCAACTCCAACTGGTCTTGTCAATTTGTAAAAAATATAAGCATTACAGGTGGCTATTTCTAACATCCGAAATAAAGTCTTCTACCACTTCAAGATTTTTCTGTTGAAAAAGCCATAATACCCTATCATCTGATCTGCATTGTCACAACCATTCATTTTATGGTTATTTTCATGAATGATAAAAGGTTTCTCCTTTCTATTCATCGTGACAGGCACAGCAGACCCATTTATGGTAATAATTGTGACAGGTTTGTTAGCTTTCTGTCCTTCCAAGCAGCAACTAGCATCCCTTGCCCCCGAATTGATATAAAACTTAGTCTCCATATGCTTTAGGTTCAAAGACTTCAGCTGCTGTGGGAATCTGACTCTGTTCACTTGAAGTGTTCCAGTGTAATACTGCTTCCATTTAAGCATTTTATTTACTAACAGTTTTGTAGTATGCCACCTGTCAGCGTAACTGTAATAGCCAGTTCCCAGACAAAACAAGTGTTCCAAAAGTGTTTACGGAATTGGCACCAGAAGAGTCCCTTTCAACTGTGTCTGATCCAAAATATGTAAGCGAGTTTAGCACACAACCTGTTTCACTGTCAACAAGACTCAAACTTTTAAAGTGGTATTTGTGTGGCTTTTTTTACATTATATTGCTTATATTTCCAACAACCTTCCAACAAATTTAGAGCATAACATTTGAACGAAGGGTTCTATATTGTTTTTCCTTTCTGCGAGAAGTTCACAAATATGCAACATAGTTTGCAGTATAGTCAAAAATCTGTCTCTCTCAATCATTTGGGAATTAAATGGAGTGTGAAACATAGGCTCTCATGAGGAGAAAAGATCTTTTATACTTGGCCTTTTGTTGATACCCATTGCTTGAAGCAGAGCAAACAATTTTAGAAGCTCATAATCACTTACTGGGTTCTCCCTATTATTTCTTGATTGTTTCAATGAAGGTGTATGTTAAGTCGCTGGTACTACGACTGTTAACTCGAGATTATGGGTGGTACAATGCTAATGTGACTTGAATGACTTGGTTTTAAGGTTGACCAACAATATAAATCAGGCTGGACCCATTCAAAAAGTACATAGACGTTTTTATTACATAGAACGATAATGACGATCATCAATAAGGCATGTCAGATAAAGTACATCAATTGCAATAGTCAATGTCTAATTTGACAGACCACCATGACTGACTACTGAAGTCCCAAGGATGTCGGGAGTATTATAATAAATATTTCTTGAATGTTTCTTATTCAAACTTGATCAATATTCAATGATGCCAGATATCTTAATAATTCAATAGATATTTCAGTAGCGGACCTGGTCTCACTAGCGGCAGGCCATGAAGAGGCATGCCAAAGCCCTACCACAGACTTGCTGGAGATTCACAACTGGTATCCTATCAATATAATGGATACAAAAAAAAATGAGCCAGAATTGGCAATGGCTAACACTTCATATAGGAAGGTAGCATCATAAAAACAATATGAAGTCTTCCCACGACATGGGGGGTCAAGACTTTCAATCAACTTTGCTGGAAGACAACCATCTTTGATCACCGGCTATTTTCACTCTCAGCGTCAGCGATGTCAGGTGACAATCAATACCAATCGCACCAAGTTGTGCTCTTTAGTGCAACAATTGATACGTAATTAATTAAACATATATTTACTCAGATGCGCACACATAGTGCATCTAACCCAGTTAGACTGGCATCTAGCTATGTTAAGTCTCGCACACTTAACACCTATGCGGAAAACGACTTAACAGTGTATGCTTCTGCACTTCAATTCCTGCAAAGCAGTTTATGCTTTTTTAAAAATTTCCTCCCTTACAGCTGATGATACAAGGTTTTAAAAACACTGGATTGGGGTAGATGATTCATTTAAATTTGCTGACGCACCCTCTGCTCTTCCATTTTTGGGTTGGAATCTAAAGCTGTTCTTTGTTAGTGCACCCACATTTGCCTCCTGCCATTCTATATTTCTGACACAATTCTGTTGTCACTTTTCCCCTTCTTGTAAAACTAAATTAGACCTTACTGGGTCTGATGTTGAAGAATCAATGTTATTTGATGAAACCACGCCCACTCTTCCTGACATAACACCTTCATTCTCTGAATCCACATCGCTGGAAGACGAACTAGACCAAGAAGACTGAGCACTAAGACAAGTGATAACATTTATAAGTCAAAAAATAAAATACAAATTCATAACAATTTTTTTATTGACCGATTTTGCTAATGTTTTTTTTTGTTAATTTTGTTTTTTTATGTACTTTCTAAATATTTTATTGAATTGTCAATTTAACAAATATGAAAAATCAGTTTGTGGTACCTAATAAAAGCATCTAAGAAAATTTCCTTTTGGGAGCCACCTGACTTTTGTGTGCATCAGCAAACATTCATACTGTTCATCATTCTCAGTACAAAGCTCTCGAAATAGTAGAGAATTGAGAGCATGGGACTTAATTTGGTTAATTGTAATAACAGGATTTAATGATTTGTGAAGCCAATCAGTTAAAGAACGGAAAAGCTCCTGGCCATGATAACTTAAATGCAGAGCTAATTAAGACAGACCCTGAGCTAGCAGCAGAACTATTAGAACCACTATTTGCACAAGTCTGGACACCGGGGACAACACCATCAGAGTGGAACAAAGGAATAATTGTCAAATTGCCCAAGAAGGGAGATCTTGCAGACTGCAATAATTGGAGAGGAATCACTCTTCTCTCAGTTCCCAGCAAAATACTAGGCAGGATAATTATACAGAGAATTTCAAAAGCAGTAGACCACAAACTGAGGAAAGAACAAGCAGGATTTAGAAAGAACAGAAGATGTGTAGATCATATATTCACTCTCAGGAACATTATAGAGCAGTACCCAGAATGGCAAAGACAGCTGTACATTAATTTCGTTGATTTTGAAAAGGCTTTTGACAGCATACATAGGGACAGTTTATGGAAAATAATGAGGGCTTATGGAATTCCAAGCTGCATAGTGTCAATTATAAAAAGCCTCTATGCCAGCTTTACGTGTAGTGTTGGGCAGAGCAACCTAACCTTTGAGGTGAAGACAGGAGTATGACAGGGATGCCCCTTATCAACCACTCTATTTTTAACAGTCATAGATTGGGTGATGCGCCAGACAACAGAGGGCAGTCCAAGAGGAATAAGATGGACTACATTATCTACATTGGAAGATCTGAAATATGCAGATGACATTGCATTACTAACACATTCACATCAACACATCCAGGAAAAAATGGATAGACTTAATAAGTTTAGCCAGCAGGTGGGCTTGAACATCAATTTAAAGAAGTCAGAGGTCATGATGCTCAATGTGAGCAACCCTGAGCCCATATCAGTAAGGAATCAGCAACTGGAACAGACAGATACCTTCACATACCTAGGATGCATAGTAACACCAGACGGTGGGGCAGGCAAAGACATCAACATCAGAATGAATAAAGCAAGAACAGCCTTCTTTAGCCTAAACAACATCTGGAAGTCCTCTCAATACAGCACAAGCACAAAATTAAGATTATATCAGAGCTGTGTGCTTTCTGTGCTTCTCTATGGTGTGGAATGCTGGAGAGTTACAGAGAAGGAAATGTCGAAATTGTCCTCTTTTCACACAACATGCCTAAGAAAAATTCTCAGAATCTTTTGGCCGAATACAATCACCAACCAAGATCTGCTTACTCGGAGCAAGCAAGAGGACATGCCCACCATCATAGCTGGCAGATGCTGGAGTTGGGTTGGCCATGTCCTCAGAAGAGACACCGATGCCATCATAAGAACAGCTATGCTTTGGACCCCTGAAAGAAAATGAAAGAGAGGCCGACCAAAAACAACCTGGTGGAGGACTGTGGAGGCTGAGATGCAAAGAATGAACCAGAGTTGGGGCACTGTACGAAGGATGGCCGCCGACCGAGCAAAGTGGAATCAATTTGTTGTTGCCCTACAAGACGCCACTAGGCGTGATGGCCACTGACTGCTTTGATGGTCGGCGGCTAAGGATCAAAGAAGAAGAAGAAGCCAATCACTTAGATTTTTTGCAACAAGATATTGTCTGTGAATTACACAGTGTATTGTAAATATACCAGGTACAGCTTCTTTTAAGAAAGCAATAAACAACCTATCATTGATGGTGCCCCATCTGTTGCACAAGCAAGAATGTTAGAAAGTGGAATGTCCTTCTCTTTGAAAAATTTCTCTACTACACGAAAGATTGACTCCCCTTTTGTATCAGTAGCTAGTTGCTTAGCAAATAACAACTCTTGAATCAAGCTTTCATCTTTCATAAAGCGAACATAGGCAAGAAGGAAAGCTTCATTGCCCGGCAAAGTTGACTCATTCAACTGCAATGTTCTAAGTATGCTCACAATGCGTTTTCAACGTTCTCAGCCATTACATCTTTTCTTCTTTGAACAGAGGTATTGCTGAGCAGAAGTGCTTTAAATATTTCTACTCTGCTAGTGGTTATCGATTATGATGCTCGACCTTGCTCACCATCAAGGGATTCTGAGAAATATTCTTTCCATGACTTCCTTCAGAGCAGTAAGCAATTTGCCTTGCTTGTCCTTTATAAATTTGAGAGGGCATTGTTTTTCCTTCCTCATGTTCTTTAGGGTCTTATAGAACAATTTCTGGTTTTCTTGTGCATCGCTTTCTAGCTTTTCTCCAAATTCTTCCCAGGACTTCTGTTTTGCTGCTAGCACCTTGTTCTTTGCTTCTGTTCTGAGTATCACATATTCTCTATATTTCTCCATTTGTCCTGTGTTGTTTTTAGCTCCTAAGTATTGTTTCCATGCCATTTTCTTTTATCTTATTTTTTTCTTTGACTTCCTCTGTCCATCAAGGTGTCCTCTTTCTCTTGTTAACAAGTTGGACTTCACCACATGCTTCTGCAGCAGCTGTCTTTATGATGTCCTTAAATTTAAGCCACAGGGTTTCCAAGTCATCAGGTTGTTCTTCTGTGTTTCTCACTGCTGCAGCAATAAGCCCCTGATATCTGGTCTTAATTTCTGGCTCTCTCATCTTGTAGGTCTTAATGCTCATTTCTCCCATTCGTTAACTTAGTTTCTTGCGTGATGTTGGGCAGTTTCTAGGCTGAGCAACTCTTTCAGTTGTTCTTTTGACTGTTAGCAGATAGTGACCACGTTCAATCTCTGCCCCCTCCAGACTCTAGCATCCCAGACATACTTGAATGAGCTCCTCCTAACTATGGCATAGTCGATCACTGACTTCTCATTACTTGTTGGTTCACATCTAGTGTATGCATGTATGCACTTATGGGGGAACTTTGTGTTGGTAATGATCAGATTCTGCTCACTGCAGAATCTAAGGAGTCGCTTTCCATTGTCATTGAGAGTATCTTCTCCATAACTCCACCCCATCTAGCATGGTCATTTCCAACTCTGGCATTGAAATCTCTGAGCATGATAATTTCATCTAGGCAGTCATCCACTGTTCTTTGAAGCAGCTTGAAGAATTCCTCCTTGACCTCTGCTCTCGTCCTCATTTGGCCCAAACACTATAAGGTTGACTACGGTGTCTCCTTCTTTTACTTTTACAACCATAATGCGCTTTGAGACAAAGTTCCATCCCTTGATACTATCTTTTGGTTTTTGACCACAATGCAACCAACGCCCCCTTTAGCTCTTTCAGTTGTGGGTACACCACTGTAGAGCAGAGTGCTACCATCAAGAACCATGACTCTTTGTCCCTTTTTCATTTCCATTACAGCCAGGATTTCTAGTTTTGCTTTCCTCATCTCTTCCACCAGCTCCTCTTCTTTTCTATTTATACTTCTTGTGTTCCAAGTTCCATAAGTTGTAGTCCGTAGTCTGCTCCAGTTCGTCGCCTTTAGAATGTCCAGTTTTGTCTCTTGTATTACTTGTAATCATGATTTAAAGCAAACAAGTGATTGGCCTGTTGTGCCTTTGCATGATGGAGGGGCTGCCTCCTTAAGGCCTCTATGCAGGCCACCCTCCTCCTTTTTCAGCCAGGCTTGGGACCAGCCTAGGCAGAGTTCCTCGTAAATACTGAGATAATAAAATCTGCAACAAAGCAAAGTTGTTACTTTATGAAACAGCAGCAGGTATCTAACTTCATCCATGCCATCAGAAAGTACACTTGGACACACCTGGCCAGAGCCAAACCTCATTTTAAACACTATTTAGGAATGGTTTTCACCTTCTGTTTAAATCTTAGTGAACCAACCACAGATCGTTTCTCTTTCTTCAGGAGTCAATGATTGGACAATATGTGTTTAGTTAACTCCCTTTCCCAGCAGTTCCCAATTACAATTTATGGTCAGCGATGGTCACCTGAGTTCAGAATGGCACGTATAGATGAAACTATGCCTTGCTTAATGATCCTAGTTATACAACCATCCACATTGTCCCCGCCTCACTGATGTTGTCTCTCAAATCCACAATTTCTTTCTCCCCCACATGTACTGAATTTAGCCTGTCAATTCCTGAATCACTCCTTACTACTAAGCGCCCGTGTTTACTACTGAACGCCCCCCCTCTGGCCCTTTTTTTCCATATCACCTCCTTGGATCCTTCCAACACCCCCAGGAGGGGGTGGTATCACCCACTTTGGGAACCACTAGTCTAAACAACTGAATACACAACATCCTACCTCAATTTTAGCATTAGGGGTGACAAGTTCAGGTTTATGGCAATCTCCAGTATACTCGGGTTTACATTCCTCATAACCTGGGTGATGATTACAGTACATAATACATTTTAAAGATGACATACATACTGGCCTATTCTCTAATGTATTTCTACAATCAGTTAGGACTATTATGATTGGCAAGATTGCTGGAATAAAAAATAGCTGCCACTATATACATTCAGTACTTGATTATTGACATCATCATGTGGCACTAATGACAACATTAAAAGACTTTATTCATTACAAAAACTTGCACTGCTCCTAGTTTCAGACAAAAACCTCACACAGTGTGTAGACCCATATACATATCTTAACATATAACAAATAAGAAAGAGCTTTCTCTTCAACAAAGCCAAATTTATTCACAAAATCTTATCACAGAATGCTCCAACATATCTGTGGCCTATTTTCAAATATAGCGGAAGACACAGTCAGTGCTTAAATAAATTACATATGCCCAAGCCTAGGCTCGACTTATTCAAGAAAAGTTTCGCTTTTTCTGTTGTTCATCTGTGGAATAATCTTCCACATGACCTAAAAAAAATATGCTTAGTTCATATTCATTCAATCCAAATACATCATGAGTGCAGATTATATGCCACCCTAATTTAGTTAAGTTCTTACAAAATTATATAACATCATATGTAGGAAAGATAACTTTGCCCTGTTTAGTATTAATTAAGATAAGGTACTGTAAATCTGTGAAACTGTTATTGTACTGTTACAATGTTGGGATTTTATTTTGTTGTATTTCATTTTGTTATTTTATTATTTAGGTAATATTTAAGATACATGTGAGAATAAATTGATTCACTATGGAATACAAGAGAAACGAAGGGCAGAATGTTAGACAGGCCTGCGTGCCATTTCTAAACTCTTTGAAAATTAAGTTCATTCATTCATTCCTTCGTTCGCATCATGTTTTACTTCAAGGCATACTAAGTGCCTTCCAAAATTACATTGCACACTAAAGGCTTTTTTAAATGTCACATTTTCCCATAACATAATTTTTATGCTATTATACAATGTAACCTGTCTGATGTAACAGCACTCCAGATATACACCAGCATGTCATAGGACACTGACTGTTGTGCATTGATTTACATGACAAACCACCTTTAAGAAGATTCTTTGACAATTTAGTCAGATAAACATTTTGACTGATAAACACTTTGACAGGTTAGATACACACACATTTTGACAGTTTAGACAAACACTGTGACATTTTAGATGCATAAACACTTTGACAGCTTAGACACATAAACACTTTGACAGTTTAGACACATAAACACTTTGACAGTTTAGACGCATAAACACTTTGACAGTTTAGACACATACACACTTTGACAGTTTAGACACATAACAACTTTGAGAGCTTAGACACATAAACACTTTGACAGTTTAGACACATAAACACTTTGACAGTTTAGATGCATAAACACTTTGACAGTTTAGACACATAAACACTTTGACAGTTTAGACACATAAACACTTTGACAGCTTTGACACATAAACACTTTGATAGCTTAGACACATAAACACTTTGACAGTTTAGACACATAAACACGTTGACAGTTTAGACACATAAACACTTTTACAGTTTAGACCAGTGTTTCCCAAACTTTTTGGGTCACCGCCCCCTTGGCTCCCATGGCATGTCCCCAGTGCCCCCCTGCATTTCCCCACATTACATAAAAAAATGTAAAGAGTGAAAAATAAGAGCAACTGTTAATACAGTAACAACTAATTGCTCACTTTATCACATTCTAATATAAAGCTACAGATACGCTTATTTATTAACTTAATTTAAAAAGAAAAACTTTATTACATAATGCAGTAAAACAAACAGCAGTATGCAAAAATAAATTAGTAACAACCTTACTTCATTTTTAACATCAGTGAGGGAGCCGCGCTAGCGTAGTGGTTACAACACCGCTCTGGCGACCGGGTGATACAGGATCAAACCCGGGCGACGGCATTTGAGGATTTTTCGTCGACCGGGATTTGGACTGGATTAACTCGAGACCTGGCGAGAACATTTGAAGGAGTGTCATCGACCAGGGACTGGCGGCTCCTGAGCCGACCCAGCTGCAATGGGTACCTCCGAAATCGGCGAGTATTTGCCTGAATGGCGAGGGACATTTGTCTCTGTACAAGAAATAAAGGGATACTCACGTAAAATCAATGTCAGGTTAGACATAAAAAAATGATAACCTGAGATTTCGCCTCGAGTATTAGCGGGCGAACGCAAAAAAAAAAAAAAAACATCAGTGAGATGGATGTGCTTGGTGTAGTGATATCAGCATCTCAATATCAGGCTGAAAGTTACTTAGAAGGAGTCTCAGATCCCCATGTTCAGTAATCTGCAGTCTGTTTCTCTGCTTCGAAAGAAGTTGGACAACCATGCTGAAACCACGCTCTACTAAATACGATGTTGGAAAAGCAATACAGAACATCTTAACCTTTCCCCACACTGTAGGGTAGTGTTAGAGATTTCTTTCTGCAACCAAAAGTCTTGATATGATTTTTTGAACATTGGCTTAAGCTCAATGTTATTTTGTAGCGATATCAGTTCCTCTTCCACCCTTCCTAGTTCCTCACTGCACGTGTCCAGGAATGGATTTATTATCCAGTCTGGAATCGTGATCAAAAGAAGATCCTGAAACATCTGAGACATGTCTTTATGCAGCATATCTAGGTATGCACAATATACTTGAATATTATCCTCTGGTATTTTGTCTTTCTCTTCCAACTCTAAGAGGCTGTGAAATTGGATTAACTCGCGACGGCCAATATTACGTTTGAATAGCACTAATTTGGCCAGAAACGTGGAAACGACAGATTTGAGTTTTATAAGATTAATATCATTTCCTTGCAGTTGTAGATTTATTTTGTTAAACTTTGTGAATAATTCTGACAAATATGCAATGTCATGCCTGATATTCGTTAGTTCTGTACTGAGCAAAGCATGCAAGTCTTTGAAGAATTCTACCACAGTTTCAAAAAGAGCATGAAAGCATCTCAGACAATTTCCTTTTGAGAGCCGCCTGACTTTTGTGGGCATCAGCAAACATTCATACTGTTCATCATTCTCAGTACAAAGCTCTCGAAATAGTAGAGAATTGAGAGCATGGGACTTAATTTTGTTAATCGCTGTGATACCAGTATTTAATGATTTGTGAAGCCGATCACATAGATTTTTTACAACAAGATGTTGTCTGTGAATTACACAGTATATTGTAAATATACCAGGTTTGCTTTAATTATTTGTTCAGGTGACTTATGCATAACTGTACTCACAAACTCCCTTTTAGCTGGCAAAATCAAATTTTCTGCGATTGTGTGAGCTTTTCCAGATTCAGCTATCAGCAATGAAATTTTGTATGAAGCTCACAAACCATCACAGCTTTGTTGTGAAGTGTTGACAAACACATCACAGACAGTTTTACTTTTCGAAAGTTTTCACGAAGTGACTGAAAATATGTCAAACTTTTGTGTGTTTAATTAGGGTGACTTTTTTTCAAATGTTCAAGTAGTCTGGAAGGTTTCATCACCTCATTTGAAAAGGCCCTCTCACATAATAGACACTCTGGCAGTTGTTGGTTATTTAGTGCTGGAATAAATCCATATTTCAGATATTCCACGTTGTATTGTCTGCACTTCTTTTTGGTTTGTTCTGCTTTTGCCATATTTGTTCTGAATTCTGGAACAAAGAATTGAATTTACAATTTTGCAGATAGAAAAATGTTCGTCGAGTAAACAACTAAAAACTGATTTAAAAGTGGCTTTACAAAAATGCTGACACAGATGGTTTTACCAGTTTACTCTTCTATTTTATAAAGTTTCTTAACCATGAGCCATAAATAAATTAGAAAAATACAACAATCAGAAAAAAAAAACACAATTAGCAACAGCCACACTAACACTGAAGTAACCCAATAATCATTTCATAAAGTATAATAATAGCTATTTAATATGAACAAAATACAAAATAACGCACCATATTTATTAGTCTTTAGATTTAAAAATATGGAGCCAGTGGCCTAACTACAAAGTGTGGAGATCCCGGTAACAAATTAAAAGGATGTAATATAATGGATTGAACAGCAATATTCAATATATGGCAAATCTGCAACAAAATGTATATGCTTAATTAATAATTAATGTTAGTAAAACTGATGTGCAAACAAACAAAAAATATAAGTATGAAAACTTACCTTATCGACAGCTGAGAAAGTTTGTTGGTTTTGCTCATAGCCAGTGCAAAGTTGACATAGATGGGAAACGTACACCATGACAGTCAATTTATGAAAGTCTGAATGTAAGGTAGGAAAGCCGGTTCAGAGACTCATTTCTACAGCCAAGCACCATTAAAAACTTGCTCCCTTGAACCTTTTCTCTTACTTATTACCAAAATGCGAATATCTAGGAGCTGCAATAGCATAGTGGTTAGTGCACTGGCTTCCTAGCTCAGTGGTCTATGGTTTGATCCCCAGATGAGGTGGGAATTTTTTAGGCCGCAAACAACTCCTGAGTCAACCCAGCACCAACTGTGTACCAGAGCAACTCTGGGAAGGTTAAGGCGGCTAGAGTGATGCTGACCATATCACCCCAAGTGTGTCGATGGTCAAGAAAATATGGGCCTAACACCATATTCCCAATATGCCTCAATGGGCCTGTAATGGGATCCTTTACATTTTTTTTTTACTAGCCCCCACAAATACTAAGACAATAAATTTTGCAACAAATCAGAATTGGTACTTTCTGAATCACCAGCAGGTATCTAACTTTGTCCAAGCCATCGGCATGGATAATTTTTCTTTCCTCAGGAGTGAACAAATGGACAATAGGTGTTTGGTTAACCCACTTTCCTAGCAGTTCCCGATTACCATTTATGGTCAGCAATAGTTACCTGAGCTCAGAATGACACGCATAGACGAAACTATGCCTTGCTTAATGATCCTAGTAATGCAACCATCCACATCGTCCCCGCTTCACTGATGTTGTCTCTCAAATCCACAATTACTTTCTCCCCCGCACGTACTGAATTTAGCTTGTCAAATCCTGAACCCCCCTTACTACTAAATGCCCACTGTTTACTACTGAATGCCCCCCCCCCATCTGGCCCCTTTTTTCCATATCGCCCCCTTGGATCCTTCCAAAGGCCCCAGAGGGGCAGTACCATCCACTTTGGGAACCACTGGTTTAAACAGATAAAGGCTTTGACAGCTTTGATACATAAATACATTGACAGTTTAGACACACAAAGACTTTGACAGTTTAAACACATAACACTTTGACAGTTTAGACACATAAACCCTTTGACAGTTTAGACAGATAGACATAGATAGTTTAGACACATAATCACTTTGACAATTTAAAAACATGAATACTTTGACAGTTTAGACACGACCACTTTGACAGTTTAGACACATGAACACTTTGACAGTTTAGACACATAAACACTTTGACAGTTTAGACACATGAACACTTTGACAGTTTAGACACATGAACACTTTGACAATTTAGACACATGAACACTTTGACAGTTTAGACACATAAACATTTTGGCAGTTTAGACACATGAACACTTTGACAGTTTAGACAGATAAACTTTGAGCTCACATTAAGTCTAAAGAAAACAAATGTGATGATTCAAAATGTGGATGTTCCACCAGCTATTACTATTGATAACTATGAATTAGCAGTTGGGCACAACTTCACATACCTGGGGTCTACCATCTACAACAACCTCTAGTGGGACACAGAGACTGAAAGCTGAATAGGCAAAATTGCAGCCACTTTTGCCCGCCTCACAAAACGTGTTTGGGGAAACTCCAAACTCACAACACAGATCAAAGCTGCGGCAGACAACACCTGCATCACCAGCAAACTTCTATATGGCAACAAGACATGGACAACCTATGCTAAGCAAGACAAAAGGCTCAATACCTTCCATCTTGGGTGTTGTTGTTGATTAACTTAGGGCTGCTGAGCTTGTCACTCTTTAGCTGTCAATACCAAGATGAAGAATTTGCATGTGTTCTGTAGCTACTGAGTGGTGCTGTACTCAATGTTTGTGATTGTTGGGGAGCCAGGCAATAGCTTTTGTCTTTCTGTGAAGAGTCCTGGGCAAGTGAGCAGCACTTGCTGAACTGTTTCATACAGATGGGTTCAGCTGCAGCAATTAGGCTCATGTGCAGGGTTTAATTTGTTTATGTGCTTGTTAAGTCTGGTGTGTTCTGTTCTTGGTTGTGAAGATTGTGTTCTGCTCAACATGCTGTAAGTTATTAATGTTGTCATTTTTGTTGGGTTAAGCTATTTCTTTATGCAAGGCATGTCCAGTAGACCTTTTTGCCCATCGGTTTAGCCATTCTTCTTTGAAGTTATTTAGGAGTATTCGATTAGCTGTCTGCATGTTTGCTGGAGTGTTTGTTTAAACCATGCATGCTCCTAGTTTTTCTAGTCCGTCTGCTTTATCATTGTCTGGTATGTCTGTATGTCCTGGTATACACTGGAGAGTGACCTATCCCCTCTCAGCTCACTCAACATCTCTTTGGTCACTTAAAATGTCATTTTATGAAGTATAATTTTTTAAAATCACACAAAAATCAACCACCAAATATAAAAACATGCACCTGATTTTAAAACAAACTTGCCAGAAACATGCAAAATCTCGTACGTGTGGGACTTCCATTGTCACTTAGCAATGAAATAAGCAACCTGTTGCTGGGCACTTTTAGGTAAATTGGCTGGTACGATTTTAGGCAAATTGGACTGGAAAGGGTTAAATAAGTGTGTACCAACAATATATAGCCTAGTATGTTATATTTTAGTTTCAAGTGACAGCATTTTGAGAATAAATTGCATTTGTTAAAAAAAAAAGCAGTAAAACATTACCAAGTAAACTGTCCCCAGTAGGACAAACAAATGTGAAACTGATCTTACCAAGTAAACTGTCCCAAGCAGGACAAACAAATGTGAAACTGATCTTACCAAATAAACTGTCCCCAGTAGGACAAACAAATGTGAAACTGATCTTACCAAGTAAACTGTCCCAAGAAGGACAAACAAATGTGAAACTGATCTTACCAAGTAAACTGTCCCAAGCAGGACAAACAAATGTGAAACTGATCTTACCAAGTAAACTGTCCCAAGCAGGACAAACAAATGTGAAACTGATCTTACCAAGTAAACTGTCCCAAGCAGGACAGACAAATGTCAAACTGATCTTACCAAGTAAACTGTCCCAAGCATGACAGACAAATGTGAAACTGATCTTACCAAGTAAACTGTCCCAAGCAGGACAAACAGATGTGAAACTGATCTTACCAAGTAAACTGTCCCAAGCAGGACAAACAAATGTGAGACTGATCTTACCAAGTAAACTGTCCCAAGCAGGACAAACAAATGTGAAACTGATCTTACCAAGTAAACTGTCCCAAGCAGGACAAACAAATGTCAAACTGTTCTTACCAAGTAAACTGTCCCCAGAAGGACAAACAAATGTGAAACTGATCTTACCAAGTAAACTGTCCCAAGCAGGACAAACAAATGTGAAACTGATCTTACCAAGTAAACTGTCCCCAGAAGGACAAACAAATGTCAAACTGATCTAACCAAATAAACTGTCCCCAGAAGGACAAACAAATGTCAAACTGATCTTACCAAGTAAACTGTCCCAAGCAGGACAAACAAATGTCAAACTGATCTTACCAAGTAAACTGTCCCAAGCAGGACAAACAAATGTCAAACTGATCTTCTTACCCTCCCTCACTGGAGAAACATCATCTTCCTTCTCATCTTTTCTCTCTTTCTTCACTGTGTTTACCTGGAAACAAAACATCTTACACTCAAGTTTAAGACAAACCATTTCAATTTTAAACATGGCCACAATCTGATAACCATAATGTAAATTTATTAAGTAACATTAACGGACTCCTCATATTAGTTAAGATAGCTTATAACCACATGGTAAGTAAATGATTTTTTATAACAAATTCCATCTGAAGGAAACAAAAGTCATGAAAGTAAAACTTGTCAATTATGTTAACATTCTCCTACCAAGTTTAGTTTTTAGGCATGCCAGATCTAAAGGCCTGTCACTAGGATGAATTCCAGTCTTTTACAGTCCCGTACAGCAGCCTCAAAGCTTTTGCCTGAGCTCAGCACCCTCATACCAGGTCTGGCATCATAGACATCATGGAATTGGCAGTTGTGGAGAATTTGTTCAGGGAACTTGATTTCAGTTCTACATTGATATTCATTAGTATGAGACATTATGGCGTGACAGAAGTGGACTAGTAATCTGTAGTGACCAGTTGGGAGACAGAAAAGGACTGTCAGCTGGTGTGTAAGAAGCTGCAGTATTGGGTTAGATCTATCATCTATATCCCCTTCATTCTTCCATTGGTAGTTGTACTGCTTGTGGATGATGGTTATGGAATCTTGATAGGGCAGTGGGTGACTGAATTGCTCCACTAGATAAAGCATCAGCTCTCACAGTACCCGTGATTTCAGACCAGAAGGGTTACAACAGGAGAGCAATGGTGATGATCTTTGGATGATGTTAATCTTAGATCTGATCTCATGCAGCATGTTTTATTTCTGGTGTTCTGTACTGAGGCCAGTAGTGATCTGCAATCGCTAAAGATCACCATCTCAGCTAGTGGTTGCTATTCTGATCTGACGAGTATTCTCAGAACATACAGCGGTATGATAGATTCTGCCTTGAAGTTGGTTGGCACAGATGATCCTCACATTGTTTAATCAAATAAAGTGGCCAACTCTTCTATTCATTAATACCCATCTATAGATCCATCTAAAACTAAAGCTATGAACTTTTCTAACGAGACCTTTGATATCATCTTGAACGGGGAAAAACTACAGAAAGTTGAAAGTTTCAATTATTTGGGGACAAACAAATGTGAAATGACTCAGGTCCCCATGGACAAACAATCTGAAATCCATACAGAAAATGTCTTCTTACAGCTAGCGCCTTCAATAGATTATCAAGTAAACATTTGGAAATTAAACGATCATCACTATAAACATCATCAAGCTTCGTCTGTTTAATTCAACTGTGTTACTCTTACTCAGTTTAAGACAAACCATTTCACGGCTGTGAGAGTTGTAAAATAAACAAAATCATAGAACAAGCTGAATACAAATTCGAGAAACAAAAGTCTTAGAAAAAAACTCAATTATGAACATCAAGTTTTTTAGGAAAAGAATTCACTAGACCAGTCTAATCGACAAATAAGAAAGACTCCTAGCTATGTCTGGCCATAGACTATATAAGTTGTGGTGTCATTCCTGACGAATGCAAAACAACAGAATACCACTACAGGACTGCTCACTTGTGGAAGCTGCAGTTCCTGAGGGTAAGAGGAAAAAAGGAATGATAGAAATCTTGACTCAGAAGAAAAGCAATCTCACATATTGATCTTTGGGATGTTAAAGATCAATGTGCATATCTAACTGAGGCCAGTGGCGATCTGCAATCGCTTCTCTCAGCTAGTGGTTGCTAGATCTGACGAGTTTCTCAGCCTTATGCGCCTTGAAGTTGGTTGGCACAGATGATCCTCACATTGTTTAATCAAATAAAGTGGCCAACTCTTCTATTCATTAATACCCATCTATAGATCCATCTGTATAAAATTGTGTACATTCCATCGGGTTCTATTTGTCATCAGTTATCTCCTGGGCCAAAGTGTTTTAGTTGGGGTGAGGTCTGGTAGTCTTTCTTTCTTATTCTAGAGACTTCTATGATGACAGTGGTAATCTTATGGCAGTATTTTGGCTTCTCAAAATCAATGAACATTTCCATTTCTGTAGGTTGGTGTCATACAGTTATATTGGGTGGGGTACCAATTGTTGTACCACTACAGTATGATGAGAATGGCTTATGGAATGTTGCCAGGAAGGTCTCTAGAAATTCTTTAAGAAAGGAAGATATCTAGTCGAGATAAAGATAAGAAGAGAAGGTGAATGCTCTCCAGTAGACAGGTTTCTAATAAATAACTAAGTTTTCTGTTTCCCTATGACATTAACTTCTGCCCTAAGATCTTGATAAAGTCAGTGACTTCAAGCGAAGGCACTTTTAATGTGCTGAAAGAAATAAAAATCTACTACCATTCAACTATGGGACAAGATCATTTGAATGGCCTTGCTACCCTAAATGCCAATGATGATATGACAAAGAAACTAAATTTTTCAACAATAATTGATTCATTTGTGCATAAAAAATCTAGAAAGGCTTTTTTAAAATAAAAAGTAACATTTGTAAATATTGGAGCAGTATCTAACTACATAGCCATATTTGTCGATATTCAATTTTGTTAAACTAATGCATTTTAATGTCATGTGTATTTAACTTTTCTACTTTGAATATTAACTAATCAATATTTTGTTCTTGTGTTCTATAACTATTTCTTGAATATGAAACATTTAAAACTTATATTTTGGCAAATCTGATTATTTAAATCAGCTTTAATAACATCTGTTTGGCATTTTTTAAATCTAGTGGGGGAGGGCTCCAATAAGGTAACTGGCCCAAGCCTCTCTTGACCTCTAAAAGGCCCTCATCAATACCACTTCTGTATTTTTTTATTTTGTTTTTAAGTTTTACCTCGTTTTAGCGAGGCACGTCCCGTTCAACCTAGTCGGTTATATTAGGGCACATGTCCAAATATAAAAGACCCTTAGGTCTGAGATCTGAGATTAAAACGTTTATACCATTTCTGTACAAAATCTACAGAGTAACCAACAACCTCAAGCTGGCTGCTGCTGATTTCTTTGAACATATTCAAGTTGACTTCTGAAAGTCTACAAAGTAGAAGAAAAAGAGGTTACTTCCTTTGAATATATTCAAGTTGACAAAAAAAATCTCCAGCAATTTAAAATGGGTGATTTTTACATTGAAGTTTCCATATTATGTAAGAACCTATAATTGCCCTGATGCTGACATATTTACATAAAACTGGCTTCAAATTTCTACAACCCCAGCGACATTAACCCACTCACACACTTTGCATGCACATGTCCCAAACTACCAATTATCATATATACATACATACCTACATATATATATATAAAAACAAAACAAAAAACCTAACTGTAAATAATTGTTACATATGAAATGTTTTACTACATTTCTGTCAATAGTTTTTGCTGTATTAGTATTCTGATCAAGAATTAATAAGAAAACTCACTTCAAAATCTGTTTTTATTTCCTGTTTTATTTTCTGATCCAGGAATCTGAACTTCTTGTCCATCTCCAGCAGTCTGCAAAGAAAAATTAGTGATATATGCAAAAGGTGAACACAATCAGTAAGATCTTGGTGTAATGAGATACTGCTACACAGAGATTCATCATTCAGTGTTCTTTGTTATATGAAATAAACATGAAAGTCACAAAGTAGGAAGCCAGTTTGCTTAGCTGTAGTGTTGTGGTTAGTATGAGCAGTAGCTGAGTTAAGTTTCTTATCAGTGAGAAGTCATTTTGCTTGGCTGTAGTCTTTTTGATTAGTGTTATCAGTAGCTAAGTTAAGTTAAGTTTAGTTTGTTTTCAGAGTGAAGCCATTTAGCTTGGCTGCAGTGTTGTGATTAATGTAAGCAGTAGCCGAGTTAAGTTTAATTTAGTTTGGTTTGTTTTCAGTGTGAAGCCATTTAACTTGGCTGCAGTGTTGTGATTAGTTTGGTTGTCTTTCTTCTCTTTCTTGATCCTTAGCCACCGACCGTCAAAGCAGTCAGTGGCCATCACGCCTGGTGGCGTCTTGTAGGGCAACAACAAATTGATTTCACTTTGCTTGGTCGGTGGCCATCCTTCGTACAGTGCCCCAACTCTGTCATTTGTTGTCGTTTCTGTAACTTCATTTCCTTTCACATAGACAGGGGTGTCAGCCATATGCTAAAACCCCCAACCTAGAGGACCAGGGTGTCTGCTTTAGTCTGACCCCTGCCCGCGCAAACCTGTCCAGCTTGGTAGAACCTTCCAGGAGTAAAACTCCCACTGGCATAGCTCTAGAGGTAATCAGCGTACGCAAGCTGCCATATCTCGACAAGGTACTGACACTGGTGATGGCAATAAGTTTGGTTGTAGTGTTGTGATTAGTGTCAGCAGTAGCTGAGTTAAGTTTAGTTGTCAATGACCTTTATCTCCCCAAGGAGTAAAAGCCTTCAACAAACACAAGCCAAGTCTTTCTGTCATGTGCCATTAGCACCTGTTCTGTCCACATCTTCCTCATTATTTTTACTTCAGTCTCCAGTTCTCTTCTCCATGTGTTTGTTGGACTACCTCTGCCTCTCTTTACCTGGAGATTCCAGAATAAGGGCTGCCTTATAATGATATCAACAGGTTTGCTCAATGTGTGTCTTATCTATTGTCAGCAAGTTACTCTAATATATTGTTCCACTAGCACTTGTCTGGTTCTTGTTATCAGTTCCATGTTAGTGACATTGTCAGCTTGTTACTCTAATATCTTGTTCCACTAGCACTTGTCTGGTTCTTGTTATCAGTTCCATGTTAGTGACATTGTCAGCTAGTTACTCTAATATCTTGTTCCACTAACACTTGTCTGGTTCTTGTTATCAGTTCCATGTTAGGGACATTGTCAGCTTGTTACTCTAATATCTGGTTCCACTAACACTTGTCTGGTTCTTGTTATCAGTTCCATGTTAGTGACATTGTCAGCTAGTTACTCTAATATCTTGTTCCACTAACACTTGTCTGGTTCTTGTTATCAGTTCCATGTTAGTGACATTGTCAGCTATTTACTCTAATATCTTGTTCCACTAACACTTGTCTGGTTCTTGTTATCAGTTCCATGTTAGTGACTTTGTCAGCTTGTTACTCTAATATCTTGTTCCACTAACACTTGTCTGGTTCTTGTTATCAGTTCCATGTTAGTGACATTGTCAGCTTGTTACTCTAAAAATCTTCTTCCACTAGCACTTGTCTGGTTCTTGTTATCAGTTTCAAGTTAGTGACATTGTCAGCTTGTTACTCTAATATCTTGTTCCACTAGCACTTGTCTGATTCTTGTTATCAGTTCCATGTTAGTGACATTGTCAGCTTGTTACTCTAATATCTTGTTCCACTAACACTTGTCTGGTTCTTGTTATCAGTTCCATGTTAGTGACATTGTCAGCTAGTTACTCTAATATCTTGTTCCACTAGCACTTGTCTGGTTCTTGTTATCAGTTCCATGTTAGTGACATTGTCAGCTTGTTACTCTAATATCTTGTTCCACTAGCACTTGTCTGATTCTTGTTATCAGTTCCATGTTATTGATTTGTCTTACTATTTCAATCCTTCTATTCTACACAAGTTCCCATTTGTGAATGTCTGTAATTTTTCTTTTTTAGTTGTTCTTCATGTATCAGAGCCATACTATAGGACTGACTTGACATTTCAGTTGAAGGTATTTTATTATTTGTGTTGGACTCATCTCCAAATGTTTTCCAATGCAATTAAATCTCCTCTCGCTTTTTCATTTTCTTATTGTGATGTCATTGTCTGTCCCTCTGCTTATATTCCTGCCCAGATGTGTGTATGATTCTACCATTTTCCTGTTTAATGAGATCTCACATGTTGTGAGATGTCATTGTCTGTCCCTCTGCCTATATTCCTGCTATGATGTGTGTATGATTCTACCATTTTCCTGTTTAATGAGATCCCACATGTTGTGAGATGTCATTGTCTATCCCTCTGCCTATATTCCTGCTATGATGTGTGTATGATTCTACCATTTTCCTGTTTAATGAGATCCCACATGTTGTGAGATGTCATTGTCTGTCCCTCTGCCTATATTCCTGCTATGATGTGTGTATGATTCTACCATTTTCCTGTTTAATGAGATCCCACATGTTGTGAGATGTCATTGTCTGTCCCTCTGCCTATATTCCTGCTATGATGTGTGTATGATTCTACCATTTTCCTGTTTAATGAGATCCCACATGTTGTGAGATGTCATTGTCTGTCCCTCTGCCTATATTCCTGCTATGATGTGTGTATGATTCTACCATTTTCCTGTTTAATGAGATCCCACATGTTGTGAGATGTCATTGTCTGTCCCTCTGCCTATATTCCTGCTATGATGTGTGTATGATTCTACCATTTTCCTGTTTAATGAGATCCCACATGTTGTGAGATGTCATTGTCTGTCCCTCTGCCTATATTCCTGCTATGATGTGTGTATGATTCTACCATTTTCCTGTTTAATGAGATCCCACATGTTGTGAGATGTCATTGTCTGTCCCTCTGCCTATATTCCTGCTATGATGTGTGTATGATTCTACCATTTTCCTGTTTAATGAGATCCCACATGTTGTGAGATGTCATTGTCTGTCCCTCTGCCTATATTCCTGCTATGATGTGTGTATGATTCTACCATTTTCCTGTTTAATGAGATCCCACATGTTGTGAGATGTCATTGTCTGTCCCTCTGCCTATATTCCTGCTATGATGTGTGTATGATTCTACCATTTTCCTGTTTAATGAGATCCCACATGTTGTGAGATGTCATTGTCTGTCCCTCTGCCTATATTCCTGCCATGATGTGTGTATGATTCTACCATTTTCCTGTTTAATGAGATCCCACATGTTGTGAGACGTCATTGTCTGTCCCTCTGCCTATATTCCTGCTATGATGTGTGTATGATTCTACCATTTTCCTGTTTAATGAGATCCCACATGTTGTGAGATGTCATTGTCTGTCCCTCTGCCTATATTCCTGCCATGATGTGTGTATGATTCTACCATTTTCCTGTTTAATGAGATCCCCCAGATGTTGTGAGATGCCATTGTCTGTCCCTCTGCCTATATTCCTGCCATGATGTGTGTATGATTCTACCATTTTCCTGTTTAATGAGATTCCCCCAGATGTTGTTAGATGTCAATGTAACAAACCCAAACTACTGCTAGTAAGAGAAGAAAATGGAGACAAAGAGGCATCATTGAGGTACTCAGTTTTTATCCTAAACTGTTTTGTAAGTTGTCCTTCATGATGACCTCTGTATTTCATGTCTTCATAAGCTTTCTTGATTAAGTTAATGATCTTCTGGGGACTCCATAATGTGTCATCCATTTCCAAAGTTAGTATGCATCTATACTGGCTTATGCCTTTTCATAACCCACAAACTGGATGTACAAAAGTGAGTTAAATTCTAGACTATATTCTCAATGTGCAGGGTCTGTTATGTTGAAAACCTGCTTGTTCATTTATCAGTTGTATATCTATGGTCTCTTTAAAACTCTAAAGAGCTCAAGAATGATCCTGTTTAATATTTTTCCTGGCACCAATAGTACATTATTCCTCTGGAGTTTGTGCGCTCTTGTAAATTTCCTTTCTTTGGCAACTTGACCAGATAACCTTCCTTCCATTCAGATGGTTTTTCTTCTCTCTCCCAGACTTTCCCAAGTTGTTTGTATATCTCTGTAGGTGTCAATATCTGTGAAGTGATAATGATACAAATATGAAGATATGTTTCAAACTAGATGTGTATTGATATTCTGAATATTTTATGGCCATAGATTAAATTGGAGCTGAAATATTTAAGTAAATTATTTATTTTTTATTATATCAGCAAACAACACATACTTTCATAGCAAATCATGATTTATAGCATTTCACAAGATTTTTCATTCAATTTCCTTTATTTTCTATTTATACCAAAAGCATCTACTGAAATAATATATACATCTACTGCCTGTTTTTTGTGCTGCAGTAGTTCAGTGGTTAGTGCACTGGTTTTTCTAGCGTAGTGGTCCAAGGTTTGATCCCCAGCTGAAGTGGGATTTTTTACACCGCTTATGGCTCTGGGGTCAACCCTGCCTCATGAATTGGGTACCAAAGCAACTCTCGGAAGGTTAAGGCAGCTGACGTGATGCTGACCACATCACCCCTAGTCTGTCGATGGTCACGAAAATATCCCACTAGGGCTATGCCTCAATGGGCATATAATTGGATCCTTTTCCTGCCTGTTTTTAAAACATGACCTGAAGAGAAATTCTGCACCAATTTTGGGTGCCTGTTTTTACAGAAATATGTAGTTTAAAAAAAATATTAATAAATAATAAAACTACATCTTTGAACTGACTGTGATAACAATGTGTAGATAAGTTTCATACTAAATGTGCACTGATATTCTGAACATTTTATGCAATTTTATAAGTGTAAGTTTGCAATTGTGCTTTTTTTTGCGTCAGGTCTACACCTTTACAAGACTTGACAGATAGGGCCTAATTTTTTAAACCACATACAAATTTATAGCATTTCACAAGAACCCTCAGCCAATTTCTCGTGTTTTCATGTAAAACATATAGGCTACTTACTGAAATAATGTAGTTTTTTAAGGTTTTGCCTTCTAAAGGCAAGGCATGTTACTTTAAACCTAGACAAAAGTCGGTTGCTTATATCCGAGCGCAATTCGCCAACTGCCATTCAAAAATAAGTGAACTCTGTTAATCGGAGTGCTGTGTTGATGAAATATAAGCCCTGAAAAGGACTGCTAGCCCGACTAGGGTTGATAAAAAAATTAATATTATCTATCTGCTAGCGTGATGCACCCCTGAAAAGGACTGCTAGCCGCGACAACGCTGCCCGTACCGCCTTAGTGTTCAGCAAACTGGCTTAATAGGAGAAGAAACAGCGATACCAATTTTCATAAAACTGTAGGCCTATCCATTTTGGTGAATGAGTCAAATAAAATATCTCACAGGATAGAAAGAGTGAATCTATCGCCAATATGCTTACTGTTTCGAACTTTGCCAAAAAATAATAACGTCGACAAACACTGAGGTCGCTTTGAAAATAAAATTACAAATCCAATATGGAGGTCCCTAATAACACTGTCCTTTAACAGCGACATTGATAAACAGCATCGAGCGAAATAAATTGTGAACCATCATGGTCACCTACGCCAGCGGGCATGGTACTTGAAGATGACAAAGGTAGGCTATATATTTGTCGTATCTGTTTATAAATAATGACAATTTCCATAACTTACACAAGGATTCTTGGAGCCCTGCGTAAAGGTATCGTAGTTGTCAGTGTTGCCAACTCTTTTATTTTTAGTAAAACACAGTGATTTAAAAATTAATGTTGCCAATGAACTGTCAAGAATACAATCATATCGATTTTATGAGTAGCGTAATATGGCACTTTAGTTTAGTTTAAATGATCTAAATTTACTTCCTGTACGTAACGACCCATGTCCCATTCTCTACAAATTGCAAATTACGTTAACAGTAATTTATAACACATAAGGAAGGGAACCCAGAGGCATGTAAACAGTAAGTAAATATTAGACAAACATAAAGGTATGTTTTCAGGCACTCATAAGAAATAAAGAAGTAGAAAACTAAACAACATTTTAAAAATTTTTTTTAACATATTAATGAAGAAAAATATCCCGTTCAACCTCTAATGGGTTATAATTAGGATATATATTGTTTTCAATTCCAAATAATATGACAAACTGCCGATATGAGAAAGTGGCATCACATTTGTCAAATCATTGTATTAAGGGACAATCACAATTATGCTCATACGTTAATTAATTTTTTAAATAATAATAATAAAAAAAATATAAAAAATCAAGAAGAAACTCTGAACAAGAATAATAAAGTGGAGGGGTGTAAAGGCATGGTGGTTCCAGTTATATAACTGACTTTAACAGATATTTAAAATAATCTAATATTGGTATTCTCATTTGTTCATACCTGTTACATTTTAACAAGAAATGCTCTATATTATTGTCTTGAGGACATCCTGCACAGTAAGGTTCTTCTATTCTGAAATAGCCCTGTCCCAGTTGTAGTCTGAGAAGTTTCTTATTACTGGGAATTTTCAATTCCCTAGATATCTGACATTTTCTTGTTGGATCCTTGAACATCTTATATGCATGCATTCCTTTCAAATTGTTATCCACTCTGCTTTCCATTCATCTGTTATTAAATCTTTAATTAAGCTCTTAATCTCTGATTTAATCGTCCCTACATTTATTATATTTTTATCAGATCTACCTTTCTTGGCTTCTTTATCTGCCTTTTCATTTCCTTCTGTGCCAACATGTGAAGGTATCCAAGCAATTAAGACTGAACATCATCTGGAATATAAGTATGTAGTAGCCAGAAATATCTCCTCTGCTATATCAGGTCTACTACATTCTCGTAAGTTTCTAAGTGCTTGAATTGTTGAAAGAGAGTCAGTTAAAACTGTTAGTTTTTTGGGAGGGTTATTAGAGAATATTTCTAATGCTTTTAGTATTGCCACCATCTCTGCAGGGAAAATGGATGTATTTTCCGTAATACTGTATTCTTTTGCCATTTTCCATATTGGTCCAATTTTTGAAAGAATGTTTCTGTTTCTTTTCACCTCTTCATTGTATTTGCCTCGCTTAACTGTGAAGAAATATCCACTGTCCCCAGCATCTCCAATGCTACAACATATCTAACGTGCACTGTGCTATTTTCGTGTTTCCGAAGCTTGCTATGCAAATGTATCAGATCCGTTACGCCTATCTTTGTCCATGTAGTATTGTCGTAAATTGATTTAGAGAGAAAAGAGTCTTAGAAATAGTGATCCCGTTTAGAGTGGAAAATGATGGTGAAAGCTCAGTGATAGAAAATAAATAGTTGATTCACAGAGTGCTGGGGAGAGTAAGGACAGACTTATTTATGACAATCTGTTGCGCTCTAATCTTCTCCTCAAACTCTCCTGGTCAAACAATTATTTGCCAGTTTCCAGACACACACTTGCGCTCACACCGATTTGGTGCTTCAAACACACAGACGCCGTGAATACAAACTATATTAAACAGATATGGGAAATTTGGGCTTTGGGTATTCCAACACAGTACTAAATGAGTTTTACTGGTTTATTTGTCAATAAGATCAATCATGACATGTATCATTTGTTTACAAACACAATATCATAGGTACAGAAAAATACAAATAACAAGATTGGGGGGGGGGGGGGTAAGAAGATTGGTATCGACTAAGCCGTTCCCGCTTATTAGACAAAGATAAACCTAGTCCAAAGATAGATATTTATCAGGAACATAGGTAATGTAACCCAACAGCGAATTTAATTACTCTGAAAGAGGTGTTACAATATTTAGGTATGGGTGGTAGAAAAAATCCTGTTATTTCCCAGTTGTTCTTCCCTTTACTAAGCAAATGGAAAGGGGGGGGGATAAACAGAGTTAACAAAATATTCCACTTAAAGGAACAAATGCAGGGTATACAGAAAATGTATTACCTGGTAGGCAAGTTAACAAATGGTTTGCAAAAATTAAATCTCCTGACATTCATGCACGCTTGTGAGGGGCCCCACGCATATGTTCACACTCACTTACCGATTGCAGCATCAGACAATCCACAGAATTATATAAACAGCAATTACACTCTTGACATATGAAAAAATTTCTAGTACTACGATGTCCAGCCCCAGATGTAGCGAGGTTAGCTGATAACAAATAGTCCCACTTATCGCCGGACTTGAAGCCTAAGAGTTCTTGTGTTTTATTATATAAAAGGAGTCTATGGGATGGCACTGACACAGTTTGATACAGGGGTGAAAATGAAGTGGTCCTTTAATTTTCCCGCTGATGGTAAAATTCCTTCAATGCGTGATGATAGCAACTGACCGGTAAGTTTTTTAAATCCAGTGAGGAAAAACTAGGTGCAGTCACAGTTCAGGTAAATAGGTACACTCTCACAGTAGAGCAGTAAATAAAAAAATCCTACTGGCAACTGTTCTTCCAGTTTATCTTACAGATTGTAATTAGTTTGATGGTTTATTTAAATGTTCTTGGGTGGGTGATAAATATAATCTCACTAGAACATCAGTGTTGAATACCCTCTTTGTTGAACTCCACCAGAGTTAAATGCTGTGTTGTTGTGTTGCTCGTGGTTTGAGTATGGAATGTCAACTCGACCTACGCAGTGGTGTGTAGACATGAAGTGAGAGTGTAATACGCGAATGATAAGAAGAGTTTGTGGTGTTGACAAATGGTCTTTTTCTTTCACTCATGTATGGCTGGAAGTCATCGACACCAACGACTGTGTACCTTTTCTACAGTTTAATTGGACGTACACACTCGACAGCATGGATACAGTGACAAATCACAGGTTGGCATAATACATCATGGTACAGTGGATAAATGGTCTTGCAATGATACATGGGCACTCATGTTGAATAATAGCATAATGGACTGTCAGTAGACAAGCACTCAGTATTGCCCATATATATATCATCTGAGTTTACTGACAAAGCACGTCAGTTTATAAACAATATTCAAGATGGCTTCTAGACCTAACCTCGTCTAGCGAAGATTCCTTTAAATAATGTTCAGCACATATTTTTTTCATATAATCATATTGAACCGCTAGTAATGGGTTCTCATGTGTAGCAGTGATCTCTGGACTCATCAAGCGATAATACGGGGCATCCCTTTCTCTTCCTGATAGTCCTTAAATATGTGTATACAAGATGGCTTCTGGTGAGCTGTCACTCACGTTTGGATACAGACAATGAATCTGTATTAAAGTTAGTCATTCATTAAATGTTCTCATTGCTCTGTAGATTCTATCATGATACAATTGACTTCATCATACAAGATATAGTGCTGCTAGAAATGAATGTCATTTAGGTCTAGACGACTATCACTTTCCCCTACACATATATCGATCACTTTTTTTTCGGCGACAAGCCGATTCAATAGGCTCACAACGCATGAATAATGCGCAGATGAAAATATCAGGAATAAATATAATGCCTAATATGAGGCTAAGTCGACTTATGTAGCGACTGGTGAGAATATATCTCATAATCTGAGAGAAATTGTTTCTCTACGAATAAATGTTTCCAGGAAGGTGTCATCAAAGTATAATACAATTCTGGCAAAGACACAATGCCTAAAAAATTTCATACCATAATTTCGTATTAGATATCTTAAATTTATGATTTATGAAGAAAAATCATCAAAGCACAGCGGTGAATAAACATCAATGAACCGCTAAGTAGTGATAGAATCATTATATTATTAAATTACAAATGTGTATCTATCTTGATATAGAAAGGAACTATTATAGACCTAGACATATTAAGAAGTCTAAGACCTAATAGTTATGTGGAATCATGTGGGCATCTTGAAAGAATGTCTGCCATCACATTATCTGATCCACGAATAGCTCGCACAGAGAAATGAAAGGGTTGAAGAGCAATTGCATATCGAGTAGACCTCGAGCTCTTCAAATTCTTACTCTGTATAGCAGTAAGAGCTTTTTGGTCGGTTTCTACTATGAAATGTGCGCCTAGAAGGAATCTTTGTAGTTTGAGGATCGACCAAACCATAGCTAATAGCTCACGGTCTAAAACCGAATAATTCCTTTCTGCCATATTAAGTTTTCTGGAAATATACATTACAGGATGCAGAGTTCCAGAGTACTCTTGCATTAGTGCCGCTCCAATCCCAGTGGATGAAGCATCACTACGAAGAACAAATGTCTTATCTTTAGTAGGTAACACTAAAATAGGTGGTGTTGAAAACAATGTTTTAATCTTATCCAAAGAGCATTGGCATTCCTGAGACCAGTGGACCATATTAGGCGAACCTTTCTTTAAAAGTGTAGAAAGAGGTGCCATGATAGAGGATAGATTCTGAATGAATCTGCCATAAAATTGAATAAGACCTAACAGACTTCTCACCTGTTTTTTAGTCTTAGGGATAGAGATGTTAAGTATCTTACTAGTATTATGGTCCTCTGTCTTTAGGAAACCATGACCAACTCGGTGGCCTAGGAAAGAAATTTCGCTAAAACCAATATAGGCTTTAGAGGGTTTCGCTGTCAGGTTGTGCTCGCGCAAAGTAGACAGCAATTCATCTAACCCTGAATAGTGATCTTCCCAAGTATCGCTGAAAAGACAGATGTCGTCTAGATATGCAATGACATCTGACCGATAAGATAGGATTCGGCGCATCATGCGTACAAATGTAGCTGGTGCGTTCATAAGACCGAAAGGCATAAAATTCCATTGGAACAAACCTCTAGGTGTTGAAAAAGCCGTGAGAGGTTTGGCGCGTTCAGATAAAGGTACTTGCCAATATCCTTTAGACAAATCAAGTTTAGTGAAAAAATGAGATTTGGAAAGTCGAGTAAGTAGCTCTTCCAGTAAAGGCATAGGTTCGGCATCGAACTTCGTTACTTGATTCAATTTGCGATAGTCAACGCAAAGACGTATGTTATTGTCTTTTTTTCGAACAATAACCATCGGCGAAGAATATGCAGAGGTGGATGGTTCGATTATTTTCAAATCTATCATCTCATCCAACTCTTTCTCGACCTGTGCTTGAAAATGTATAGGGATAGGATAAGGTCTAACCCTAATAGGAGTATGGTCAGTTAGAACAATGTCATGTTCAATGACATGAGTTTGTCCAGGGATGTCAGTGAGTACATCCTGAAATGTTTGCAACATAGTTGAAACTTGTCGCTGTTCTCCTAGAGACAAATCAGGAGAGACAGTAACGTTCTTCCATGATTCACTAGAATGAAGTGGGATCATTGGAAGAGGGAGATTTACATCTGAAAAACTCGTTTCCTCATCCTGTATCGCGGACAGTGATGAGTAATGACCATGTTGTACTGGAGAATCGTCCGTTGCTTGGAAAATGGGTTGTAAATAATCCGGACGTTCATGGAATTCAGTAAGCATATTGATGTGGAAGGTTTTATGCTTCCCATCAATATCGACAATATAGTCGACATCGGAAATTTTCGATATTATATCGTACGGACCTTTCCAAGAAATAAGTAGTCTGTTTTCCCTACAAGGTAGTAATACAAATGCTTTGTCACCAGGACAAAGTTGTCGTAAGCATCTCTTCTTATTGGCAAATTGCCTTGCCTTCTGTTTCGCAAATTCAGAAGAAGAAGTTGCTAATTTGAAACGGCCGAATATGAATGTCTGCCGCCTGAATGGGTGCAGCATGGCGTGGACCTTTGGATTTAACTTCCTGACATACTTTACAAGATCGACAATAAATCCGTATGTCCTTGTTTACCAATGGCCAAAAGAAAGCCGCAAGAACTCTTGACTTCGTACGGGAAAAACCCATGTGTCCAGCACACTGAGAGTCGTGAGCGTGCTGCAAAATTTTAACTCTCAAATTCTTGGGAACCAGGATTTGAGAATGACTTGACGTAATGGAGTCTTGAACCATACGTACAAGTACGCCATTCTTCTTTGTAATCCACGATTTACGACTTGTGTCTTTATTCGGATCACCTTTAGTTGCAAGAATGAAGAATTTCTTCAGAGTGGGATCATCTTCTTGCTGTTTTATAAACGAGTCACGAGAAATTACCAAGGGATCATCTTGGTTATGCACTTCATTATCTTCAGTAGATGAAGTTTGAGGCATATTAAGAGCCTGAGCTCTAGTGACTACAGCGTTAGCAATCTGCATGTTTTGCTTTGCCCAAGCGGAAATTTGTTGCGGAGTGCATTCTTTGACTCCATGAATGCGACCGATGATAAGGTCAGCGATCGGATTCGGAAGAAGACATGCGTGTACATCTCCTGTAAAGAAAGGAGTAGCAATCCTAATGATAGCAGTAGAGTATTTCTCTAATGTGCCGCCAAATGTTACACATTTGACTACTTGTCCAGTGGCACGGGAAGGATCTACGAGTGACTGCCTAACACCAATTGTGGTGCATCCAGAATCAAATAGCACGGAGACTGGATTGTTATTTACTAAACCCTTATGTAAGACAAGAGAACCTCTTCCATCATGCGCGACTGATGCAGGAAGAGCAGGAAGAGGATGGCCGCAGCTTAAAGTAGACACTGTGGTTGGCTCAAATAATGTTTTGCATTGGGGGCACTGAGATGCTCTCCCAAAATCAAAAGCGGAACATGCCATATTATTAGCGTCATTATTGTCTTTACTCTGTTTATAGGCTTCATGGGACTCTTGTTGTGCAGAGTTTGCCTGAAAATGTGGTTTATGTCTTCTGTTTTGAGATCTACCTCGGTTATTATTACCTCTGTAGTTATTGTTACCTCTATTGTAACCCCTATTTGGGTTTGAGTCATAGTTCTCTTGGTTACTATTATCATATTCATTATAATGAGTATCTCTGTAATTGCGATCTTGTTGACTCCAAGACGGATACCTCGGATAGTTTCTATAATTACTTCCTCTATGGAAATTGCTATAATTGTGACCACCCCTGTGTCGAGAGCTATCAGCTCGTCTCCAGTTCTTTGACGAAGAACCCTGAAATGATTGGTTACCTTGGTTTTGATAACTATTATGGTTACCTTTTTTATCAAATCTGTTTTGAGGTCCCTGAAATCTGTGTGAATAATTGGGATTGTATGGTGTTGCTGAAGCAACTGGCATACTCTCCTTAATCTTAGTGTTGCCAAAAGTCACGTCGGGGTGTGCAGTGACATATTGGGAACAATATTCTTCCATTTGCTTTAGTGATTTGGGTTTACGCTCATGTATAAATTCAAGGAATGGTTTGTTAACACATGACATAATCTTATCTCTGAGCAACAAATCCATAAGTCCTTCATACGTTTTTTCTGTCTTGGAAAGCTCAATCCAACGATCAACTGTGAGACGTGCCTTTGCAATGAATTCTGAGAATTCTACACCTGTCTCAGGCACCATCGTCTTAAACAAAAGGCGATAGCCTTCCTCACTTAGCTGGTATTTTTTTTATCAAAGCCGCCCTAATGACATCATAATTATCCTTATCTGCTTCTCCTACAAGGCATAATCTAGTCAGAGATTCACCTTTCAAGTTTTCTGCTAATTGATTAGCGTATTGTGATTTATCCACATTATGTGTACGACAAGAACGTTCAAATCTATCCAGCCAGAATGTAATATCGTCACTGGACTGATTGAACGGTGGAACCTTAACCTTGTAAGTAGAAGGTTTACCATTACCACTAGATGCCTGATTAACATTACTCATACTTGTCAATCTCAATTTCTCTAACTCAAATTCATGTTCTCTTATTGCTTTTTTTTTCTTCAGCTTCTCTGTCTAATCTTTTTTGTTCTGCTTCTCTGTCTAATCTTTTTTGTTCAGCAGCAGCTTCTCTGTCTAATTTTTTTTGTTCAGCTTCAAATCTCCTTTCCTCCACCTGCATCTGCAATTTCTTTTGTTCAGCAGCAGCATCAGCTTCTTTTTCTAATCTTTTCTCTTCAGCCAGAGCTTTTCTCTCTTCTGCAGCAGCTTTTTTCTCTTCAGCAGCAGCTTTTAATTTTTTTTCTTCTATTTGAAGTTTTCTCTCCTCTGCAGCAGCTTTTCTTTCCTCTGCAGCAGCAGCTAATGTCTTGTCATATTGAGCAACTGTTCATTCTTCTAATTGTTGACCAGTCTTATCAAGGGCTTTCCCTTGTATAATGAAGTATTCTAATGTAGACATGATGTCTAACAATAATACTAATCACTTGAAATAATAATAATGCCACAAGTTCTTAATGACTTGATTAATCAGCACACTATCCCAATATCTGTGGGTCACAAGCCTTAATAAGGTCTTGTATAACAGTAATAATAATCAAGTACTGGTTTATACCATAATCCAAGTGCAGTGCACAAGCAATAGTGTCTTATGAAATATACCTATATAAAACATATGTCAACCAACAGCATACATAAAGCACAAATAAGACTGACAATATGAAAACATCTGCAGAAATCAAATAAATCACATAGGGAAATCAATGAAAATAATCACTGAATCTGCAAGGAATAACAACACAAATGACGTCACAGTATATGAATATAAATTATGTATACAACTAAATAAAAGGAAAGGGGAGACCTACAAATACAAAGAAATCGAACAAAACTAAAGAACAGAAAAATGTTACAAAACAATGATGGGTACAGGTCATCACAGCTAACACAAATAGCAACTAGTTGTTGCAAGCAAATTTCCAATTAAGGAAATTGCACCTAAAGAAAACGCCCACAACGGACCCTCTATGACGTGGGATATTCTGTTGTGAGGACACCGCCCAACCTAAACACAACCCGCTGACATATAAACTAATATACTATACAAACAAATAACATGTAAACATAAATATATAAATTATGTGTATGATAGTATGTGTTGCAAAATAGGCTCAGTTTTACAGTAATGGCAAAGTTATTCTTATGAAAATAATTAAACTGCCACTTTATTGAATTACAAATTCTGGCCTTAAATATTAAAGTTCAACACAATAGCAGAACATAAGGAGATCCATCGATGAAAGTAGGACTTTTATGTTCAACCACATTTCAACAACAGGACAGTTTATGGCCTTTAAAATATCATCTCTGTACTGTGAAACTCTGTAATGTCTAAGCGTAACAATGTCAACAACGCTGACCCAGATACTGCATTCACTTGATAGGTCACGTGACGAAGTGTTGACAAAGAGCAAACTAATACTGCAAGTGAGTCGTATCAGCCACAGGAAACGGTCTGGTATCGGTAGTCTGTTGACTTCTCAACTTCTGCGAGGTCAAACCCAGAAAGCTGGCCCACCAGTTGATAAATATAATCTCACTAGAACATCAGTGTTGAATACACTCTTTGTTGAACTCCACCAGAGTTAAATGCTGTGTTGTTGTGTTGCTCATGGTTTGAGTATGGAATGTCAACTCGACCTACGCAGTGGTGTGTAGACATGAAGTGAGAGTGTAATACGCGAATGATAAGAAGAGTTCGTGGTGTTGACAAATGGTCTTTTTCTTTCACTCATGTATGGCTGGAAGTCATCGACACCAACGACTGTGTACCTTTTCTACAGTTTAATTGGACGTACACACTCGACAGCACGGATACAGTGACAAATCACAGGTTGGCATAATACATCATGGTACAGTGGATAAATGGTCTTGCAATGATACATGGGCACTCATGTTGAATAATAGCATAATGGACTGTCAGTAGACAAGCACTCAGTATTGCCCATATATATATCATCTGAGTTTACTGACAAAGCACGTCAGTTTATAAACAATATTCAAGATGGCTTCTAGACCTAACCTCGTCTAGCGAAGATTCCTTTAAATAATGTTCAGCACATATTTTTTTCATATAATCATATTGAACCGCTAGTAATGGGTTCTCATGTGTAGCAGTGATCTCTGGACTCATCAAGCGATAATACGGGGCATCCCTTTCTCTTCCTGATAGTCCTTAAATATGTGTATACAAGATGGCTTCTGGTGAGCTGTCACTCACGTTTGGATACAGACAATGAATCTGTATTAAAGTTAGTCATTCATTAAATGTTCTCATTGCTCTGTAGATTCTATCATGATACAATTGACTTCATCATACAAGATATAGTGCTGCTAGAAATGAATGTCATTTTTATCTGGTTAAATATTCCCTCAGACGTACAAATCGTGTCTATCGAAAACGATGGCTTAGCAAGAGTTCATAAGAAGTGCTTTCTTTACCTTATTATCAGAAACATGATTCTGCCATTCCTTGGCAGTAAGAATAAACACTGGGGTAAAGCATACACGATAGGTCTAGACGACTATCACTTTCCCCTACACATATATCGATCACTTTTTTTCGGCGACAAGCCGATTCAGAAAAACCACAGCCCCCATCATCAGGGCGAAGCCAAATCACAACTCTCTAGCCACACATCCGCCGAACAGCCTTTGACCTTTCTAGCGACCAAAGAACATATAGTTCGACTTAGACATGCAAAGATATTCAGATATAAGACAGACTCGTCCTACCCAGACAAACAATACACATAAATTCAGGCCATAGATATACTGAAGCAAGAACAATCTATTTCTACCCAAACAAAGAATAAATCGCAGTAAAACTGGATTCATCCGCGGAGTTCGATCGAAAGTGACGACACTCCTTTCAAGGGAAGTAACTCAATAATGACTTTTCCTAAAGCACTAAAAAGTATCTATTTTGTTTACAAAATATTTGCGAACATAACAAGCATACAAATGTATTATATTGCAAGATATCAAAGACTGCACGTAACAGTCTTACCACACCTCCCGGGAAAAAAAATGAAACTTTTTTTTTTTAAATACATCTAGGAGCAACGCACAATAGGCTCACAACGCATGAATAATGCGCAGATGAAAATATCAGGAATAAATATAATGCCTAATATGAGGCTAAGTCGACTTATGTAGCGACTGGTGAGAATATATCTCATAATCTGAGAGAAATTGTTTCTCTACGAATAAATGTTTCCAGGAAGGTGTCATCAAAGTATAATACAATTCTGGCAAAGACACAATGCCTAAAAAATTTCATACCATAATTTCGTATTAGATATCTTAAATTTATGATTTATGAAGAAAAATCATCAAAGCACAGCGGTGAATAAACATCAATGAACCGCTAAGTAGTGATAGAATCATTATATTATTAAATTACAAATGTGTATCTATCTTGATATAGAAAGGAACTATTATAGACCTAGACATATTAAGAAGTCTAAGACCTAATAGTTATGTGGAATCATGTGGGCATCTTGAAAGAATGTCTGCCATCACATTATCTGATCCACGAATAGCTCGCACAGAGAAATGAAAAGGTTGAAGAGCAATTGCATATCGAGTAGACCTCGAGCTCTTCAAATTCTTACTCTGTATAGCAGTAAGAGCTTTTTGGTCGGTTTCTACTATGAAATGTGCGCGTAGAAGGAATCTTTGTAGTTTGAGGATCGACCAAACCATAGCTAATAGCTCACGGTCTAAAACCGAATAATTCCTTTCTGCCGTATTAAGTTTTCTGGAAATATACATTACAGGATGCAGAGTTCCAGGGTACTCATGCATTAGTGCCGCTCCAATCCCAGTGGATGAAGCATCACTACGAAGAACAAATGTCTTATCTTTAGTAGGTAACACTAAAATAGGTGGTGTTGAAAACAATGTTTTAATCATATCCAAAGAGCATTGGCATTCCTGAGACCAGTGGACCATATTAGGCAAACCTTTCTTTAAAAGTGTAGAAAGAGGTGCCATGATAGAGGATAGATTCTGAATGAATCTGCCATAAAATTGAATAAGACCTAACAGACTTCTCACCTGTTTTTTAGTCTTAGGGATAGAGATGTTAAGTATCTTACTAGTATTATGGTCCTCTGTCTTTAGGAAACCATGACCAACTCGGTGGCCTAGGAAAGAAATTTCGCTAAAACCAATATAGGCTTTAGAGGGTTTCGCTGTCAGGTTGTGCTCGCGCAAAGTAGACAGCAATTCATCTAACCCTGAATAGTGATCTTCCCAAGTATCGCTGAAAAGACAGATGTCGTCTATATATGCAATGACATCTGACCGATAAGATAGGATTCGGCGCATCATGCGTACAAATGTAGCTGGTGCGTTCATAAGACCGAAAGGCATAAAATTCCATTGGAACAAACCTCTAGGTGTTGAAAAAGCCGTGAGAGGTTTGGCGCGTTCAGATAAAGGTACTTGCCAATATCCTTTAGACAAATCAAGTTTAGTGAAAAAATGAGATTTGGAAAGTCGAGTAAGTAGCTCTTCCAGTAAAGGCATAGGTTCGGCATCGAACTTCGTTACTTGATTCAATTTGCGATAGTCAACGCAAAGACGTATGTTATTGTCTTTTTTTTCGAACAATAACCATCGGCGAAGAATATGCAGAGGTGGATGGTTCGATTATTTTCAAATCTATCATCTCATCCAACTCTTTCTCGACCTGTGCTTGAAAATGTATAGGGATAGGATAAGGTCTAACCCTAATAGGAGTATGGTCAGTTAGAACAATGTCATGTTCAATGACATGAGTTTGTCCAGGGATGTCAGTGAGTACATCCTGAAATGTTTGCAACATAGTTGAAACTTGTCGCTGTTCTCCTAGAGACAAATCAGGAGAGACAGTAACGTTCTTCCATGATTCACTAGAATGAAGTGGGATCATTGGAAGAGGGAGATTTACATCTGAAAAACTCGTTTCCTCATCCTGTATCACGGACAGTGATGAGTAATGACCATGTTGTACTGGAGAATCGTCCGTTGCTTGGAAAATGGGTTGTAAATAATCCGGACGTTCATGGAATTCAGTAAGCATATTGATGTGGAAGGTTTTATGCTTCCCATCAATATCGACAATATAATCGACATCGGAAATTTTCGATATTATATCGTACGGACCTTTCCAAGAAATAAGTAGTCTGTTTTCCCTACAAGGTAGTAATACAAATGCTTTGTCACCAGGACAAAGTTGTCGTAAGCATCTCTTCTTATTGGCGAATTGCCTTGCCTTCTGTTTCGCAAATTCAGAAGAAGAAGTTGCTAATTTGAAACGGCCGAATAGGAATGTCTGCCGCCTGAATGGGTGCAGCATGGCACGGACCTTTGGATTTAACTTCCTGACATACTTTACAAGATCGACAATAAATCCGTATGTCCTTGTTTACCAATGGCCAAAAGAAAGCCGCAAGAACTCTTGACTTCGTACGGGAAAAACCCATGTGTCCAGCACACTGAGAGTCGTGAGCGTGCTGCAAAATTTTAACTCTCAAATTCTTGGGAACCAGGATTTGAGAATGACTTGACGTAATGGAGTCTTGAACCATACGTACAATTACGCCATTCTTCTTTGTAATCCACGATTTACGACTTGTGTCTTTATTCGGATCACCTTTAGTTGCAAGAATGAAGAATTTCTTCAGAGTGGGATCATCTTCTTGCTGTTTTATAAACGAGTCACGAGAAATTACCAAGGGATCATCTTGGTTATGCACTTCATTATCTTCAGTAGATGAAGTTTGAGGCATATTAAGAGCCTGAGCTCTAGTGACTACAGCGTTAGCAATCTGCATGTTTTGCTTTGCCCAAGCGGAAATTTGTTGCGGAGTGCATTCTTTGACTCCATGAATGCGACCGATGATAAGGTCAGCGATCGGATTCGGAAGAAGACATGCGTGTACATCTCCTGTAAAGAAAGGAGTAGCAATCCTAATGATAGCAGTAGAGTATTTCTCTAATGTGCCGCCAAATGTTACACATTTGACTACTTGTCCAGTGGCACGGGAAGGATCTACGAGTGACTGCCTAACACCAATTGTGGTGCATCCAGAATCAAATAGCACGGAGACTGGATTGTTATTTACTAAACCCTTATGTAAGACAAGAGAACCTCTTCCATCATGCGCGACTGATGCAGGAAGAGCAGGAAGAGGATGGCCGCAGCTTAAAGTAGACACTGTGGTTGGCTCAAATAATGTTTTGCATTGGGGGCACTGAGATGCTCTCCCAAAATCAAAAGCGGAACATGCCATATTATTAGCGTCATTATTGTCTTTACTCTGTTTATAGGCTTCATGGGACTCTTGTTGTGCAGAGTTTGCCTGAAAATGTGGTTTATGTCTTCTGTTTTGAGATCTACCTCGGTTATTATTACCTCTGTAGTTATTGTTACCTCTATTGTAACCCCTATTTGGGTTTGAGTCATAGTTCTCTTGGTTACTATTATCATATTCATTATAATGAGTATCTCTGTAATTGCGATCTTGTTGACTCCAAGACGGATACCTCGGATAGTTTCTATAATTACTTCCTCTATGAAAATTGCTATAATTGTGACCACCCCTGTGTCGAGAGCTATCAGCTCGTCTCCAGTTCTTTGACGAAGAACCCTGAAATGATTGGTTACCTTGGTTTTGATAACTATTATGGTTACCTTTTTTATCAAATCTGTTTTGAGGTCCCTGAAATCTGTGTGAATAATTGGGATTGTATGGTGTTGCTGAAGCAACTGGCATACTCTCCTTAATCTTAGTGTTGCCAAAAGTCACGTCGGGGTGTGCAGTGACATATTGGGAACAATATTCTTCCATTTGCTTTAGTGATTTGGGTTTACGCTCATGTATAAATTCAAGGAATGGTTTGTTAACACATGACATAATCTTATCTCTGAGCAACAAATCCATAAGTCCTTCATACGTTTTTTCTGTCTTGGAAAGCTCAATCCAACGATCAACTGTGAGACGTGCCTTTGCAATGAATTCTGAGAATTCTACACCTGTCTCAGGCACCATCGTCTTAAACAAAAGGCGATAGCCTTCCTCACTTAGCTGGTATTTTTTTTTATCAAAGCCGCCCAATGACATCATAATTATCCTTATCTGCTTCTCCTACAAGGCATAATCTAGTCAGAGATTCACCTTTCAAGTTTTCTGCTAATTGATTAGCGTATTGTGATTTATCCACATTATGTGTACAACAAGAACGTTCAAATCTATCCAGCCAGAATGTAATATCGTCACTGGACTGATTGAACGGTGAAACCTTAACCTTGTAAGTAGAAGGTTTACCATTACCACTAGATGCCTGATTAACATTACTCATACTTGTCAATCTCAATTTCTCTAACTCAAATTCATGTTCTCTTATTGCTTTTTTTTCTTCAGCTTCTCTGTCTAATCTTTTTTGTTCTGCTTCTCTGTCTAATCTTTTTTGTTCAGCAGCAGCTTCTCTGTCTAATTTTTTTTGTTCAGCTTCAAATCTCCTTTCCTCCACCTGCATCTGCAATTTCTTTTGTTCAGCAGCAGCATCAGCTTCTTTTTCTAATCTTTTCTCTTCAGCCAGAGCTTTTCTCTCTTCTGCAGCAGCTTTTTTCTCTTCAGCAGCAGCTTTTAATTTTTTTTCTTCTATTTGAAGTTTTCTCTCCTCTGCAGCAGCTTTTCTTTCCTCTGCAGCAGCAGCTAATGTCTTGTCATATTGAGCAACTACCCATTCTTCTAATTGTTGACCAGTCTTATCAAGGGCTTTCCCTTGTATAATGAAGTATTCTAATGTAGACATGATGTCTAACAATAATACTAATCACTTGAAATAATAATAATGCCACAAGTTCTTAATGACTTGATTAATCAGCACACTATCCCAATATCTGTGGGTCACAAGCCTTAATAAGGTCTTGTATAACAGTAATAATAATCAAGTACTGGTTTATACCATAATCCAAGTGCAGTGCACAAGCAATAGTGTCTTATGAAATATACCTATATAAAACATATGTCAACCAACAACATACATAAAGCACAAATAAGACTGACAATATGAAAACATCTGCAGAAATCAAATAAATCACATAGGGAAATCAATGAAAATAATCACTGAATCTGCAAGGAATAACAACACAAATGACGTCACAGTATATGAATATAAATTATGTATACAACTAAATAAAAGGAAAGGGGAGATCTACAAATACAAAGAAATCGAACAAAACTAAAGAACAGAAAAATGTTACAAAACAATGATGGGTACAGGTCATCACAGCTAACACAAATAGCAACTAGTTGTTGCAAGCAAATTTCCAATTAAGGAAATTGCACCTAAAGAAAACGCCCACAACGGACCCTCTATGACGTGGGATATTCTGTTGTGAGGACACCGCCCAACCTAAACACAACCCGCTGACATATAAACTAATATACTATACAAACAAATAACATGTAAACATAAATATATAAATTATGTGTATGATAGTATGTGTTGCAAAATAGGCTCAGTTTTACAGTAATGGCAAAGTTATTCTTATGAAAATAATTAAACTGCCACTTTATTGAATTACAAATTCTGGCCTTAAATATTAAAGTTCAACACAATAGCAGAACATAAGGAGATCCATCGATGAAAGTAGGACTTTTATGTTCAACCACATTTCAACAACAGGACAGTTTATGGCCTTTAAAGTATCATCTCTGTACTGTGAAACTCTGTAATGTCTAAGCGTAACAATGTCAACAACGCTGACCCAGATACTGCATTCACTTGATAGGTCACGTGACGAAGTGTTGACAAAGAGCAAACTAATACTGCAAGTGTGTCGTATCAGCCACAGGAAACGGTCTGGTATCGGTAGTCTGTTGACTTCTCAACTTCTGCGAGGTCAAACCCAGAAAGCTGGCCCACCAGTTGATAAATATAATCTCACTAGAACATCAGTGTTGAATACCCTCTTTGTTGAACTCCACCAGAGTTAAATGCTGTGTTGTTGTGTTGCTCGTGGTTTGAGTATGGAATGTCAACTCGACCTACGCAGTGGTGTGTAGACATGAAGTGAGAGTGTAATACGCGAATGATAAGAAGAGTTCGTGGTGTTGACAAATGGTCTTTTTCTTTCACTCATGTATGGCTGGAAGTCATCGACACCAACGACTGTGTACCTTTTCTACAGTTTAATTGGACGTACACACTCGACAGCACGGATACAGTGACAAATCACAGGTTGGCATAATACATCATGGTACAGTGGATAAATGGTCTTGCAATGATACATGGACACTCATGTTGAATAATAGCATAATGGACTGTCAGTAGACAAGCACTCAGTATTGCCCATATATATATCATCTGAGTTTACTGACAAAGCACGTCAGTTTATAAACAATATTCAAGATGGCTTCTAGACCTAACCTCGTCTAGCGAAGATTCCTTTAAATAATGTTCAGCACATATTTTTTTCATATAATCATATTGAACCGCTAGTAATGGGTTCTCATGTGTAGCAGTGATCTCTGGACTCATCAAGCGATAATACGGGGCATCCCTTTCTCTTCCTGATAGTCCTTAAATATGTGTATACAAGATGGCTTCTGGTGAGCTGTCACTCACGTTTGGATACAGACAATGAATCTGTATTAAAGTTAGTCATTCATTAAATGTTCTCATTGCTCTGTAGATTCTATCATGATACAATTGACTTCATCATACAAGATATAGTGCTGCTAGAAATGAATGTCATTTTTATCTGGTTAAATATTCCCTCAGACGTACAAATCGTGTCTATCGAAAACGATGGCTTAGCAAGAGTTCATAAGAAGTGCTTTCTTTACCTTATTATCAGAAACATGATTCTGCCATTCCTTGGCAGTAAGAATAAACACTGGGGTAAAGCATACACGATAGGTCTAGACGACTATCACTTTCCCCTACACATATATCGATCACTTTTTTTCGGCGACAAGCCGATTCAGAAAAACCACAGCCCCCATCATCAGGGCGAAGCCAAATCACAACTCTCTAGCCACACATCCGCCGAACAGCCTTTGACCTTTCTAGCGACCAAAGAACATATAGTTCGACTTAGACATGCAAAGATATTCAGATATAAGACAGACTCGTCCTACCCAGACAAACAATGCACATAAATTCAGGCCATAGATATACTGAAGCAAGAACAATCTATTTCTACCCAAACAAAGAATAAATCGCAGTAAAACTGGATTCATCCGCGGAGTTCGATCGAAAGTGACGACACTCCTTTCAAGGGAAGTAACTCAATAATGACTTTTTCTAAAGCACTAAAAAGTATCTATTTTGTTTACAAAATATTTGCGAACATAACAAGCATACAAATGTATTATATTGCAAGATATCAAAGACTGCACGTAACAGTGGGTTTATTTTATTTTTTATTTTTATTGATAAAAAGAGAGAGAATTACATTTTAACAAAACTTCTTCGTATCGAAAATAAAAAAACACAGACTCAAAGACAAAGGCGGCCACAGACAAACACAATCACAGTTATATATAAAAGAATCAACTTACCTTATACGTTTGGTTGTAAGAAATTGTTGAAGTGTCTGTTACAGAAGGCGTCTTTGTTTCTTGAAGTCTGTCTACTGAATGGTGGGGTCTTTAGAATGTCTAAGAATATAAGATAACAAAAATTATGAAATGGAAATGTGAATGTTGTGCTACAAAAATTATGAAGTGGGAGTGTGAATGTTGTGATACAAAAATTAAGAAAGATGAAAACTGTGACGCAAAAATTATGAAATGGAAATATGAAAACTGTGATACAAAAATATGAATTGTGAATGTTGTGCTGCAAAAATTATGAAATGGAAGTGAGAATGTTGTAATGCAAAAATTATGAAATGGAAATATGAAAACTGTGATACCAAAATTATGAAATGGAAGAGTGAATGTTGTGCTGCAAAAATTATGAAATGGAAGTGTGAATGTTGTGATGCAAAAATTAACACATTAACTACCGAATGGAAAAACACACTGTGGACGAATTAAATTTCTTTCCCATTTTCATCCTGTAGGTGTTTGCACAAAGTAAGCTATAGTTTTCGTAATTGTTTACAGATTTTTATGAATTACACATTATTTTAAAGATAAATAAATGTACTATTACAATGAACACCGGTTGTAACTCTAAGAGAGGTTGTTGCTATTTTAAGGCCCTCAGATGGCCGAGGACTTGCAATATTTTCACAATTATGTTTGCTTGCGCCCCATCTCTATCAAAATCACAATTTCAATCAATGTGCACACCGTTTTCACTCTTGTCCTCGTCGCTAGATCTATCAGTCAATTGTTGAAACACGTTTCTATCCTATTCAACCGTTAGACGAGATGTACACGCATTTTTTGTAGTCCTATCACTAGTTGCCATGGTAAACAGTTTTACACGATTTGGTAACTAACCCAAAACACTGAAAAATATGAACATAATATCAATTTTCCAGTGTTCTACAACAAATATGCTTTTGGAATTGGTTTTCCGGTGGCAATTTAAAATCTCGAACCAGATCAGAAAGTGTTTCAGAACATTTTTCATTCGTTTTATTAATAAAATTAGATTGGCGCTCTGAGCGGCTTGCGGTCCAAATGTGATTATTTTGTGAGCCGCTGACAGCGGCGTGCAGTAGTTAATGTGATGCAAAAATTTCGAAATGGAAGTGTGAATGTTGTGCTGCAAAAATTATGAAGTGTGAATGTTGTGATTCAAAAATTATGAAATAGAAGTGTGAATGTTGTAATGCAAAAATTAAGAAATGGAAGTGTGAATGTTGTGCTGCAAAAATTAAGAAATGGAAAATACACTAAAAATACTGCTAGCAAAAGTATGAAATGAACACACGAGTTATGAAATGTAACGTTCTTAAGTACAAAAACTGTTTTAAAATATCACAGAGAAAACTCTGAAAATACAAATTATGTTCCAGAAGATATAATAATAATAATAATAATAAACACGGCGCATAAGGCAGAAACCAGTGCTCTCCAGATTGTACGTTGTGACGTCACTCCTCTTAGCTCTTGCACATTGTTTAATCCCAACGTTCTTCCTTCTCTTATTATTGTTCTTATGAGTGTTTCTTTTTGTCTTCCTTTTTTCCTCTTACCCTCAGGAACCCAAGTGAGCGCCTGCAGTGGTATTCTGTTGTTTTGCATTCGTAGGACATGACCGATATAAGACCATCGTCTTTTCCTTATATAGTCGGAGACATATTTCTGCCTAGAGTCTTCTCTTATTTGTCGATTAGTCTTGAATTCTTTCCAACTGATGTTCATGAGTTTTCTAAGACATTTGTTCTCGAATGTATTCAGCTTGTTCTCCAATGATTTTGTTATTTTCCAACTCTCACAGCCGTATGTTAACACTAAGATAACATTTGAATTAAACAGACGAAGCTTGGTATGTATATTCAATGATCGTAATTTCCAAATGTTGGATAATCTATTGAAGGCGCTAGCTGCCAAAACAATTCTAGTATGGATTTCTCTTGTTGTGTCACCATCCTGAGTAATTTTACTGGCTAAATAATTGAAACTTTCAACTTTCTGTAGTTTTTCCCCGTTCAAGATGATATCAAAGGTCTCGTTAGAAAAGTTCATAACTTTAGTTTTAGAGGCATTTATTTGGAGACCTATTTTAACCGAGAGATGACACAAATTATTTACTGCTTCTTGGGATTGTCTGAGTGTTGAACTTAAGAAAGCTAAATCATCTGCGAAATCCAGGTCCCCCAGGAATTTTCCATTTGTCCATTTTATACCTAATTGTTCATTGTGGGTATTACCTCTACACCTCACGGTAGAAGGGGAACGACTAAGTAAGTAAGGGTATAGTTTCTCATAACCCAATCAATAGCTATTCCAAAAAGTAGTGGTGACATAATACAGCCTTGTTTCACCCCTGTTTCTACTGTAAACCATTCTGTATTCCCTTTATTTGTTCTAACACAACATCTTGCATTGTCATATAGCGCTTTGATTATATTCACATATTTTGTTGGAAAACCATAGATTGTAAGTATCTTCCACAATGATGGGCGGTGTAGACTATCAAAGGCTTTTTGAAAATCGACGGTGATAATAAGTGGCGATTGCATTTCCACTGATTCTTCTATAATTGTTCTTAGTGTGAATATTTGATCAATACATGATCGTTTCGGCCTGAAACCCGCTTGTTCTTCTCTGATCTTTTCGTCAGCATGCAATTTAAGTCTTTCTAACATCATGCAACATAATAATTTTCCAGGTACTGATAATAGAGATATACCACGCCAGTTATTACAGTCTGATAGATCGCCTTTCTTCGGTAACTTTACAATAATACTGTCTTTCCATTGTTGTGGTGGCTGTTCTTCTCTCCATACTTCATTTATAATATCTAAAATTCTCAAGAGGTTGTTGTCATTAACTGCTTTAATCATTTCGCCTGAAATTTCGTCAACTCCAGCAGCTTTAAAATTTTTTTATCTTTTAACGGCTTGTTTGATCTCGTCCAGCGTGAATTCATCGCAAGTTATTGGCAAGGTGGTTGTGAGTGTTTCATTATTAAAATCAGGTGTTACTGTTGGTGGTGGTCTGTTTAGCACCTCCATGAAGTGCTCAGCCCATCTCTTCTTTTGTTCTTTTTCTGTTGGTATTGCATTCCCTAATTTACCTTTAACAGGTGTTTCCATATCAGTAGGCTGGTGACATAGTTGTTTTGTAATTTGATAAAGGCACCTACTATTACCAGTTCTTGCAGCATTTTCAGCTTCTACGGCCAGTTCATTGATGAAATGTCTTTTATCTTTTCGAGTTTTTGTCTTCACTTCTTTATTTAACAAGTTATAAGTTAGTTTGCAAGATTCAACTGCATTATGTGTACTTGCCGCTAGTAGTTTAAGTTTTGCTGTTTTCCTTTCTTGTATTTTATCCCAAGTATCTTCTCTCATCCATTTTTTCTTTTTATGTACTAGGTATGTGGTGGTCGCTACAGCTGCTTCTGTCATTGCTGTTATCAGTTGTACCCATTTAGTATCGATTGTCTTGGTGGTGATATCGTTGTCAATTTTGCCTAAAGCATCGAAATAGTTGTTCATTTTGACATTATATTCCTCCTTTATATCATTTGATTGCAGTCTGTGTACATCTATTCTTCTATTTTTATTCGGTTAGTATAACTTCTTCAGTTTAATTCTCAGTTTAGCTATGCAGAGGTTATGATCGCTTCCAATCTCTGCACCTCTGTATGCTCTGACGTCTTGAACTGATGAGCAAAATTTTGCGCTTATGCAGAAGTGATCTATCTGGTTCTTAGTTCTGCCATCAGGTGAATTCCATGTTATCTTGTGGATATTCTTATGTGGAAAGATGGTGTCTGCCACAATGAGGTTTGATATTTCACAAAGTTCTAGAAGTCTTTCACCATTTTGATTCATACAGCCTATGCCATGAGTACCGAGATATCTTTGTACTCCATCGTTGTTGTCACCTACTTTGGCGTTAAAATCGCCCATGACTGCTATTATGTCATGCTTGGGTATTGTGTTGATGGTACTTAGAAGTGCTTCATAGAAGTCATCTTTTGTGGTATCAAGAGCGTCGTTAGTTGGTGCATAACATTGTACAATTGAGAGCTTGAAAAATCTTGTCTGAAATCTAGCTAATATTAGCCTCTTATTAATAGGTACCCAGCTGATGAGCGATGCTGCTGCTTTCTGTGTCATTAAGATGGCTACTCCCTCTGTGTGACGATTATCATTACTACCAGAGTATATAATTTGCTTTTTTTTTCTTCTGAAATATATTTTATGCCTTTCCCCGTCCATCTACACTCGCTGACACCCAATATGTCCAACTTATAAATATCCATTTCTTTAATTACTTCTTCCAATTTTCCGTCTTGATACATAGTTCTTACATTCCAGTATCCAATTTTAAAAATCTCCTTAGCCCCCAAGATATTAGAATGAGTCATGTTCACTGTCATGTTCACTGTCGAGCCTGGTTCTGTTTCGGTAACAATCGCTTGTTTTACGATAGTGACTTGTTAATTCTCTGATCAACCCTCCTATCCAACCGACCGATTCGAGGGTTTCGAGGTCGGTTATAGGAAAATATCCACACCACTAGATACTCTGATGTATCTTTTATTCTATAATTTAACATAACATGGTACTATCCATGGAAATATACACATTCCTGATGTTTTTCTTTCGGCATCTAAGGTGAGAAAAGAATTTCACCTCCGTCTTGGAAGGGTAGATAACTCTCTATCTCCAGAAGATATAGTCTTTGGTTAATCTGAATTATTTTATTGTTATTAATATGGAAGATATTTTTAAGAACGAAGTTCTTGCATTAACAAAAGAAATTGCAAAAAAAAATAAAAATGCAAGACCTAAATTGTCTGCCCAGATTATGGTCTTCAGTAATAAAACAGCCTTTAATACTCCAATTAATCCTCCATTAGAACTAGAAAAAGATAAACCTTATGAGATTGCATACTACCGGGGTAACCTTAAAGTACCTATTCAAAACTCTGCCGTCAAATATAATTTGTGGGCGTAATGCAGAATATGTGGAATGTGAGTGGCAAAAAGGGAGGAAAGTTCAGGTGAAAAACCGATCGATCAATCGGTCGATTTCTGAGGAACACATTCCCGCGCCTGAAACCCTCGTATATCAAATTTAGATACCCTCTAACAGAACAAAAGATTCTAGCCTCTGTTATAGTGTTTTGGGTTAGTCGAATGCGAAATTTGAGTCCCCGACTCCCTAAAGGACCATTTTTCGGAAATGACGCCCATTTTAAAAAATGTTGACGTGAGTAGAGACGATATTGGTCCTTTTATGCGCGAGTACGCGGAAAAAAATAAACTTTTGACTACCCCTAGAAGGACATTTATCTGAAGTTACGTAGGTAAAAAAATTTGGTTGGCGACGCCTCTGCTTCGCTGGTATCTGTCCAAGGGCTTAGAAGTCACGTGTATATACCAGGTGATTGAGTATACACCTGCGACTTGTTTCAAACAATTTGGGGATACCGCCTCCGACGCCCGCAGACAGGGGGATATAGATGATGTTTACGCCATAACTAGTGAAACTATGAAATTGTTATGGAACGCGGCTTACGGTAAGACATTGACCAATAAGGCGAAGCACGTAGAGGTCTCATACACGACCGGGGAGGGGACGTCTTAATTAATAAACTGTCCGCGTTTTAAAAAGATGAGTTTAGTGACGGACGACATTTTCGAGGTAGAGATGGTTAAGAAGAAAATTAGTTGGGACCTACCCGCGCAGATAGGGTTTTTCTTCTATCAGTACGCTAAACTACGCATGTTAGAATTTTATTATGATTGCCTAGATAGATTTGTAGCCAGAGCTGACTTTCAGTTATGCGAGACTGATATGTGTGGGGTTTATTTTGTTTAAGTGCTTGTTGAGTATGGTGTGTTCTGTTCTTAGGTGGAAGTTTGTGCTTTGCTCCTTACATCGTAGGTTATTAATGTCACTTTTGTTGGGAACAGCCATTTTTTATATACAAGGCACGTCCAGTAGACCCTTTTGCCCATCGGTTCAGCCATTCCTCTTTGAAGTTGTTTTGGAGTATTCGTTTAGCTGTCTGCATGTTTGCTGAAGTGTTTGTTTGCACCATGTTTGCTCTTAGTTTTGCTAGTCTGTTTGCTTTATCGTTGCCTGGTGCGTCTGTGTGCCCTGGTATCCACTGGAGAGTGATTCTGATGTTGTATTTTGTTAGCAGGATGTCAATTGTTTTGGCCAGCTGTATTATTTTTTTAATTTTTCAATTTAATTTTAATTGGCCTTTAGTACAAATAACCTAGCGGATGCCGTTAAACCCTCTATGCGAAATGAATTTTATAGCGCCTACGATGAATGGCTCCCATCCGAAGTGTGTCAAAAACATCGATCCGAGTTTATTGCTAGTGAGGGTAAAACGCGAATCGTTTGTCAGAAATGCCGCGACAAAAAGTTATTTGACAAACGAACACCAGGTTTTTTTCAAGTTAGAATATGAGGGCAGTGGGATGGTTTCCCTCTGCAGCAAAACTTACCACTGTTTTGGAGATTATGACAAAACCACCACTAAAGGTCTCAGCAAACATCACAACACACTAGACAAAAACACCTTTTTAGATGTTCTCAACACGCAACACGCGCAGGGCGGGAAAAATGTCGGTTTCAAGACACACAACTCAGCCATCTACACGTATGAACAACACAGAAATTCTCTGTCCTATTTTTATATCCAAAGACAGGTACACGCCGATAATGTCACCACTTCACCTCTTTCCATCTAAATAATATCTCTCTTCTATTATGTACCCTGTACACAACACCAGACAACCCAAAAGCAATACCACCCACACGCGCATGCAGGCGGGCACACACACCCAACACTGCAACTCTCTGTCCTATTTTTACATCAAAAGACAGGTACACGACGACAACGTGATGACATCCCCCCTCGCCATATAGTTCTTTCTGCTTATCCTACCCTGAGCCGTTTATATTTGTTCTGGGCAGAAGCTGTAACAAAACACTGTGATATTAAGTTTATTTATTACAATCAAAAAACCTATATACACTGGCTAAACAGACAGTTCAACTTAAAATAATTGTGTCTGCTACCACAGCAGAATAATTTTGGTGTGCAAGTATTTCTCTGTGCGATATGGAATCTTCCAGAAGGCCTAAAGCATATAAAAGGAACCGCAATGTTTTGTCAATTGAAACGAAAACAGAAATTATCAAGAGACTAGGAAAAGGTGAAACTGTGTCTTCACTTGTGAGTATTTCCAATGTTGGGAAAGCTACCGTCTCTGACATCAAAAGTAACAAGGATAAAATTATGAGTTTTGCACCGAAATTGGATAGTGAAAATGGGTCGAAGAAACGTAAACCATGAGACATGCGAAAGATTTGAAATTGGAAGAGGCTTTGTATATATAGTTTGTGCAAAGAAGAAGCAAAGGGGAAACTATCTCTGGTTCTCTATTGTGTGAAAAGGCACTTCAGTTCAACAATCAACTTGACTGTCCTCCTGACTTTAAGGCTAGCCAGGGATGGTTAAGAAACTTTAAATCTCGTCATGGCATACGAGAATTGGAGATGCAACTGCCGCTGAAAATTTTAAAGAAACATTCTTGGCTTTTTTGGAAGAAGAAGATTATTCACTCGATGTGTATAATGCCGATGAGACTGGCTTATGCTGGAAATCATTGCCTCAAAAATCACTTGCATCTCAGCGCGAAGCAGCTTCCCCTGTGTTTAAAAAGTGCAAAGAGAGAGTAACAATTTTGGTAGCCGCGAATGCCAGTGGAAGTCATCGTTTACCGGTGCTAATGATCGGTAAAGCCAAAAAACCACGTTGTTTAAAGAATGTGACATGTCTCCCATTGTGCTACAAAGCACAGAAGAGTGCTTGGATGAATAGTGAAATATTTCTTGATTGGTATACAAATCAGTTCATCCCAAATGTGAAGAGGTTGAGAGAACAAGAAAAGAAAACTGGAAAAGTAATTCTTCTACTGGACAATGCACCATCTCATCCAGAGACGGATACATTGAATGCAGTTGATGCAAATTTTAAAGTAATTTTTCTGCCTCCCAATGTAACAGCACTGATTCAACCAATGGATCAGGGTGTTATAGCAAAGCTTAAAACGATGTACAAGAAGGAAGTCATGCGTCGTTTATTGTTGGCTGAAGATGAAGAAAGTGTGGTGGCGTTTTCCAAAAAGCTTAATCTCAAAGACTTCTGCTATATGTTAGCTGATGCTTGGACCACCCTGTCACAAGATAATCTCAACAAGGCTTGGAATAGATTGCTTGGGAAAAAAGGAGGAAATGAAAACACTGTAGTGGACACAAATGATGATTGTATAAATGAAGTTGTGGAACTGTTTCAAGCAATGCCCGGATTTTCGGCCTGTGACAAAGATGATGCACACATGTGGCTAGAAGATGATAATGATTCTGGTTTTCAGTTTTTGAATGACGAAGAAATTTTGTCTTTTGTGCAAGAAGAAAACCAAATACATGTAGTGACCGATGATGAAGACTCCTCAGAAGTACATGATGTACTTGTAGATTATGAAGAAAACCCAAAACGTCGACCAAGTCCTGAAGAGGCCTTTATAGCACTAGAAACAGCGATGGCTTGGTACGAGCAAGAAGATGACAGCTGTCCTATACACTTCTGCTGTTGAAGAGAATGCGGGACTTAGCAGCCAAAAGGAGACTATCCAGTTTGGTGCAAAAAGGATTCCTCATTAATTTAAATAGTGGGTTACATCTGTGCAAGTACATGTATACGTAAGTTGCGCCTGGTTTTGAATCGTTTGTAATGTTATTTTGAAAACATTTCTCTTTCTTAAAAAAAAATAATTAATACAAGTAGTACATGCACTGCAAAATGTAATGAAAGATTTTGGTGATACAGTGATCTAATACAGTGTGGGTATTATTATTACAGTACAAGTAAATATGTTTTATAGTGTAATTTCCTTGTGATGGTTAATTATTTTTAGAAATATGTGTACATGTACTCGATACATTATGTAATCCAATTATCCGAACATTTGATTATCCGAACGATGCTCGGTCCCATGGGGTTCGGATAAATGGAGTTCTACTGTACCGTGATATTAAATATATACTTCTATTTATAAACCTTGGCCTTTGTTATCTATGATGTATAAATATTGTATGTATACCTATTGTGTGTATACGTATAAATATATATGTATAAATATATGTTGTAAAATATGTATGTATAAATATATTTTGTAAAATATGTATGTATAAATATATGTTGTAAAATATGTAAATATATATATATATGTGCTGTTTTTGTAAGCAACGACATTGGAGAATTTTTCAAAACAACTGTAGGAGTTCGCCAAGGATGTATCCTGTCACCAGTGCTCTTTAATATATATCAAGAACATATTATGCAGGAGGCTCTCTACGATTATAAATCAACCATATCGATTATAGGCCGACCTCTGTGCAACCTACGTTTTGCTGATGATATTGATCTGATAGCTGGATCAGAATCAGAACTTCAAGACCTTACCTCTAGACTGGAGAAAGTAACAAGAACGTATGGGATGGAAATTAATATAGAAAAAAGCAAGATATTGGTGAATACCCATAAGAAACATGTTCCGACCAACATTACGTTAAATGGGCAAACGTTAGAAGAAGTTAACACCTTTAAATATCTCGGGTCCACTATATGTAGTGATGGAAGATCAATTAAAGAAATCAAGACAAGACTTGAGATGGCCTCAGCTGCCATGACAAGGTTGAATGTGATCTGGAAAAGTAACATCAGTTTTCCTGTGAAGATCAAATTATACAAATCGCTTGTATTATCTATTCTCTTGTATGGGTGTGAGGGCTGGACACTCACTGCAGATACGGAGCGAAGGATTCAGGCTTTCGAGCATAAATGTAGTGATGGAAGATCAATTAAAGAAATCAAGACAAGACTTGAGATGGCCTCAGCTGCCATGACAAGGTTGAATGTGATCTGGAAAAGTAACATCAGTTTTCCTGTGAAGATCAAATTATACAAATCGCTTGTATTATCTATTCTCTTGTATGGGTGTGAGGGCTGGACACTCACTGCAGATACGGAGCGAAGGATTCAGGCTTTCGAGCATAAATGTTATAGAAGAATTTTGCGCATTTGCTATAAAGAGCATAAAACAAATGTCTATGTTAGAGAGAAGATAAACACCTATGCAGGCCACCAAGAACCACTTTTGTCAATAGTGAAACGTCGAAAGCTTGCCTGGTTTGGGCATGTAACTCGTCATGACTCCCTTTCGAAAACGATCCTTGAGGGAACAGTCGAAGGTAAACGGAGAAGAGGAAGGCAGAGAAAATCCTGGGCTGATAACATCAAAGAATGGGCAGGACACGGTTTTTCCACACTTGTACCCATTGCTGAGGATAGAGAGCAGTGGAGGACCCTGTCTGCTGATGCTTCCACCATGGCACCCCTACGACCCATGACGGGTTACGGGATGAGATGATGATGATATATATATATATATACATACATACATACATACATACATACATACATACATACATACATACATACATACATACATACATACATACATACATACATACATACATACATACATACATACATACATACATACATACATACATACATACATACATACATACATACATACATACATACATACATACATACATACATACATACATACATACATACATACATACATACATACATACATACATACATACATACATACATACATACATACATACATACATACATACATACATACATACATACATACATACATACATACATACATACATACATACATACATACATACATACATACATACATACATACATACATACATACATACATACATACATACATACATACATACATACATACATACATACATACATACATACATACATACATACATACATACATACATACATACATACATACATACATACATACATACATACATACAGTACATACATACATACATACATACATACATACATACATACATACATACATACATACATACATACATACATACATACATACATACATACATACATACATACATACATACATACATACATACATACATACATACATACATACATAACATACATACATACATACATACATACATACATACATACATACATACATACATACATACATACATACATACATACATACATACATACATACATACATACATACATACATACATACATACATACATACATACATACATACATACATACATACATACATACATACATACATACATACATACATACATACATACATACATACATACATACATACATACATACATACATACATACATACATACATACATACATACATACATACATACATACATACATACATACATACATACATACATACATACATACATACATACATACATACATACATACATACATACATACATACATACATACATACATACATACATACATACATACATACATACATACATACATACATACATACATACATACATACATACATACATACATACATACATACATACATACATACATACATACATACATACATACATACATACATACATACATACATACATACATACATACATATATATATATATATATATATATATATATATATATATATATATATATATATATATATATATATATATATATATATATATATATATATATATGTTGCAAATGCTTGTGCAAGGCGTGGTTTGGTGGTTAGCTCTGAACAATGTTCCATGTGATATGAATAAAACAGTTATAAATGTCTGGCCATTGTTTTATCTTCTTGATATTCTTCAGTGATAGTGTATCGTGCCTTCTATGGAAGATTAAGCGAATGCGGGGTGGAAGATTCTGAACTATAATTGAACCTTGTAATTTAATTTGACGTGACAAGTCGGTTCATTGAGTCCATACATTTATTCACAGTGATATAAACATGATGATCAATTCCAATAGGGGTAGAGCGAAGTCCATATAAGTAATGCATCAATTAATCAACAACGTAGACTGCTGGTTATGTGTCAATGTCCGTTATGAGGATACAATGCAGTATTGTCGTCAGAACATCACAGCTATATGCACGAGCAGATAGACATGGCTACCTGCCGACAGTGAGACTGCGAGTCTGAAATATATTCATACGAATTTGACGATTATTCTCATCCTTCTGAGGATTCTAGTTAAATACTAACCTCCATATATTTCCTTCTCATATCGAGTTCTAGGACTGACCCTGGTCCATCAAAAATACACATATAAATGGCTATATCATGCCATTGAATTGGAAGGTTAGAAAAACGCAGCTATTCAGCTTTGCGGTCAAGTACAAAGGGTAGCGTTTCTTAGTTACCGACTGTGTCCTAAACAACGCTATACACGTCATAATCGATCGTGTATGAAGCGTTCAGTAATTGAAACATCTATCGCAATATATTAAATGTCTTAACCTTTACAATTGCACGTCTGGTAACCTTTAGCAGACGGCGTTAATATCATACACCGTAACAATTCCCTGTACACCGGGGGAAAAAAATCGATAGATTTTTTTTCAATATCTATCCGACTTAACAATTTTTCAAAAAAATTTAACACAATTGTGACATATGGCCGACGATGTTCTGAGTAGAACCGTGTTGCGGTCGTGTCAACTAACTATTTGTCATAGTCATCTAATCATAAATCACATTATATATCAATATTATACATATCATTATATCAACTAAATAAATGTCCAACGTTAATAGTGAATGGTAAAATTAAATTAAAGTAAGGTCTGTCGTATTAGTATGTCATATAGGAATTAATTTGACTAATTAAAATTAAATTAATTAATTTTTTCTGAAATTAAGGTTAATATGGGACATTGCATAATTATGCAGTGATAGTCCAAGAAAGTAGCACTACAATTTATAATAGATGCCTAGGGCATAATAATATAATATATATATTGACAAAATAAAATAATCTTATAGCTACCTTTGAGGTAATAGACCCATTGTATATTATTTAATATACTTTTCTGGTACTAAGAGAGTGACTTAGTACATTGAACAATATAATTACTAGGAATTATACCCAACATTATTGGATATTGAGATTAATTGTGTGATATAATTACATTATATTTAACAGATATCATAACTATTTATGATATAGTATTATTTAGATACAATATTGTTACAAAATATTGTATATTAGTTGAACTTAGACATTAAGTTCAGTACTATTGTGATTACTTATATTGAATATTTCTAAGTTGAGTAAGTATAATAATTACTCTGACGCTACTATTGACTATTTTAATCAGTAATTATCAATAATTACTTACAGATAAAAGTCAAAATGCTTACTATAGACCATTTCGTTAAAATAGGTCGGGAATACGGTTATAAATCTCAAGAACTTCGTCAGTTTGCTGAATCAGAACTGGAAAAATATGAAAGAAAAGAAGAAGAGAAAAAGGCTGCATTAAAGAAAGAGGAAGAGGAACAAAGGGCTGCATTAAAGAAAGAGGAAGCAGAACGTGAGATGAAGCAAATTGACAAGGAAAATAGACTAAGAGAGATTGCTCAACGTGAAAGAGAAGAGCAAAGAACAATCGCCAAACAGGAAGAAGAGAATAAATTGAAACGAGAGGAAATTATTTTACAACAAGAAATGGAATTGGCGCGTATTAAATTGGAGACAGCAAGATTACAAGCACAAAGTGCTGATGCAAACCAGAATAATAACACACAAAATGGATCATCATCCAGCCAACCTAAACATTTCTACAACTTTAAATTACCCATTTTCAACTTGAACGTCGACGACCTTTCATCGTTCCTGGCACGTTTTGAACAGACTTGCAAATCTAACCATTTGCCTGAAGAGTCATGGGTACTCAAATTAAATGAATTCTTGGTTGGAGAACCACTGACAGCTTCTCAAAATGCTGACCCATCAATAGCAAATAACTACGGTGCTATTAAGTCCTTGCTTTTACGAAGGTTTCACCTGGACGAGGAACACTGTAGGTTAAAATTTAAGGGAATTTTACCTGAATCTCCAAAGGATTTTGCAGGATTCATTGCGAACATACGCAATACATTTAATAGATGGGTTGAACTGGCAGAAGTCAACAAATCATACGACAAATTAGTTGATTTACTACTGCGGGATAAGGTATTATCTTCGGTTAGCCAGCCATTTTTTTGCATATTTGCAGGAGCGTAAACCAGGTACTATGGATGAGTTAGAAAAAATTTCTTTAAACTACTGTTCGGCACATCCGAATGCAACCATTTCTAACTCCTCATTAAGAGAACCTCTACCTGTGGCGTCTAATATGGCCTACAATCACAATAACAAACAAAGACATCACAGTGTAGACAGAAGCAGGTTCCAAAGAAATCACAATGTTAACTTTCAGAAGGGACATAATAATGATTTCAACAATAAAAATGAGTTCAACGGAGGTAGATCACGAGATAGAAATTATTCACCTCAAACAAACTACCACAATGGTCAACATAACACTCATTATAATCGATCATATACTCCCAATAATAATAACAACTGGAATGGTAATAATCATGGCTCGAGACATCGAGATAATAGTTACTATAGAGGGCGACGAGATAATTTTAACAATTATACTCGGAATCGATCTCATTCTCGGGGATCATCTCATTACAACCATAATACAGGGGCGGCAGTTACAAATAATACTACCCCTATAGCTCAGGTCCCACTTGACAATAATACAACACAGTCTTCTGCTACATGTTTTGCTATTAATTATAATGTGGCAAATAGTTGCCAGCAATGCAATCTTATTTTTCAGAAGGCGAAAGAAACAGTGCTTAACTGCGGACATATTATACCACAGGTAGGTCTTGCAGTCAACGATGGAACAGGCCTACTAATTTTTAACAGGGGATTAGTTAATGGATCCGTCGTCTCAGTGTTGAGGGATTCGGGATCCACTACGATTGGTGTACGACAGTCGCTGGTACATCCTAGCTGTGCAACGGGGGAATATGTCCGTTGCATGACTTTTGGTGGAACAATAGAGTTTTACCCCACAGCTATTATTCATGTTAACACTCCTTTTTTCACAGGGAACGTAAAAGTATGCATGCTTCAGAATCCAATTGCAGACCTGATGTTGGGACGCATCCATGGTAGTAAGGATTGTTCCCCACAGGAAATTAATGATTGGGAAAAAAAAAATTTGCATTCTTTTAGCAACGCTAACGCTGTTGTTGATATGGCTATACTTCGTGCCAACAACATAAATACATGTGGCACAGCAGTTTCCAACTTCACTCTCAGTACTATCCTGGAAACTGATGAAGATGATAGATCTATTGGACAACATACTAAGGATATAACTGATCCTAATAAAACTGTTGACGTTGTCAACATTGACAAAAACATTATGAGGAAGAATAATAAGTTAAATAATAATGCTGGATTTAAAAGGAAACATAAAGTTAACACAAATAATTATGATGAAAAAGTTTTTACTTTGCCCAGCAAGGACATGTCTACGACATGTAGGAAACTTAATACCTTTGGTGATGATAGGTATCATCCTCAGTCCAGTCAGGATGATACGACATCCAACAGAAAGACAATGTCGGTGTTGAAAAGGAAGGTTAATTCTTTGACAAAGAATACATATCATCATTGTCCACTATTTCGTGACAATGATACTACATATATTGGGAAAAGTGCGTATTCTCGCACAGTGTTAGTGCGAAATCTGCCGCAGGATACTACCTGGCAGGCACTTAGAAATTTTTTTGATTATACAGCAAACGTTAAGTTTGTTCGCATTCTGCCATCATGCAATGGGCAGAATAGACAGGCGATAGTTACATTTCGTAACAATCGGGACGCTCGTTGGGTAATCGAGCGTGATAATGGTGTTTATTTTCATCACCGTTATCTAAAGTTACAATTAGTACCTGATTCTGCACCACGCAGATAATGGTGTACGCTCACCCTTTTGTCTTATTTCTTGATGACTCAGCTCTAGTCAGTCATCATTTCTTTTCCTTATTGGTCATTTATTCTTATACGTCTTAGATATCAAGGGACACAAAAAGATATTTCATATTAACATGCTCAAGCAATTTCATACACGTCCTGAACACTTACAGTCAATTTTTCATGAACTAGATGACAAAACAGTATCCACTTGTCATTATTCTAACTTATCTGTCATCCAGGAAGAAGAATCTTCTTTTCCTGAGGTACAGTTACCGTTACCTGTACCAGTAGTTCAACCTACTGAATCTTGGCGGGATGTAACCATCTCTTCAACGGTTACACCGCAACAGCGTCTACAGATTGCTAATCTATTACAATCTTATCCAGATGTGTTGACCGACGTTCCGGGTCGCACATCGGCTATCAGTCATGACATTACTCTCAATGATGATACACCTATTCGTGTACATCCCTATTCTGTTCCTTTACATTTCCTTGCTAAAACTACTAAGGAACTTGAACAGATGTTGTCTCTCGGAATCATTGAGACTAGTAATTCGCCATTCTCTTCTCCATTAGTGATTGTCCGGAAGAAGGACAATAACATCAGACTATGTGTTGATTATAGAAAATTAAATGCTAAGACTATAGTTGACAGCGAACCACATCCACTTATTGACGACTTACTACCACGTCTATCCAACGCAACTATATTTAGTAAGATAGACTTAACTAAAGGTTATTGGCAGATACCACTGACCGAAAAGGCTAAGTACTACACCGCATTTTCCACTCCACAAGGTCTATACCAGTGGAATGTGATGCCTTTTGGGCTTGTTAATGCGCCAGCTACCTTCATTCGCCTGATGCGACAAATTTTATCAGGTAGACCAGACGTTATTACATATATTGACGACATATGCTTGTTTAGTTCGTCGTTTGAGGAACATGTTTCGGGACTTAGATATGTTTTCGATACTCTAAGGAATTATCATCTAACTGCTAAACCTACAAAGGTGCAAATCGCGTGTAATGAGATAACCTTTTTGGGACATATCATTGGATCGGGATATATCCGAACGTTACCAAGTACAGTCTCCAAAATTCTAAACATAGCAGTTCCTCAGACGAAGAAACAGGTCAGGAGTTTGTTAGGACTTGTTCAATATTACAGTAGATTCATACCTAACTTGTCATCCATCACGGCTGTATTGTCTTCATTGTTAAAAAAAGATATGCCGGTGAAGGTGACATGGACTGGTACATGCAATGAAACTTTCAACAAAATTATAAAGTTGTTCTCGCATGAACCAATTTTAAGACTTCCCGATGCTTCCAAAAGATTTTTCTTACGAACAGATGCTAGTAACTACGGCATTGGTGCATGCCTGCTCCAGAACCATGACGGCATTCTACATCCTACGTTATACATTTCAAGAAAGCTAAAGCCTGCAGAATCAAAGTATTCAGCAGTCGACAAGGAACTTTTATCTGTGATATGGGCAATAACGAAACTTGAGAAGTTCCTCCTCGGTGCTCCCTTCACCATACAGACGGACCAACGTGCTGTAGCATCTTTGCGTCGCTCTAATCATAAGAGCCAGAAACTCGCCAGATATTCAATCATCCTACAGCCATTTGAGTTCTCCATTGAACACATACCTGGCACTGAAAATTGTGTGGCAGATGCATTGTCACGTAATCCTATTGACGACGAATAATCAATATTGACACTCTTAAACTACATCAATCAGAACTACATTGGATTGAACGAAGTATCAACTATAAAGGAACTAACCTTGCCTTCAATTTAAACTTTATATATACTTTATGCATCACAGAATTGAACTACAAGACAATCAAAGTATATATACTGACATTGGAACTTCGTCTAATGTCCATACACGATATACGAATATCATTGATCAATCATGGAACAATATCTGACGACAAGTCGAACTTATTATCCTAGGTACACTTAATTCTTGGATGCTAGGATAAATGACATTTCTTTCCAACGTAAACGTTTGAACATTTTTGCCTAAAAGAATTCATCAGGATCAAGACTACGGATGTATCATCATACCCTATACTAATTAATTAGTTAACTTAACTTCTTAATTGAATTATTATCAATAAAATGAAATGTGAGAAAAAAATGAAATGAAAGAACAAAAAAAGAGAACGAAATACTAAAAGAAGAAATTATGAAAAGAGAAAATAAATCTCACACAAGTATTAGATTAATAATTTTTTTTTTAATGTACCTATACATTATTTAGTTAGTTAAATTAGATAGTTATTATTCACTAACACTTAACACACACAATTAAGTTAAAACTTATATTCGAATTTCTTTCTATTTCTTCTCACTTAGTTTGTCTTTTCTTCTCTCATAACATCGCGTTACATTAGAACCTTAATAATTTAACTCTTAATTTAATTAATTAATTTAATTTTAATTAGTCAAATTAATTCCTATATGACATACTAATACGACAGACCTTACTTTAATTTAATTTTACCATTCACTATTAACATTGGACATTTATTTAGTTGATATAATGATATGTATAATATTGATATATAATGTGATTTATGATTAGATGACTATGACAAATAGTTAGTTGACACGACCGCAACACGGTTCTACTCAGAACATCGTCGGCCATATGTCACAATTGTGTTAAATTTTTTTGAAAAATTGTTAAGTCGGATAGATATTGAAAAAAAATCTATCGATTTTTTTTCCCCGGTGTACAGGGAATTGTTACGGTGTATGATATTAACGCCGTCTGCTAAAGGTTACCAGACGTGCAATTGTAAAGGTTAAGACATTTAATATATTGCGATAGATGTTTCAATTACTGAACGCTTCATACACGATCGATTATGACGTGTATAGCGTTGTTTAGGACACAGTCGGTAACTAAGAAACGCTACCCTTTGTACTTGACCGCAAAGCTGAATAGCTGCGTTTTTCTAACCTTCCAATTCAATGGCATGATATAGCCATTTATATGTGTATTTTTGATGGACCAGGGTCAGTCCTAGAACTCGATATGAGAAGAAAATATATGGAGGTTAGTATTTAACTAGAATCCTCAGAAGGATGAGAATAATCGTCAAATTCGTATGAATATATTTCAGACTCGCAGTCTCACTGTCGGCAGGTAGCCATGTCTATCTGCTCGTGCATATAGCTGTGATGTTCTGACGACAATACTGCATTGTATCCTCATAACGGACATTGACACATAACCAGCAGTCTACGTTGTTGATTAATTGATGCATTACTTATATGGACTTCGCTCTACCCCTATTGGAATTGATCATCAACAATGGCCAGACATTTATAACTGTTTTATAAACATGATGATCAATTCCAATAGGGGTAGAGCGAAGTCCATATAAGTAATGCATCAATTAATCAACAACGTAGACTGCTGGTTATGTGTCAATGTCCGTTATGAGGATACAATGCAGTATTGTCGTCAGAACATCACAGCTATATGCACGAGCAGATAGACATGGCTACCTGCCGACAGTGAGACTGCGAGTCTGAAATATATTCATACGAATTTGACGATTATTCTCATCCTTCTGAGGATTCTAGTTAAATACTAACCTCCATATATTTCCTTCTCATATCGAGTTCTAGGACTGACCCTGGTCCATCAAAAATACACATATAAATGGCTATATCATGCCATTGAATTGGAAGGTTAGAAAAACGCAGCTATTCAGCTTTGCGGTCAAGTACAAAGGGTAGCGTTTCTTAGTTACCGACTGTGTCCTAAACAACGCTATACACGTCATAATCGATCGTGTATGAAGCGTTCAGTAATTGAAACATCTATCGCAATATATTAAATGTCTTAACCTTTACAATTGCACGTCTGGTAACCTTTAGCAGACGGCGTTAATATCATACACCGTAACAATATATATATACGTATATTGTGTAAACAAACACACTACCAGCAGAATACAACACCTACACAATACAACCTACACGACACACCATTATCGAACTAATATCAATTCTTATATGAAAGTCAGCTCATTCTCCATAATGCTAACCGTAGCGTACATACTATACTACTCACGCCTTCGACTGTATCTCTTTTACTTGTAAAAAATAAACCAAGAAGGGTTTCGTTCCTGTCTGGAGAAAACTTCCAGTCAAGAAAGAATAGACAGTATAAGGGAACCATGTATGACCACGTCATCGGGTAGATGAGTATGACTATTACTGTTGTTCCCTTAGCTGTAATCATTCGTTTGACGCGTAACGGAAATGTTATACATAGACATCTTTCGGCTGGGATATAAGCAGTTATAAAACCGGTAAACCGAGCAAAAGCAGCCCGAGGAATTTTGCTTAAGAGATACTGAAGAACTGAGTAAACAATTGGACCTCGTCACTTGTCAAAGTAAAGGATTACACAGATAATATACCAAAGTTCTACTGAAAGATTGTACGATCAGATCCGCTCAAAGCAAAGAAACTAATGTTGGTGGTTGTATTAAGACCTTGATGATAAAATATGATTATAATAATAATAATTATAGCCTCTTGAGTCATAACCGACCATAGGAATGCGCACCTGAGGTGACAGCCCTCGGCTACTTATTCTCTTGATGCATTTTTCGACGTTTTCTCCTCTATTCTGCTTGCTGTGTGAGCTTCTTTTCGCCCGATCTGAGGTGGCGCCGTAGATAGCATCGCCACTTGGTGCGATCGGTACCTTCATCCTCCCACGTTGCTGGATTTGTGTCTAGTGCCCTCATATCTCTCTTGCACACATCTTTGAACCTCAACTGAGGTCGCCCAGCTGTTCTTTTGCCATCTGCTTGTTGTCCGTAGAAAATGTCTTTCGCGATGTGACCACCTTCCATGCAGCGAACATGCCCAAGCTAGCGTAATCTTTGCTGTCTAAGCAGTGTATACATGCTTTGAAGGCCAGAATGTGACAACACCTCGACATTTGTCACTTTATCTTTCCACGAGATGCCGAGGATGTGGCGTAGACACGGTAAATGGATAGTATTGAGCCTTCTTTCTTGCTTAGCATAGGTTGTCCAGGTCTCGCTGCCACATAGGAGTGTGCTAGTGATGCAGGCGTTATATACCGCAGGCTTGGTCTTCGTTGTGAGTTTGGAGTTTCCCCAAACACGCGATGTGAGGCAGGCAAAGGTAGCTGCAGCTTTGCCAATGCGGCTGTAAATTTATGTATCCAGTGAGAGTTTGTCATTGATGGTAGACCCTAGGTATATGAAGTGGTGCACCGCTGCCAATTCATAGTTATTGATAGTGATAACTGGTGCAGCACCCACATCCTGACTCAGCACATTTGTTTTCTTTAGTCTTATTGTCAGGCCAAAGTCCTTGCATGCTTGGTGAAGCAATTCATCAAGCTCTGAAGCTCCTGTTGGCTTTGAGTGACGACTGCAGCATCATCAGCGAACAACAAGTCTCTTATAGTATAGCTGGCGCAAAACGGTTATCATTCATGGAGGAGCGTGACCTTTTATATAGTCTGGAGGAGCGTGACTTTTATATAGTCTGGAAGCGCGTGCCATTTATATAAGGAAAAATAGTAGATCAATAATGGCGGGTATGTGTTAGTAGGTAACTAAGGAGAGATAAGTAGGTAGGTGTAATTATTGGCGTTAGCTGGTCGGTGCGAGTTTTTAAAGGGAGAGTGCGGGGGTTATGGACTTTGGCTGGCGTGGGGTGCCGACTCACGTGTGTGTGTGTGTGTGTGTGTGTTGGGGTGTAGCTGGTGGGGGTTTGGGATGTCAGGTATTGGTAGTACCTCTGGTGAAGGAGCTGTCATGCCCTTTTCAGGGCAGCTCGGCCACCTTTGTTCCAAACCTGGCATCCAGCTCTCACCTGTGGCTCCTCGTAGCTGTCAGCATGCGACAGCGGCCACCCCCCGGGAAACGGCTTTGACAGGCCGGCTAAACTAGGTGAGGGTAGCCGACTGGTTATAAACCTTCGGTGAGTTAGGGTCTGCCTACCCATGCATGCGAAGACTGGATTCGGTAGACTGCGCGGAAGAAACCACCTATTGGTTCAACGGGCATGACGACGATTACCAGCAACGCGCTGTGGAGCGTAAGGAGCATGACGAGGCACGTAGAAAGCCAAGGTCATCCACTGCACCTGACTTCATCTCCAGTCGTCTTGACTTGTCTTGCCACTGGATTAAGATGGACCCAGGCGAGAGAGTGAGGTCGACGAATTGCGCAACTCTTCCTCACTTTAAACCAAATCACTGCGCAAGTCACTCTTTCATCCACTCATCCATCCACTCACAACAAGCCCTGTGGCAACGGGCGAGCGGCGAAGCGGCAGGCGTGGGTGCGCTGGCAGTCGTAGTCGCAGACCTACACACAGGCGGCTCAGGCCATATGGTCGTCTTCCACTGATCGAAGCAGCAGTGGGATTCGGCAGCCCCCTGAGTGACTGAGCAGCCCTCTTTAGGAAAGCACTGCTCACCTCCATGGCATGAGGAAGGGGCTAGAAAAGGTGCCCTAAACATTGCCTGCTCCACCATTACCTAACCAGCTTACCGCAGTTGGTGGGTACCCTACTTCAGCGGGCGACACATAAGAAAAAGAAAGGACAGATTTTCCCAACTCATTCTAGGCGCATGGAATGTGCGCACTCTACTTGACAAAGACTTTAACGCAAACAGACCCGAGAGGCGAACTGCCCTGATTGGGAGAGAACTGGCCAGATACAACATTGACATAGCAGCTCTGAGTGAAACTCGACTTGCAGGCGAGGGCCAACTTTGCGAAAAGTGTGCAAGTTATACATTCTATTGGAGCGGAAGAGGAACTGAAGAAAGACGAGAAGCAGGGGTTGGATTTGCAAACAAAACAGCACTTGTTGGCAAGTTAGCGAAGCCACCAAAGGGAATAAAAGACCGACTCATGACGGTCAAGATCTCGCTGCTTTAAGGAAAGAAACATGCCACCATCATTAGCGTGTATGCACCAGCTATGACAAACCAGGATGACGTCAAGGATAAGTTTTACGAAGAACTACATGCAGTCATTGCATCAGTTCCTAAAGCAGATAAGCTTATTATTCTTTGTGACTTTAATGCAAGAGTAAGCTCAGATAACATCTCCTGGAATGGCACTATCGGAAAGTACGGCGTGGGTCGCTGTAACAGCAATGGACTTCTTCTCCTCCAGACTTGCGCAGAACATGACCTCCTTGTCACCAACACCATTTTTCGACTTCCTACCCGCAACAGGACCTCCTGGATGCACCCTCGCTCAAAGCATTGGCACCTTATTGACTATGTAATTGTTAGGAAGAAGGACAGGCAAGATGTCCGGGTGACCAAGTCCATGTGTGGTGCCGAATGCTGGACTGATCATCGCCTCATTGTGTCTAAACTTAAAATTCGTATCCAACATGCCAGGCGCCCTCAGGGAAAGAAAACTCAAAAAAGGCTGGATGTCACCAAACTAAAGAAGACAAAAATCAAACAGTCATTCACTGACAACCTAGAAGACCGTCTCAAATCTATCTCGTTAGACGGCCAAAGTGCCGATAAAAATTGGACAGCCCTAAGTGAGCAGATCTACAACACTGCTACAGAGGTCCTGGGTCCTTCCATCAAGAAACAAAATGACTGGTTTGATGAGAACTCAGATGATATAAAGAAGATGTTGGCTGAGAAACACCATCTCCATAAAACATATTTAAATGATCCTAAATCTACATCCAAGAAAGACGCTTTCAACAACATGCGTAGAATCGTCCAACATAAACTACGCCAGATGCGGGATTCATGGCTGAGTAATAAAGCAGATGAGCTCCAAGGCTTTGCTGACAGCCATGACTTGAAAAATGTTTACCATGCACTCAAAGCGGTCTACGGTCCAACATTATAGGATCATTTCCCCTCCTTAATGCAGATGGAAAAACACTAATTACAGACAAGGAAAAAATTCTCCAACGCTGGGTCGAACACTTTAATGATATTCTGAACCAGCCATCATCTATTAACGACGAAGCCATCAACCGACTGCCCCAAATTCCTATAAATGAAGCACTAGATGATATACCGACTCTGGAGGAGACTCAAAAAGCAATTCGTCAACTTTCTATTGGAAAGGCCCCCGGCTCCGATTCAATTCCTGTTGAGGTCTATAAAGATGGCGGTACAGTTCTGATAGAGAAACTACACATGATCTTCCTGCAAATGTGGCAGAGTGAAACCATGCCACACAATCTCAAGGATGCGTCAATTATACATCTTTATAAACGTAAAGGTAATCGCCAAGACTGTAGTAATCATCGAGGCATCTCCCTACTATCAATCGCTGGGAAGATATTCGCCAGAATCCTTCTTAATCGCCTTACGGCTCATCTTGACAAAGGTCTTCTACCTGAAAGTCAGTGTGGATTCCGGAAAGAACGTGGAACCACCGATATGGTGTTCGCTGCAAGACAGCTTCAAGAAAAATGCCAAGAACAGCACTGTGACCTGTACACAGCTTTCATCGACTTGACAAAGGCGTTCGAAACAGTCAGTAGAGAAGGTCTATGGAAGATCATGGCAAAATACAGCTGCCCAAAGAAATTTATCTCAATAGTGCAGCAACTGCATGATGGAATGCAGGCTAGAGTTCAGGAAAACGGTGAGCTATCGGAGCCTTTCCCAGTCTCAAATGGAGTTAAACAAGGGCGTGTACTTGCACCGACTCTTTTCAGTATCATGTTTTCTGCTATGCTGACTGATGCTTTCAGAGATGGGGACATAGGAATCGACATCAAATATCGTATTGATGGAAAATTGTTTAACCTTAGGAGGCTTCAAGCAAAAACCAAGGTCAAATCACACACCATCAGGGATCTTCTTTTTGCTGACGATTGTGCTCTCAGTGCTGGCTCAGAAGCTGATCTGCAGCATAGCGTGGATAGATTCTCCGAAGCCTGTTCCAACTTTGGGCTTACCATTAACACGGGGAAAACAGAAATCATGAATCAACCAGCTCCTGGCACAATTTATACTGAGCCAATCATCAAGGTAAATGGTGAGAAACTGAATGTTGTGAACAGATTCACATACCTTGGTAGCACACTATCCCAGAACATCCTCATTGATGATGAGGTGAACACCAGGATCTCCAAAGCCAGCAGCACATTTGGCAGACTATACACCAACGTTTGGCATCGAAGTGGCATTAGTCTACAGACAAAGCTGAAGGTGTACAGAGCTGCGGTGCTTGCAGTGCTGCTTTACGCATTGAAACATGGACTGTATACAGGCGCCACGCAAAGAAGCTCAACCACTTCCATACAGTCTGTCTCAGAAAGGTAATGAACATCAAATGGCAAGACAAGATCCCGGATACCACCGTTCTTGACAGAGCTGGTATCCCTAGCATCGATACTATTCTGATGCAGTCACAGATTCGCTGGGCAGGTCATGTAGTCCGCATGCCAGACCATCGACTGCCAAAGATACTCTTTTATGGTGAGATGCAGAAGGGTAGACGCTCCATGGTGGCCAAAAGAAGCGCTTCAAAGACACACTTAAGGCTTCATTAAAAACCTTTGACATAAACCCTGACACATGGGAAGCTGCTGCGCAAGACCGAACTGCCTGGCGCACATCTCTTCGTAAAGGCGCAGCGGCATGCGAATCTTCCAGAAGAGCAGCAGCGGAACAGCGGAGACAAGCTAGAAAAGACCGTGTAATAAAACCTTCTTGTGATGCAAACATTCCCTGCCCACACTGTCCGAGATCCTTCCAGGCCCGCATTGGGCTCATCAGTCACCTTCGTACTCATAAACTATCCTAACAATCCTAATAATTGGATGAACAGAGTGGTCTTCATCACCCGTGATGGACGAACAACAAAACAGCTGGTGGGTGTGGGTTTTTGTGTGTAGGTATTTTAAGTGTATGACTCAGCTGTGTGTTGTTTCTTAGTCATACAATATATATATTGACAGTATTATTGTAAAGTTACCGAAGAAAGGTGATCTATCAGACTGTAATAACTGGCGTGGTATATCTCTATTATAATATATATATATATAGAAAGACTTAAATTGCATGCTGACGAAAAGATATATAAGAACAAGCGGGTTTCAGGCCGAAACGATATATTGATAAATATACATAAGATTATAGAAGAATAGTGGAAAGGCAATCGCCACTTATTATCACCTTCGTCGATTTTCAAAAAGCCTTTGATAGTCTACACCGCCCATCATAAGATAACAAAGGCCAACAAAATATGTGAATATAATCAAAGTTTAATATAGTTGTAATAAATATATTTAATGAGCTCTTTTAAAAGAATACGAAATGTCAACCTAAAGCTCTAGTGTCAGACGCTTCTTTGTTTCTTCGGTGGTGGTTGTAGAGTAAAGACAGCACCCGGGTGATTGTCTATGGAATATTGGTTGATAACAACTGGAGGTGTTGTAGTGGTACAAGCGGCACTGGGGTTGTTACAAGTAATAGGACAAGATTTTGGCTGGCGGAGTGATGACTCATGGTTGTGGGTTGAGGTGTAGCTGGCAGCCGGGGTGTGGTGTGGTGTTGATTTTGTACCGATCGATAACGGAGGTGGCGCGGACATTTATATAAGGAAAAATATTAGATCAATAATGGCAGTAGGTAGGTTGTATTTTAAGTATATATACTGTTCAAAAAAAGAAACGCAACTTTTTTGGTGTTACTTTTATAAAAGATATTCGCTGATTGGACATCAGTCAACCTATCGACTGTGTCCACCTGGTCATTAACTTCTCGTGGTTACCTGAATTGTACTCATCTCATGATTCGTGAGGTCATGAAAGAGGTCAAGGTCAAAACAACATTTTTGACAATAACTCGTGACAGGTTCATGAGAATCCCGTGAAACTTAATGAACACAAAACTCTCTGACCATATTATTGAATGCCTATAAAAGATTGACGCTCTTCGAATAAATTCAGTTAAAAATTCAATGCGCAAGTATGGCTCATCTCACTACAGAACAACGAAAAATACCATGTAAAGTGTCGTTAGTTGTTCGGTCGGGTTTTAATGGAGAGTGCGAGTGGTGTTGCTTTTTTTGTGTGTTGGTGTGTAGCGGGAACCGCCGGAGTATGACAATGTATAAACACTCACACACACAGATATATATATATATATATATATATATATATATATATATATATATATATATATATATATATATATATATATATATATATATATATATATATATATATATATATATATATATACAACATACATACAATATATATTTTACAACAGGTAGACAACATTTATACAAATGCAAGGATTTTTACGTTTTATTAATATATAAGAGTTATCTCAGCAGTCAAGATCACAGGCACAAGGTAGACAAAGCAGAAAGACTAGATAGAGAGGGAAGATGTGTTGACCATGTCGGCGTGTACCTGTCTTTTTATGTAAAAATATGACTGGGAATTTCCGTTGTTAAGTGAGTACAGCTAAAAGGCTAGCTTATTGTAATGTTTATTGAGCCCAGTGGAACATTTTTCCCACCCCGTGCTTCTTGTGTGGTGAGAACTGCCAAAAACGTGCTTTTGTCTGGTGGTTTGTGTGTATGTATTGATGAGAATATAGGGTTGAGAGAAAAAAACCATGTAAGAGAGGATACAAATGTACGCGAAGTGAGACAAATTTTTTTAAATTTTATATAATAAGGGGGTTGTAGAGGTGGTCAGCCGGCGAGGTTAGTCTTTTTGATATTGTTGTCAGCCATCTCGACGCTGAGTATACTCTAGATGTATATTTATCAGATCATCGAGGGTGGATGCACATGCGTGCATAACTTCACGCTTCACATTTAAACAAATCTTTACAGGAGCGATTATATGTTGATTTTTCACTGTTGCTTTTAAAGAGGCCATACCGCAGACTTGTGTAGATTGACCAATTATTTCGGAGGCAGTGTATTCTTAATCAATAACAGGAGATTTTTGTGTATTTCATGAAAGCTTAGGTACAGGTACACTATCCAAAAGTGATCTCATCAGAACGTTGTTATCTGTATGGATGTGCTGTAGTCTTGTTACAAATAACAAGCTGATTTAGACGTAGCTTAAACACTTTTTATTGGAAAGAGTTGTGGTTTTACCTTTTTGCATGAATATAACAACCGATTTGTTCCAAAACCTTTATGCAACTATGTTGCTGCTTGGCTTGAGAAGAAGGAATTTTTATAAGCACACACTAAGTGAATTCTTTTTTTCCTGCCCGCTATAGAATAAAGAGGAAATTACAAAAAATTGATAAATTTTATAGAGGAAGATGGCTAATGAGCGGGATGTGGTGGGAGTGATTTTGGTTTTGTCTGGTGTTTTGTGTGTAGGTATTGATGAGAATATAGGGTGGTGAGAGGTGAAGTGGTTACGTTATCGTTGTTGACATGTCTTTTGATGTAAAAATATGACAGGAAATTTCCGTTTGTTGGGTGAATGTAATTACATATTGATAAGGGCTCTGGTCCATGGGGTAGTTTTCTTTATTATTTATATTATATTATGAGTAATAAGCCTACTCACCCCAATGTCCATCTAGTGGTATGTAAGTGACCCCGCGCACAGCCGTATTCTCCAACAAAAAAAATACTGTCAAAGGCCAGGCTGGACAATTCCAAATAGGCAGTTTTATTGAAAACAATGACACTCCTTAGAGATATATGTCACAGACAGACTAGATTATGGCGTCAACTAGACAGTCCTTAATGTCGCTGTACGGTCTGCAACTGGAACAATATCGAGGCTATTTTCATTTGCTTTTAATAAAGTTCAAACACTCACGTTCTTTTACCGCTAGTTATGAAGCTCGGACCGATTGTCGGCGCAAAACTTCGCGAGGAAACAATTGATCGTATACTTTATAAATTTCTGTTAGCATAGGACGTCGTCAGCGCTACATATAGACTGTTCGTAGACAGCGCGCACAGTTGGAAGTTGGATATATCGACGACCCTATCTAGAAAATGGTAATAACATTCTAACAGGCAGAGTTTTGCGTATTGGTAGACGAAAAAGCCTATCTACAACGGGATCTACCTTTGTAATACTAACATTTACATTTGTAAGACTAACATTTACCTTCATAAGACTAACACTGCTACTTATTTCTGCTCACTTCATTGCAGACAAGCTCAAAACACAAGAGATCAATAATAGAAATTTATAAAAGAATCATTCTTTCGTTCATGTGTTCGAACCCCATGGATTTAAGGTTTCACTCTTTTTACACTTGCGGCATCTGGTGATAGGTTTTTGGGCTTTCTTGCAAGTCCAGTCGACTTCGAAAATGTCATCATTGACCCCGGTCAGGTTTTTAAAAAAGGGGATTATTTATTAACATCGAAGTGTCAGCACCCCAACAATAGGACACTTCTACGTTTTTCGCTTTATTTGTCAAGGTATTGCCGTAAGCCGTGTTATATAGGTAAATATCTATTAAATTGTTTTTAATTTTGTTATTTTTGCAGGTGCCAAATATGTCTTAGAATATTTCTTGCATGTGTCAAATGTTTCTGACAATTGTCAATTATTTCTAACAGTTGTCAAATATTTCTTACAGTTGTCAAATATTTCTTCAAATGTTTTTTTCCAGTTGTCAAATCTATCTTCAGAGTTTTCTTTAAATATTTCTTCAAATGTTTTTTTTCTAATTGTCAAATATTTCTTCAAATGTATTTTTCCAGTTATCAAACGGTTATCTACTTTTTTGTCCTGCAATTTTCAAACTTTAGTAAAAGTTTTCTTCCAAGCAGCAAAGATGGTCCCACAATTTTCTCCCAGTCCTGCTCAAATGTTCCAACCAGTAGGCAAACATCTATTAACCTATTTTTAATTTTGTTATTTTTACAGGTGCCAAATATTTCTTTGAATATTTCTTGCATATGTCAAATGTTTCTTACAGTTGTCAAATATTTCTAACAGTTGTCAAATATTTCTTACAGTTGTCAAATATTTCTTACAGTTGTCAAACATTTATGCAAATGTTTTTTCTCCAGTTGTCAAATATATATGCAAATATTTCTTCAAATAGTTCTTGCAGTTGTCACATGTTTCATCAAATGACTAATCCGGTTACCAATATTTCTTGCAGCTCTCAAATACTTCTTTAAATATTTCTTCCAGGTTTCCAAACTTTTCATTAAATATTTTTTCATTAAATATTTTTTCCTGTTCTTAGCACTTGACAATTCAAATAATTCTTGCAGCAGTAAAAAAATTCTTCCAGTTGTCAAACAACATTTCTCAAAATTACCAACTATTTCTTCAAATGTTGTTTTCCAGTTGTCAAAAATTTCATCAAATGATTGTTTCTAGTTGCAAAATTTTTCTTCAAATGTTTTTTTTCCAGTTGTCAAATATTTCTTCACATGTTTCTTGCGGTTGTCAAATATTCCTTCAAATGTTTTTTTTTAGTTGACAAATATTTCATCAAACGTTTTTTTGAAGTTGTAAAATATTTCTTCAAATATTTTTTTTCTAGTCGTCAAATATTTCTTGAAATGTTTTTTTTTTCAAGTTGACAAATATTTCTTCAAATGTTCTTTTTTTCTAGGTGTCAAATATTTCTTCAAAGGTTTTTTCCACTTGTCAAATATTTCTTCACATGTTTCTTGAGGTTATCAAATATTTCTTCAAATATTTTTTCTAATTGTCAAATTTTTCTTCGAATGTTTTTTCCAGTTGTCAAATGTTTTTTCTAATTGTCAAATATTTCTTCAAACTTTTTTTTTTTCAGTTGACAAATATTTTTTTCTTATTGTCATTTTCCAGTTGTAAAATAATTATTGAAATGTTTTTTTTCAGTTGACATATATTTCTTCAAAGGTTTTTTTTCAAGTTGTAAAATATTTCTTCAAAGGTTTCTTCCACTTGTCAAATATTTCTTCACATGTTTCTTGGGGTTGTCAAATATTTCTTCAAATGTTTTTTCCAGTTGTCAAATATTTTTTCTAATTGTCAAATATTTCTTCAAACGTTTCTTCTAGTTGACAAATGTTTCTTCAGATATTTTTTCTAGTTGCCAATTATTTCTTCAAATATTTCCCATAGCTGCCACATATTTTTGTCGAATATTTCTGCCATTTTCACATATTTCTCAAAATTATGTTCTGAGTTTAACAAATATTTCTTGACACGTTTTCTCTATCAAGCTAATTTTTCTCCATGAGCTACATTCTGTCACCAAATGTTACCCAAACATTACATCCATTAATACAATATTTTATTAAATTTCTCTTCCTATTGTCAAACTGTACCCAGACATTTCTTCTAACCATCAGCCAAAAGTTATGGCATCACCTAAACAGTCTCTAGCATTGCCGTGCAGTCTTGTAACTGGAACAATGTCGAGGACATTTCCATACAATTTTTATTATAATTCAACTCACGTTCATCAGGTCAAACATCATTCCTCTTACATAAACACTGGCATCATCGTACGGAGATGTATGGATGATCCAGAGATGGAATACATAGAAATGTGACCAATAAATCTTCAAACACTCAGGAGCATAGAACACATACGTCCAACACCTTGAAATGAAACACAGGGAATCCCAGCCAAGAGACGCTTGACTTAGCAGATGGCAAAATCTGGCGTGTGCCAATTTGACCACCAAAATTACTGATGTCACTTCCTGTAACCAAGGTCAACGGTAGTAAACAAATAAACTCTATGTTGAACTGAATTGATATCGACATACATGTTATGAACTGTAATCATAACAGGCATATTGGGAGTATGGTGTTAGGCCCATATTTTCTTGACCATCGGCACATTAGGAATGATGTGGTCAGCTTCATGCTGGCCGCCTTAACCTTCCCAGAATTGCTCTTGTACCTAATTCACGAGGCTGGATCGACCGTGGAGCCATTTGCGTTCTAAAAAAAATCCCACCTCAGCTGGGGATCGAACCACAAAGCTACTAGTAACAATTTACTTCTCTCAATGAAAAACTGTTTGGAGATGTCAGAAACCTTCAGGTGACTACTGCCTTTATTTAAGCCATTAATGTAAAAGTCTGAGGGAAAATGAGGAAGAAGAACTGCCACAGATTGGTGGGTGATGATAACTCAACTTATTATTTGTAACATTTTAAATGTGAAATTCTTTCGTGGTGTGGCAGCACACCGGGCAGACACTTGCGGTACACCCCAGCATCTCTCTTGGGAGGTTTATGGTTGAGTTGTTTATTCTGTACCTGTTCAACTCTTGCTTCAGAAGGTTGTACTGTATTATTCATCTCTCTTGGCAGGTTTATGGTTGAGTTGTTTATTCTGTACCTGTTAAACTCTTGCTTCAGAAGGTTGTACTGTATTATTCATCTCTCTTGGCAGGTTTATGGTTGAGTTGTTTATTCTGTACCTGTTCAACTCTTGCTTCAGAAGGATGAACTGTATTATTCATCTCTCTTGGCAGGTTTATGGTTGAGTTGTTTATTTTGTACCTGTTCAACTCTTGCTTCAGAAGGTTGTACTGTATTATTCATCTCTCTTGGGAGGTTTATGGTTGAGTTGTTTATTCTGTACCTATTCAACTCTTGCTTCAGAAGATTGTACTGTATTATTCATCTCTCTTGGGAGGTTTATGGTTGAGTTGTTTATTCTGTATCTTTTAAACTCTTGCTTCAGAAGGTTGTACTGTATTATTCATCTCTGTTGGGAGGTTTATGGTTGAGTTGTTTATTCTGTACCTTTTCAACTCTTGCTTCAGAAGGTTGTACTGTATTATTCATCTCTGTTGGGAGGTTTATGGTTGAGTTGTTTATTCTGAACCTTTTCAACTCTTGCTTCAGAAGGTTGTACCGGTACTGTATTATTCATCTCTCTTATGTCTTTTCCTCTTTGCTCAAAGACTCGTTAGATCGAGGTCAGCTTCTCTCAGGAGCTTCTCTTGTAACCTTTTGTTGACAGTAAAGACAATTTTGTCTCTTATCATACGATTCTTATTGTTAAACTTGCACAAGTCTGCCATAGTTCTCAGCTCAATCAAAAAGAAATTAAAGGGCTCTTGAAGAGATGTGTTCCAGAATCTGAACATATGTAATACTTCATTGCTTTGTGAGCTGCATTGGTTGAGAATTTTATTAGGATTAGAGCAGTCTCCTTCCTCTGCAAGTTGATCAATAATTTCAACTGCCTAAGGTCTGGTACAGTGAATGATGATGGCCACCCAAACGGGATCAGATTTTGAGCAAACGTCTGCTGCATACATTGACAGTTCTGTCATCTCCATTTACAAAACATGTCTGGTTGGATTTATTTACATCTAGGCAGGGTGGTAACTGAAACATTGGCCGTTCTGCCATTACGATATGTCTAATAATGATATGCAAGCAATAACCTACCAACAGAAGAGTTAAACTTGGTTTGACCAGTTTATCCTGTCACCTTGTCTATAAAGTCAGCACAAGTTACATGATTTTCAGCAGAATAGTTTGAATTTTGTAAAAGCAAACACTGCTGATGTTTACTGTTGTATGTAGAGAATGTTGCTAAATGTAATGAGATGTGGCTGGTTGTCAAACATTCTCACATAATGAAGCATAATCACAAGGCCTGAACACAGTTGATTTGACTCGACATTTTAAATCAACCATGTTATTAAAAGCAGGCAGAGGAAGTTAGCATAAAGGCAATTAACTCTAGTTGTAACCATGGACAACACACACACACACACGCACGCACGCACACACACACATATATATATATATACATATGACCACATCAATAGTACCATTGCTTAGACAAACTATATAAGCAAGTTTATTAGCCTTATATGTTGTACCTACCAGTGTTTAGTTAAAAAAATATCAGCTAGTTATATAGCATTATAAGTTGTATGTACTGTTGTTTAGACTAACTATATCAGTCATTCACCTTAAATGTTGTATGTACCGTTGTTTAGACAAACTATATCAGTCAGTTAATTCACCTTAAATGTTGTATGTACTGTTGTTTAGACAAAAATATCAGCCAGTTAATTAGCCTTAAATGTTGTATGTACCATTGTTTAGACAAACTATATCAGTTAGTTAATTAACCTTATATGTTGTATGTACCATTGTTTAGACAAACTATATCAGCTAATTGTTGTTGTTGTTGTTGATTAACTAGAGCTGTAGAGCTAGTCGCTCTTTAACAGTCACTGCCATGTTGAAGAATTTGTGTGTGTTCTGTAGCTGCTGAGTTGTGCTTTATAGAGTGTTTGTGATTGTTAGGGAGCCCAGCAATAGCTGTTGTCTGTTTGTGGAAAGTCTAGGGCAAATGAGCAGCATATGCTGAACTGTCTCATACGGATGTGTAGAGTTGTGGCAATTAGGCTTATGTGTGGGGGTTTAATTTGTTTAAGTGCTTGTTGAGTATGGTGTGTTCTGTTCTTAGGTGGAAGTTTGTGCTCTGCTCCTTACATCGTAGGTTATTAATGTTGTCATTTTTGTTGGAAATGGCCATTTTTTATATACAAGGCACGTCCAGTAGACCCTTTTGCCCATCGGTTCAGCCATTCCTCTTTGAAGTTGTTTTGGAGTATTCGTTTAGCTGTCTGCATGTTTGCTGAAGTGTTTGTTTGGACCATGCTTGCTCTTAGTTTTGCTAATCTGTTTGCTTTATCGTTGCCTGGTGCGTCTGTGTGCCCTGGTATCCACTGGAGAGTGACTCTGATGTATTTTGTTAGCAGGTTGTCAATTGTTTTGGCCAGCTGTATTATTTTTTTAATTTTCAGTTTGAAGATATTCTTCTAAAGCCTGAAGGGTTGATTTTGAATCAGTGATTATTATGATATCTGAGGGCTTATGGATTTCTTGTATGAATTGGCTGTCTATTGATGTGAGTGTGGTGTTTATTGCTGTAATCTCTGTCTGGTAGTTAGGGCAGAATTCTCCACAGGGTTCATAAATTTCATAAAGATGAGAACTTGATACAAGCAAGTCAATATTAGCCTTGACAGAGAGAGCAGAACTTGATGAACTACAAGCAAGTCATTATTAGCCTTGACAGAGAGAGCAGAACTTGATGAACTACAAGCAAGTCATTATTAGCCTTGACAGAGAGAGCAGAACTTGACAAACTACAAGCAAGTAATTATTAGCCTTGACAGAGAGAGCAGAACTTGACAAACTACAAGCAAGTCATTATTAGCCTTGACAGAGAGAGCAGAACTTGACAAACTACAAGCAAGTCATTATTAGCCTTGACAGAGAGAGCAGAACTTGACAAACTACAAGCAAGTCATTATTAGCCTTGACAGAGAGAGCAGAACTTGATGAACTACAAACAAGTCATTATTAGCCTTGACAGAGAGATCAGAACTTGATGAACTACAAGCAAGTCATTAGCCTTGACAGAGAGAGCAGAACTTGACAAACTACAAGCAAGTCATTATAAGCCTTGACAGAGAGAGCAGAACTTGGGGCAATGGGACAGCAGAGCTAAAAATTAATCAACGTATGACAATGCAGGAGATGATGATGCCATTGTGTACACTGATGGATCTGTAATCCATGATGAGAAATCAAGATGGGGCTTCTCAGCTAGAGTAAAGGGCAGGATAGTCGCTGAACATAAGTTTCCATAAAAGCCTGTCCTGGTCCTGGTCAAGTAGGGACATACAGCCATGGTAGAGCTGACAGAGATATACTGTCCTGGTCAAGTAGGGACATACAGCCATGGTAGAGCTGACAGAGATATACTGTCTTGGTCAAGTAGGGACATACAGCCATAGTAGAGCCGACAGAGATATACTGTCCTGGTCAAGTAGGGACATACAGCCATGGTAGAGCTGACAGAGATATACTGTCCTGGTCAATTAGGGACATACAGCCATGGTAGAGCTGACAGAGATATACTGTCCTGGTCAAGTAGGGACATACAGCCATAGTAGAGCTGACAGAGATATACTGTCCTGGTCAAGTAGGGACATACAGCCATGGTAGAGCTGACAGAGATATACTGTCCTGGTCAAGTAGGGACATACAGCCATGGTAGAGCTGACAGAGATCTACTGTCCTGGTCAAGTAGGGACATACAGCCATGGTAGAGCTGACAGAGATATACTGTCCTGGTCAAGTAGGGACATACAGCCATGGTAGAGCTGACATAGATATACTGTCCTGGTCATGTAGGGACATACAGCCATGGTAGAGCTGACAGAGATATACTGTCCTGGTCAAGTAGGGACATACAGCCATGGTAGAGCTGATAGAGATCTACTGTCCTGGTCAAGTAGGGACATACAGCCATGGTAGAGCTGACAGAGATATACTGTCCTGGTCAAGTAGGGACATACAGCCATGGTAGAGCTGACAGAGATATACTGTCCTGGTCAAGTAGGGACATACAGCCATAGTAGAGCTGACAGAGATATACTGTCCTGGTCAAGTAGGGACATACAGCCATAGTAGAGCTGACAGAGATATACTGTCCTGGTCAAGTAGGGACATACAGCCATGGTAGAGCTGACAGAGATATACTGTCCTGGTCAAGTAGGGACATACAGCCATAGTAGAGCTGACAGAGATATACTGTCCTGGTCAAGTAGGGACATACAGCCATAGTAGAGCTGACAGAGATATACTGTCCTGGTCAAGTAGGGACATACAGCCATAGTAGAGCTGACAGAGATATACTGTCCTGGTCAAGTAGGGACATACAGCCATAGTAGAGCTGACAGAGATATACTGTCCTGGTCAAGTAGGGACATACAGCCATAGTAGAGCTGACAGAGATATACTGTCCTGGTCAAGTAGGGACATACAGCCATGGTAGAGCTGACAGAGATCTACTGTCCTGGTCATGTAGGGACATACAGCCATGGTAGAGCTGACAGAGATCTACTGTCCTGGTCATGTAGGGACATACGGCCATGGTAGAGCTGACAGAGATCTACTGTCCTGGTCATGTAGGGACATACGGCCATGGTGTCCTGGTCATGTAGGGACATACGGCCATGGTAGAGCTGACAGAGATCTACTGTCCTGGTCATGTAGGGACATACGGCCATGGTAGAGCTGACAGAGATCTACTGTCCTGGTCATGTAGGGACATACGGCCATGGTAAAGCTGACAGAGATCTATTGTCCTGGTCATGTAGGGACATACGGCCATGGTACAGCTGACAGAGATCTACTGTCCTGGTCATGTAGGGACATACAGCCATGGTAGAGCTGACAGAGATCTATTGTCCTGGTCATGTAGGGACATACGGCCATGGTAGAGCTGACAGAGATCTACTGTCCTGGTCATGTAGGGACATACAGCCATGGTAGAGCTGACAGAGATATACTGTACTGGTCAAGTAGGGACATACAGCCATGGTAGAGCTGACATAGATCTACTGTCCTGGTCATGTAGGGACATATGGCCATGGTAGAGATAACAGAGATCTACTGTCCTGGTCATGTAGGGACATACGGCCATGGTAGAGCTGACAGAGATCTACTGTCCTGGTCATGTAGGGACATACGGCCATGGTAGAGCTGACAGAGATCTACTGTCCTGGTCATGTAGGGACATACAGCCATGGTAGAGATAACAGAGATCTACTGTCCTGGTCATGTAGGGACATACAGCCATGGTAGAGCTGACAGAGATCTACTGTCCTGGTCATGTAGGGACATACAGCCATGGTAGAGCTGACAGAGATATACTGTACTGGTCAAGTAGGGACATACAGCCATGGTAGAGCTGACATAGATCTACTGTCCTGGTCATGTAGGGACATACAGCCATGGTAGAGCTGACATAGATCTACTGTCCTGGTCATGTAGGGACATACAGCCATGGTAGAGCTGACAGAGATATACTGTACTGGTCAAGTAGGGACATACAGCCATGGTAGAGCTGACAGAGATCTACTGTCCTGGTCAAGTAGGGACATACAGCCATGGTAGAGCTGACATAGATCTACTGTCCTGGTCAAGTAGGGACATACAGCCATAGTAGAGCTGACAGAGATCTACTGTCCTGGTCATGTAGGGACATACAGCCATGGTAGAGCTGACATAGATCTACTGTCCTGGTCATGTAGGGACATACGGCCATGAAAAAGCTGACAGAGTAGCATCAAGAGTACCAATAGTGGGTACACTGAATTTGGATAAGGGGGAGACAATAAAGACAATTATTGATCATCTTAGAGAATGACACAACAATCGATGGACAATCAAGGCTAAGATTGGCTGGAATTTAGCATCAAACATAAGACCAGCAGAGATGGATGTATGACAGGAAGCATCAGTGTATATATACAGTATATATATAACCAGGAACAAATAGCATTCATATCTGTCAACATTTGCTAAGGGAAACTGAGCACCTATGGGTTTGCCCTGTGTGCAGTAATGTCAATTCTTATTTACAATAACATGTGTTTTTCCAATGGTAAGGACAGTGACGAGATCAGATAAATGGGCTTATTGTTACCACAGCTACTGAGAGAGAGAGAGAGAGAGAGAGAGAGAGAGAGAGAGAGAGAGAGAGAGAGAGAGAACAAATGAACGAACGAACGAACTTTATTTTCAAAGGGTTAAGAATTGGGCACGCAGGCCCGTCTGACATTCTGCCCTTCCTCTCTCTCTCTCATGTATACTTATATCCTTTCATCCTCATTTACTTTGAGCATTATTAAGGCATTTATCATTATAAAAGTAATATTACATTTGCAATAATCATCATAAATAAAGTGTTTTTAAAATAAAATAAAAATAATAAAAAACAAAAAAAATTAATAATAATAATGAATTTGAAAAAAAACAAAACAAAAAACAATAACATCAAGACATAAGAATCGAATTCTTCGTACTGTAAATTAGTGATTTGAGACATATTCAGAGGTAAGTTATAAGAACATGTAAAATGTTCATACAGTGTTCAACTGAATGACTCAGGGACTTTTTTTTTTTTTTTTTTAAGGTTCATCAAGATGAGGTGGGTAAACAGTTACTTTCTTCGCTGTCTTTGCATCCCAAACTCAAGACCAGAATCAGACAAGGCCGATAGTTAGATAGACATATGTGAAAGCAATTAATTTGCCAAGGGTTGAAAATCGGACACAGTCCCCTCTTGCATTCTTCCTTCCTCTTGCTCATCTTTTATTACTGTTACTCAACATTCTCCAGCGTACTGAAAGTATTAATTTAAGGGCAGTGCAACATTACAAGGAAGTATAACAGCATAGATTAACAGTACCTGATCATAAAATTAAGAATATAAGTTATTAAGAATATAATATTAAGTATATTATAATGATAACTAGATCATCAGAGCCTCCATACAGTATATTAGTAGATAAAAGTACAATACAGTCAGTTAGGGTGGCATATAATCAGCACTCATAAAGTATTTGAACAGTATACGATTGTATGAGTAAGGACTGTGCGTGTTTTTCAGGTCATTGGGAAGATTGTTCCAAAGATGAGCAGCTGAGTAAGCCAAACTAGTTTTAAATAGGTCAAGCCTGGGCTTGGGTACCTGTAATTTGTTTAAGCGCTGACTACGTCTGTCATTGTATTTTAAAAGCGGCCAAAGATACTTTGGAGCATTCTGTGACAGGATTTTGTGAATAAATTTCCCTTTGTTAAAGAGGAAGCGCTTCCTGAGGGGTAATATTTGAAGATAATTATATAAATCTATACAATGTGATTGGTGTTTATCAGCAACAAGGCGCATTGCGCATTTTTGAAGCGAGTGGAGCCTTTTTGTGTTGGAGACAGAACAACCATCCCAGATTGTGGAACAATAGTCTAGATGCGTTTGTATATGAGATATGTAGAACATTTTCCTTGCCTCTTCATCCAGGAAATGTTCAATTTTGGCTAATTGAAGTAATTGGTAAACTTTTTGTGCTGTTTGCTTTGTGAGTGCATGTACATGTGAGTTCCAACTTAGGTGTTGGTCAACAGTGATACCTAGAGTTCAGTGTTCATTTACGTTTTCAATTAGTGATGTTCCAAAGAGAGAGAGAGAGAGAGAGAGAGAGAGAGAGAGAGAGAGAGAGAGAGAGAGAGAGAGAGAGAGAGAGAGAGAGAGAGAGAGAGAGAGAGAGAGAGGAGACTGTGAGGTTAGTGAAAATGTTTGAGAGAGAGAGGAGGGACTGTGAGCTTAGCAAGAAAGTCTGAGAGATAGAAGACTGAGATTAGTGAGAAAGTCTGAGAGATAGAAGACTGAGATTAGTGAGAAAGTCTGAGAGATAGAAGACTGAGATTAGTGAGAAAGTCTGAAGGAGAAAGAGGACTGTGAGATTAGTGAGAAAGTTTGAGAGAGAGAGAAGACTGTGAAATTAATGAGAAAGTGAGAGAGAGAGAGAGAGAGAGAGAGAGAGAGAGAGAGAGAGAGAGAGAGAGAGAGAGAAGATTGTGAGATAAGTTAGAGAGAGAGAGAGAGAGAGAGAGAGAGAGAGAGAGAGAGAGAGAGAGAGAGAGAGAGAGAGAGAGAGAGAGAGAGAGAGAGAGAGAGAGAGAGAGAGAGAGAGAGAGAGAGAGGACTGTGAGATTAGTGAGAAAGCTTGAGAAAGAGGTGAGATTATTGAGACAGTTTGAGAGAGAAAGAGGACTGTGTGAGTACTGAGATAGTTTGAGAGAGAGAAGAATGAGTGGTTAATAAGAATGTTTGAGAGAGAGAGGACTGTGAGATTAGTGTGACAGTTTGAGAGAGAGGACTGTGAGATTAGTGTGACAGTTTGAGAGAGAGGACTGTGAGATTAGTGTGACAGTTTGAGAGAGAGGACTGTGAGATTAGTGTGACAGTTTGAGAGAGAGGACTGTGAGATTAGTGTGACAGTTTGAGAGAGAGGACTGTGAGATTAGTGTGACAGTTTGAGAGAGAGGACTGTGAGATTAGTGTGACAGTTTGAGAGAGAGGACTGTGAGATTAGTGTGACAGTTTGAGAGAGAGGACTGTGAGATTAGTGTGACAGTTTGAGAGAGAGGAGGGACTGTGAGCCTAGCGAGAAATTTTGAGAGAGAATGAACGAATGAACGAACGAACTTTATTTTTAAATGGTTAAGAATTTGGCACGCAGGCCCGTCTGACATTCTGCCCTTCCTCTCTCTCTCATCATGTATATACTATATCCTTTCATCCTCACATTTACTTTAAGCATTATTAAGGTATTTATCATCATAAAAGTAATATTACATTTGCAATAATCATCATAATTAAAGTATGTTTTTAAAATTAAAAAAAAAACAAACAACAAGACTGATAAAAATCGAATTCTTCATACAGTAAATTGGTAATTTGAGACATATTCAGAGGTGTGTTATAAGAACTCATGAAATATTCAAATGGTCTGCTACTGAATGACTCAGGGACTTGGTGTTTTTTCCAGTGCGCGCGAACAACTTTACGAGAGGTGAGCAGCTTTGAGTCTCATAGCAGATACTGCTGCAATGAATGCAATGATAGGTTCATCAAGATGAGGTGGGGTAAACAGTTACTTTCCTCGCTGTCTTTGCGTCCCAAACTCAAGACCAGAATCAGATTAGGTAGATAGTTAGATAGACATATACGAAAGCAATTAAGTTGCCAAGGGTTGAAAATCGGGCACAGTCCCCTCTTGCATTCTTCCTTCATCTTGCTCATCTTTTATTACTGTTATTCAAACATTCTCCAGCATACTTTAAGTATTAATTAAGGGCAGTGCAAAATTACAAGGAAGTATAACAGCATACATTAACAGTATCTGATCATAAAATTAAGAATATAAGTTATTAAGAATATAATATTAAGAATAAGTATATTGTAATGAAAACTAGATCATCAGAGCCTCAATACAGTGTATTAGATAAAAGTACAACACAATCAGTTAGGGTGGCATATAATCAGCACTCATAAAGTATTTGAACAGTACACGATTGTATGAGTAAGGACTGTGCGTGTTTTTCAGGTCATTGGGAAGATTGTTCCAAAGATGAGCAGCTGAGTAAGCCAAACTAGCCTTAAATAGGTCTAGCCTGGGCTTGGGTCCTGTAATTTGTTTAAGCGCTGACTACGTCTTTCATTATATTTAAAATGTGGCCAAAGATACTTTGGAGCATTCTGTGACAGGATTTTGTGAATAAATTTTCCTTTGTTAAAGAGGAAGCGCTTCCTGAGGGGTAATATTTGAAGATAATTATATTAATCTATACAATGTGACCGATGTTTATCGGCAACAAGGCGCATTGCGTGTTTTTGAAGCGAGTGGAGCCTTTTTGTGTTGGAGACAGAACAACCATCCCAGATTGTGGAACAATAGTCTAGATGCGTTTGTATACGAGATATGAAGAACATTTTCCTTGCCTCCTCATCCAGGAAATGTTTAATTTTGGCTAAATGGTAAACTTTTTGCTGTTTGCTTTGTGAGTGCATGTACATGTGAGTTCCAACTTAGGTGTTGGTCAACAGTGAGACATAGAGTTCTATGTTCATTTACGTTTTCAATTAGTGATGTTCCAATTTAGAGCTAAGTGTTGTTTTCTGCAAGTTTTGTAGTTTTTGTCTGGATGATATTAACATACATTTTGTTTTACTAATATTTATTTGCATGCGATTCTCATTGCTCCACTTAATAAGATTATGTGTATCGTTTTGTAAAGATTGTTCTAGTGTAATGCAACTTTTATCACTTGTATAAACAGTACAGTCATTGGCAAACAGGTCACATGATGAGTGTTTGAAGTATAGAGGAAGATCATTAATGTATACGATAAAGAGAAGAGGGCAGAGAATATAGCCCTGAGGAACACCTGTATTGACAAGGTTGGTTTCGACAAGGAATTATTGTAAGAGACTATTTGTTGTCTGTCTGGCAGGAACGATTTAATTAACTTTACCAGCTTAATATTTACTTTCATTGTTTCTAATTTTCTGATTAAAATAAAGTGATCTATCACATCAAATGCTTTTTTGAAGTCTACAAATACTGCTCCACATATATACTGAAGCACATTAAAAACGCACCACTATTATATATACTGATGCCGAGAAGCTGGAAAAAAAAAAGTGTGGGAATGGATTTTCCCCATGTTTGTCATAAGGTAGAGAGCGAATGGCTGCTGGAATGGAAAGTGCATGATTCAACCCACGGGTTTGTATACAGACTACATGAAAACAATGAAAGTTACACGTGCAACACGATTCCCAACAGCTATGACCCTGAAAATGGTTATGCGTTGTGGCAGTATACTCGGTATAAAAAGGCCGTTGAGACAAAACACCCAGTACATGTGCTTGAAATGCCACGATTATCTGAAAACGACCGCCAACGAGCCATTGGTTTGTTGGAGACCAGAATGAGCTCGCAGGCCATTGCCAGAAGGATGAATTGCCACCACAGCACTATTGTATGTCTCAATGAACATTACGGAACCACTGGCAGTGCCCGGGATAGACTTCGGAGTGGCCAACCACGAGTTACTACCCCTGCGCAAGATCGTCATATTGTGCTGAGTCACCTAAGGAATCGTTCTCTCCCGGCAAGTCAAACAGGAAGAGCAATAGTGGGTAGACGTGAGCAAGTCTCTCGAATGACAGTCATACAACGACTCAGAGATACAGGTGCCTTATGTTTGGCCAAACTTGACTCACAGACATCATCAGCAGTGCCTGCAATGGGCAGAGCAACATGTCAGATGGACTAGACTGCAGTGGAATGCTGTCCTATTCACAGACAAGAGCAGATTCAACATATCCTTTGCTGATGGACGTATGCGGATTTGGCGACGGTGTGGACAGCGCTTTGCAGATTGATGTGTTCGTCAGCACAACCGATTTGGAGGTGGCAGTATTCACATTTGGGGAGGATTCAGTTTTCACCATCGCTTGCCTCTTCCCATCTTCCATGGAAATGTTAATGCTTTGACATATCGAGATGAGGTTCTGGGTGCATTGGTTGCTCCTGCGTTCACAAATTATCCAGACTTGCAGCTTCTCCAGCAGGATAACGCATGTGCTAACATTGCATGCATTACGCAGCAATATCTACAGCAGCAGAACATTGTGACGATTGATTGGCCTGCCCTATCACAAGACATGTCCCCTATTGAACATCTGTGGGACAAGCTTGGACGCAGAGTCTACAGGCAAGGTTCTCCAGCTAATCTGCAACAGCTCGAAGTTGCTCTTACACGTGAATGGGACTTGATTCCACGGAATTTCCTTCAGAGACTTGTGCGTTCCATGCGGAGCCGCTGCCAAGTTTGTTTGCAAGCACACGGTGGACATACCAGATACCGAGGATAGTGTGAATGAATTTTTTTTATTGGTTGCATTTTTTTGTTTTCTCCCTTGCCTGCAAAGAATGCAATGAATTTCACAACAATCAAATGTACATATTAATGACCAGCATGGATTCATAGGAAAATGAATAAAGATTCCAAATATGTAATTTTGTAAACACTTATATTTACATTTCACACTCTGTTCCTGGATTATACAGGTGGTGCGTTTTTAATGTGCTTCAGTATATTATCGTTATTGATGTTTAGGTGCCAATTGTCTATCATCTTTGTTTAGGCTGTGTCGCATGAATGCTTTGGTCTAAACCCCAACTGACTGCCGATTAGCAGGTCATTATTGACTAGGTGTTGTAGTGTTGTTTTGTGGATGTGTTTTTCCAGTGGTTTGGACAGCGACGATTAAGAGAAATGGGCCTATAGTTACTAAGATTACTACTATCAGATGAACCTGGTTTGAGAAGTGGGTATACTTTAGCGCTTTTAAAAACAGATGGAAAGTAACTACTTGCGATACATTGATTATATATGTATGTCAGTGAATCACTAATGGCTGGTGCGGCAAAGCGCAGTATTCGATTAAGAAAGTATTTACAGGTAAAAATGGACTGGAGATTGATAATCAGTGACAACCGGCAAGCTATGACAGCCATAAGGGGGGGGGGGGGGCCATTGGACACTATTAAGATAGTATTTACAGGTAAAAATTGACTGGAGATTGATAATCAGTGACAACCGGTGAGCTCTGACAGCCAGAAGGGGGTGCCATTGGACACTATTAAGTCACAAGGGGGAGATGGAATGGTGGATTTTATATTGTTGATGTCTGCCTGAAAATGAATGCTGAAATCAGTACAAGTAAGTGGCGTATCGGGAGTATGTGGGTCTGGAAAATTTTGTTTGTTCACTAAAGTGTTGATTGCCTTCCAAATCCCTTTACTGTTTGTTTTGCTCTGAACTAAATTTCTAAAGTAGTTTTTCTTTTCTCTGCGAATTAAGCATTGTACTTTATTTCTTACTGTCCGATTTGTAGTGATATCCATATTTTTATGCACTCTATCTCTTTGCCTCATAGCGTCAAGAACTTCTTGTGTGATCCATGGAGATTTAATTTGCCTTTTCACGCAAATTTCTTTAGTGGGCGCATGCTTATTAAAAATACTATAAAATATCATTGTCCAATATGCGATGGCGTCATCAGGATCAGGAATTTGAAAAATGTTGGCGATGGGCGCAGTTCGCAAATCATTCAAAAATAATTCACAGTTGAAATTTTTAAGACTTCTATATTGAAAACTAATGTGTTTATTTTTTGGAGATTTGTACCCATTTTTTGCCCAAGTGCAACATATGGGATAATGATCACTCATAGCAATAGTAGGGATGGAGCATTATATAATGTTTTCTGGACAGGTTACATAGATGTGATCCATCAGTGTGGATGACGTTTTTGTTACTCTGGTAGGTTTGTTGACTATTTGTTTCATGTTATACGATGCTATGATGTTGGTCCATATTTGGTTTGCCTTATGCATATCGATATTAAAATCCCTAAGAAGAATAATTTCATTAACTGTAGTAATAACTTTATCCATCATGTTCGTGAAATCTTCAAACCATGTTGTTCCTACACTGGGATTACGATAAAGATATCCGATTACAAAAGGTCTTAGCTTTTGTGGCTTTACCTCTAACCATATGCATTCTATATCTATAGTCTCAAGATCGTTTCTGCGGTGATGACTGAGAGAAGTAGAAATATAAACTGCTAGACTCGTCTCTAATTGTCTACTTGAATCTCGCAGAATTGTTTTAAAACCTCTGAGCGCAATGTCATCGTCGGTTATTTTCTCATTCAAACGACTTTTGGAAAAACCAAAAACCTGGAAATTTTGGTTACGAATTTGTGTGAGTTCTGGAATTTTACCTAAAATATGGTTTACATTCAAGTGGCCAAGCTGTAAACCAATTGTACTTAGTAATTGTTCATAATTATCTGGCATTTTTATGTGAAAGAAGTTTTACGCTCAAATAGAAAATAAATAACTAATTAAACATCACGAAGTTGCTATAGAAGTGAGATTAATAGTAATAGTACATAAATGCACACCTTAATACAACAAAGTACAAACAATTCAGATAACTGTACTAGGTAAAAATTGTAAGAAAACTGTCCCACAACAAGCACACCCATCCATGCTGTGAAGGTTAACAACAAAGTTAAGCTGCACCAAGAGAATAGACGGGCAGACAAACAAATAGATACTGAGAATAAATAAATAAAGCATTATCCGACAGTTACTGGTGTTACAGAGACGTTGACTTGTGAAGGGAACAGTCACTGATAGTGTTGAGGAGAGGGTTGTTGAAAATAAAAGCGAGATGGATTTGGCCGTAAAAGATGATTCATTTGGTAGTAGGTGTTCGTGGGATGTTGAGGTACTGTTGTTGGGTGAATGGGATATTCCGGCCAGAAGGACCTCCAAGTGTAACGTGCATTGTTCAAGAGGCTTTGCTGATGTAGAAAGTTATGAAATGTTGGGTGCGCGGGTTGATATGGGAAAACCTGTGATGACAACGATGATGGGTGATCTCTCATTGGTGTCTGGTGCGACAGCGGACATGGTGAGATTTCAGTAGGTGTATTCTGAGTTGGTTGAATTGAATCACTTACAGATCTTTGAGGATGGAGTGTCTCAGGTCATTGTTTTTTAGGTGGGTCATCGGTTGTAGAATGTTGCTGAAGGCCAATATTATTGGCTATTTCCTGCACATCTGTAGTTCTAATAAAAGGTCTGTCTTGATACTCCTGATTGTGTGACATTGTTGTCTGGCTGGTGCTTGAAGTTGTGGGTATTGATGGAAACTCAAGGTCGTAAATTGCATTAGAGGAGTAGCTGGATACATTCGTGTGTCGTTTTGAAGGATACTTGGGTGCTGATGTGCTGGCTGTGCCTCTGAGAGTGTTTTCTGGAAATTTGATGTTACTCGCCAACATACTGGTTCCTTGATCGGATAAGGTAATGTCGCCGCTATAAAGATGCTTCCTAGGAGCTCCGGATGTGGCAAGGAACGAGGAGTGTTCTATAAATGTGTGGTGGTGTCTGATGCAATGCTTTTTCAATTTTGTGTTGTTCATCTCAACAGATTTCCTATAATGTGAGTGAACCGAAGGTGTTGTTGTTCGTCCATCACGGGTGATGAAGACCACTCTGTTCATCCAATTATTAGGAATATGTTAGATTACTCTATGGGTACGAAGGAGACTGATGAGCCCGATGCGGGCCTGGAAAGATCTCGGACAGTGTGGGCAGGGAATGTTTGCTTCATGTGAAGGTTTTATTTCACAGTCTTTTCTAGCTTGTCTCCGCTGTTGCTCTTCTGGATGATTTGCATGCCGCTGCACCTTTACAAAGAGATGTGCGCCAAGCAGTTCGGTCTTGCGCAGCAGCTTCCCATATGTCTGGGTTTATGTCAAAGGTTTTCAATGACGTCTTTAACGTGTCTTTGAAGCGCTTCTTTTGGCCACCATGGGAGCGTTTACCCTTCTGCATCTCACCATAAAAGAGTATCTTTGGCAGTCGATGGTCTGGCATGCGGACTACATGACCTGCCCAGCGAATCTGTGACTGCATCAGAATAGTTGTTGTTCGTCCATCACGGGTGATGAAGACCACTCTGGTCATCCAATTATTAGGATTGTTAGGATAGTTTATGAGTACGAAGGTGACTGATGAGCTCGATGCGGGCCTGGAAGGATCTCGGACAGTGTGGGCAGGGAATGTTTGCTTCATGTGAAGGTTTTATTACACGGTCCTTTCTAGCTTGAAATAGTGACTTGCGCAGTGATTTGGTTTGAAGTGAGGAAGAGTTGCGCAATTCGTTGACCTCACTCTCTCGCCTGGGTCTATCTTAATCCAGTGGCAAGACAAGTCAAGACGACTGGAGATGAAGTCAGGTGCAGTGGATGACCATGGCTTTCTACGTGCCTCGCCATGCTCCTTACGCTCCACAGCGCGTTGCTGGTAATCGCCGTCATGCCCGTTGAACCAACAGGTGGTTTCTGCCGCGCAGTCTACCGAATCCAGTCTTTGCATGCATGGGTAGGCAGACCCTAACTCACCGAAGGTTTATAACCAGTCGGCTACCCTCACCTAGTTTAGCCGGCCTGTCAAAGCCGGTTCCCGAGGGGTGGCCGCTGTCGCATGCTGACAGCTACAAGGAGCCACAGGTGAGAGCTGGATGCCAGGTTTGGATCAAAGGTGGCCGAGCTGCTCTGAAAAATAGAATATCAGAATAGTATAGATGCTAGGGATACCAGCTCTGTCAAGAACGGTGGTATCCGGGATCTTGTCTTGCCATTTGATGTTCATTATCTTCCTGAGATAGACTGTATGGAAGTGGTTGAGCTTCTTTACGTGGCGCTTGTATACAGTCCATGTTTCACATGCATAAAGCAGCACTGGAAGCACCGCAGCTCTGTACACCTTCAGCTTTGTCTGTAGACTAATGCCACTTTGATGCCAAACGTTGGTGTATAGTCTGCCAAATGTGCTGCTGGCTTTGGAGATCCTGGTGTTTACCTCATCTTCAATGATGATGTTCTGGGAAAGTGTGCTACCAAGGTATGTGAATCTGTTCACAACATTCAGTTTCTCACCATTTACCTTGATGATTGGCTCAGTATAAACTGTGCCAGGAGGTGGTTGGTACATGATTTATGTTTTCTCCGTGTCGATGGTAAGCCCAAAGTTGGCACAGGCTTCGGAGAATCTATCCACGCTGTGCTGCAGATCAGCCTCTGAGCCAGCACTAAGGGCACAATCATCAGTAAACAGAAGATCTCTGATGGTGTGTGATTTGACCTTGGTTTTTGCTTGAAGCCTCCTAAGGTTAAACAATTTTCCATCAATACGATATCTGATGTCGATTCCTGTGTCCCTGTCTCTGAAAGCATCAGTCAGCATAGCAGAAAACATGATACTGAACAGAGTCAGTGCAAGTACACACCCCTGTTTAACTCCGTTTGAGACAGGGAAAGGCTCCGACAGCTCACCGTTTTCCTGAACTCTAGCCTGCATTCCATCATGCAGTTGCTGCACTACTGAGATAAATTTCTTTGGGCAGCCGTATTTTGCCATGATCTTCCATAGACCCTCTCTACTGACAGTGTCGAACGCCTTTGTCAAGTCGATGAAAGCTGTGTACAGGTCACAGTGCTGTCCTTGGCATTTTTCTTGTAGCTGTCTTGCAGCGAACACCATATCAGTGGTTCCATATTCTTTCCGGAATCCAAACTGACTTTCAGGTAAAAGACCTTTGTCAAGATGAGCCGTAAGGCGATTCAGAAGGATTCTGGTGAATATCTTCCCAGCGATTGATAAGAGAGATGTCTCAATGATTGTTACAGTCTTGGCGATTACCTTTACATTTATATAGATGTATAATTGATGCATCTTTGAGATCGTGTGGGATGGTTTCACTCTGCCACATTTGCTGGAAGATCATGTGAAGTTTCTCTATCAGAACTGTACTGCCATCTTTATAAACCTCAACAGGAATTGAATCGGAGCCGTGAGTCTTTCCACTAGAAAGTTGACGAATCGCTTTTTGAGTTTCCTCCAGAGTTGGTATATCATCTAGTGCTTCATTTATAGGAATTTGGGGCAGGCGGATGATGGCTTCGTCGTTAATAGATGATGGCAGGTTCAGAATATTATTAAAGTGTTCGACCCAGCATTGGAGAATTTTTTCCTTGTCTGTAATTAGTGTTTGTCCATCTGCATTAAGGAGGGGAAATGATCCTGATGATGTTGGACCATAGACCGCTTTGAGTGCATGGTAAAAATTTTTCAAGTCATGGCTGTCAGCCTTGGACCTCATCTGCTTTATTACTAAGCCATGAATCCCGCATCTGGCGTAGTTTATGTTGGACGATTCTATGCTTGTTGTTGAAAGCGTCTTTCTTTGATGTAGATTTTGGATCATTTAAATATGCTTTATGGAGATGGTGTTTCTCAGCCAACATCTTCTTTATATCATCTGAGTTCTCATCAAACCAGTCATTTTGTTTCTTGATGGCGGGACCCAGGACCTCTGTAGCAGTGTTGTAGATCTGCTCACTTAGGACTGCCCAATTTGTTTCCACACTTTGGCCATCTAACGAGATAGATTTGAGACAGTCTTCTAGGGTGTCAGTAAATGACTGTTTGATTTTTGTCTTCTTTAGTTTGGTGACATCCAGCCTTTTATGAGTTTTCTTCCCCTGAAGGCGCCTGGCTGGTTGGATACGAATTTTAAGTTTAGACACAATGAGGCGATGATCAGTCCAGCATTCGGCTCCACGCATAGACTTGGTCACCCGGACATCTTGCCTGTCCTTCTTCCTAACAATTACATAGTCAATTAAGTGCCAATGCTTTGAGCAAGGGTGCATCCAGGAGGTCCTGTTGTGGGTATAAAGTTGGAAAATGGTGTTGGTGACAAGGAGGCCATGTTCTGCGCAAGTCTGGAGAAGTCCATTGCTGTTACAGCGACCCACGCCGTACTTTCCAATAGTGCTATTCCAGGAGATGTTATCTGAGCCTACTCTTGCATTAAAGTCGCCTAGAATTATGAGCTTATCTGCTTTAGGAACTGATGCAATGACTGCATGTAGTCTTTCATAAAACTTATCCTTGATGTCATCCTGGTTTGTCATAGTTGGTGCATATGCGCTAATGATGGTGGCATGTTTTCTTCCATAAAGCAGGGGGATCTTGACTGTCATGAATCGGTCATTTATTCCCTTTGGGGGCCCCGCTAACTTGCTAACAATTGCTGTTTTGATTGCAAATCCAACCCCTGCTTCTCGTTTTTCTTCAGTTCCTCTTCCGCTCCAATAGAATGTATAACCTGCACCCTTTTCGCAAAGTTGGCCCTCGCCTGCAAGTCGAGTTTTACTCAGTGCTGCTTTGTCAATGTTGTATCTGGCCAGTTCTCTCCCAATCAGGGCAGTTCGCCTTTCAGGTCTGTTTGCGTTAAAGTCTTTGTCAAGGAGAGTGCGCACATTCCATGCACCGAGAATGAGGGAGAAAAATCTGTCCTTTCTTTTTCTTATGTGTCGCCCGCTGAAGTAGGGTACCCACCAACCGCGGTAAGCTGGTTAGGTAATGGTGGAGCAGGCAATGTTTAGGGCACCTTTTCTAGCCCCTTCCTCATGCCATGGAGGTGAGCAGTGCTTTCCTAAAGAGGGCTGCTCAGACACTCAGGGGGCTGCTGAATCCCACTGCTGCTCCGATCAGTGGAAGACGACCATATGGCCTGAGCCGCCTGTGTGTAGGTCTGCGACTACGACTGCCAGCATACCCACGCTTGCCGCTTCGCCGCTCGTCACAGGACTTGTTGTGAGTTGATGGATGAATGGATGAAAGAGTGACTTGCGCAGTGATTTGGATTAAAGTGAGGAAGAGTTGCGCAATTTGTCGACCTCACTCTCTCGCCTGGGTCTATCTGAATCCAGTGGCAAGACAAGTCAAGATGACAGATGAAGTCAGGTGCAGTGGATGACCAGGGATTTCTATGTGCCTCGCCGTGCTCCTTACGCTCCACAGCGCGTTGCTGGTAATCGCCGTCATGCCCATTGAACCAATAGGTGGTTTCTTCCGTGCAGTCTATCGAATCCAGTCTTTGCTTACATGGGTAGGCAGACCCTAACTCAGCAAAAGTTTATAACCAGTCGGCTACCCTCACCTAGTTTAGCCGGCCTGTCAAAGCCGTTGCCCGGGGGGTGGCCGCTGTCACAGAACTGAAGGTATAATAGCTGAAAAACATACCTTTGCATTTGGGAACAGGAAGTTAGATGTGATTTGATTTAGCTCTGTTTGTGCAATTTTATTATGTTTTAGGGCGTCCGACAGACCAATGTGCACAGTGACTCTGGCTACATCAAGATCAGTTTCATATCTGGTAAGGAGAGTCAGTAGGTCCTCCGCAGATGCCCAATTTTTGAAGCAAACAGTGACCGTGTCTGTATCTGCTGTTACTAATTTAAATTTTTGAAGGTCCTTCACATTTTGGTCACCAAAGATGAAGTGTTTCCTTCTATTTGAAAGACGTGTGTGTGTGCTGGTGGCAGTGTGTGTTGTTTCTTGTCTTTGAACTATGCTGGGATTGTGTGTAGGTTTCTTGCTGTGATGTGAACTGGCTGTCGGCAGTGGGGGCTGCCGATTAGAAACCTGGACAAGGATTCTGCTCACTTCTGCAGGGAATTCGAGTGCACAGGTCGTGGTCTTCTTTATGGCTCAGTTCAGCTTGTGTCGCATGTAGTACTTCACTACTGTTGGAATTTCCCTCTGTGTCTGTATTTATTCTTCTGCTGTGTGCTTTCTTTCTGTTGTTGAGACTCGTTTCTCTCACAGCTATTTTTGAGGGACATGTGGTCAGCATAGAGCTGCTTGTAAGCTTTTTTGAGGCTGCTCAGCTCTGCTTTTGGTATCTCCATCTCAGACAATATTATTGAAAATTGATCTTGTGACGAGTGCATAGGTAATGTAAGAGGGGATGTTGTTGGACTACCGTCAAAAGTGCTTGATACGTGTTCTGTCTCTGTGATGTCACTTGTATCAGCTAACACTGTTTTTAAATTAAAACCTAGAAAGTCCCCAGGGCCGGACAAGATCCACAATGAAATGCTACTTCACCTGGGCTCATCTGGGAGAGAAGCAATCCTCAAGCTGATCAATAAGACATGGAGATCAGGCAAACTTCCAAAAGCCTGGAGGAATGCACATATTGTCCCCATTTTAAAAACCAACAAACCCCCAGATGAACCGAAAGCTACCGTCCGATATCTTTAACATCATGCCTGGGCAAAATTGCCGAAAGAATGATAAACACACGACTCTATTGGTTCCTTGAGAGCTCCAGTATTCTATGTCATGAACAGGCAGGCTTCAGAACGAGCAGCTGCACAGAAGACCAGCTTTTCCGTTTGACGCAGAGAATTCATGATGGCTTCCAGGGTAAGAAACATACTGTAGCTATCTTCTTTGACCTCCAGCAGGCCTATGACCGTTTATGGAGAAAAGGCCTCCTGATGAAGATGACATCCCATGTATCTTGGAGTCACACTTGATCGGCAGCTCAACCTCAAGAACCATATTGAGAATACAAAGAACAAAGCATTGAGGTGATTACAACTATTGAAGAGGCTTGCTGGCACTACATGGGGATCAGACAAGGATACTCTGAGAGGCTTGTACCTTGGCTATGTCTGTTCTTTGATAGAATATAATAACTCACTGCTTACTACTTGATCCAAGACAAACCTAGAGTCTCTCGACAGAGTGCAAAGCAATGCCCTTCGACTAATCAGTGGAGCTATGAGATCAACGCCAACTGCTGCATGTGAAATACACACAAATGTGGAATTCCCCAGTTTACGGAGAGATAAAGCTGCTTTAGAAGTTTATGAAAGATGTAAGAGAATGAACCGAAACCACCCTAACAGGCACCTTGTAGACAACTGGGTACTCAAGCAAAGAATAAAGCACAAGTCAGTCTTGCACCATGTCCATGAAATACAAGATGGATACCACCTCCCAGAAAGAAGACAAGATATACAGAAAGTAGTAAGGAATTTACCACCCCATACCAGCTTAAAAACACCAGAAGTACAGATGAAATTAGTAGATGGAACAACCAAACAGGCCGACCCAGTCAGTCTTATGAGTGCATCACAAAGAACCATTGATGCCTACCCTGAAGAATGGTTACATGTCTATACTGACGGATCTGCATTTAAGGCCACCATCAAAGCAGGTTATGGAGTTTACATATGTTATCCAGATGGATCCTCCGACGATCTGTTTGATGCATGCGGGGAGTTTTGCTCCAACTATGAAGCTGAAACCATTGCACTGGAAACAGCTGTATACCATCTGAAGACTGTATTTGGTGCCTTCCCCTCAAAGGCTCAAAACATCGTCATTTTTACTGACTCATTGTCTGCATTACAAGCTCTGGAAGGCAGTGGACATTGTAAAGCTGAATTAGCCAAACTGATCCTGGATGCTGATCAGCTTATCACTTCCTATGGCATCAGAATAGTTATGCAGTGGATCATTGGCCACTCAAAATACACCAGACAGACCAGACAGATTAGCAAAGAAAGGAACAAAGCAAGAACAACCACTCACAGCAACAACTCTACAAACAGCCAAAACACTCATACGAACAACAAACAAAGAAACTTGGCTGAACAGATGGACCATGGGAAACACTGGAAGAGAAGTTTACAGACATATGGCTGGTCCTGATCCTAACGACAACATCAACCAGCTCACAAGGAGGGACCAAAGCACCATTTTTCGACTCAGAACACAACATATACCACTCAACAGCCACTTGAACAGAATCCAACCACAACACCCTCCAGGGTGCCAGCTATGTAACTACCCCCATGAAACTGTTGACCACCACCTCCTTGAGTGTCCAGCAATCGATGATGTTAGAAAAATGCTTCTTCCTCCCAGGCCAGATAAGTGGAACACCCTGTACGGAGAAACAAAACAACTTGCGAAAACATGCAGATATCACTACATGGCATTGGGCCGAAGGGCGAGAGCCCAGGTGCCTCTGGATCAATAACAACAACAACAAACTAACGCTGTTGACTTTGGTTTTGTCTGTGACACCTTTTTGCACTCTTTATTGGGAGTTGTGTTTGTTGTGAGATCAGCGGGAACAGTGGAATGTGTGATTGCTAACTTCTTAGATCTGGAAGCTTTTGCTGGAATACTTTGAACTGGCACTTTGAAATGATAGCCTCTCGACTGACTCCAGCAGTAGTTGCTGATTTCCATAAATTATTCAAGTCCATATTAATCCAGTCTTTAATAGCGCACTCTGTACCTTGTACCATTACTTTATTTGTTGTGTTATAGAAATGTAGGACAACCTCTCCTGTGGAAATAAGATCTTCTACATATGAACCATTAGCGTCAGTCTCTGCTTCAACAGTTGCACTAGATTCATAGTATGCCTTAGACAGGCTACGTAATGTTTCATATTCGATTAAGGTAGAAAACGTAAGAACCGCACACTGATTATTGTTCTTGTAAGATAATGTTACACAGGGAGTGTATAGCGTGTTGGTCTTCAAACTTCGAGTTTTCTTTTTAATCGCTTTAGTTACATTCAAAATGTAGTCCTTCTGTTTGGAACCTTTTGTGTTCGGTCGGGTCATGGCGACCGAATTTACGTGTAGCATTGTGAATGAGAACGTTAATGAGGACTCCACAAAAACACGCCCACACGCTTGGACAGACAAAAGCACGTTCACAAGTTTGAGAGAAAGAGAGAGAAGATTGTGTGGTTAGTGAGAAGAACTGAGAGAGAGAGAGAGAGAGAGAGAGAGAGAGAGAGAGAGAGAGAGAGAGAGAGAGAGAGAGAGAGAGAGAGAGAGGATTCTGAAGTTAGTGATAATATTGGAGATAGATAGAGACAACTGGGAGGTTAGTGATAATATTGGAGATAGATAGAGACAACTGGGAGGTTAGTGATAATATTGGAGATAGATTGAGACAACTGGGAGGTTAGTGATAATATTGGAGATAGATAGAGACAACTGGGAGGTTAGTGATAATATTGGAGATAGCTAGAGACAACTGGGAGGTTAGTGCGATAGTTTGAAAGAGAGTGGACTGTGAGATTAATGAGAATGTTTTCTGTAAGCTATCTAAGTAATTGGTAGGCTAACTATCTAAGTAATTGCGGCATAAAAGACAAGAAAAAAACAGCATTTGTATGGATTATCTCCCATATGGATCCTGGTATGGTTTTTTAGGCTATCTGTATGAATAAATACACAACCATAACACCACACTTGTGGGGCAAACATCCTGCATGTGTTTTTTCATGTTCTTTGTGCACATGCTGCACCACCAACATCACACTTGTAAGGATTCTTTCCTGTATGTAATCTTTTATGTATATGTAAGCTATATTTCATTTTAAATGCTGCACCACAAACATCACACTTGTAAGGTGTTTCGCCTTTATGCACCACAAACATCACACTTCTAATGATTCTCTCCTGTATGTCTTACTTTATGTTGTTGTAGGCTACCTTTCTGAGTAAATGCTGCACTACAAACATCACACTTGTAAGGCTTCTCTCTTGTATGTATTCTTTTATGTCCTTGTAAGCTACCTTTCCTAGTAAATGCCATACCACAAACATCACACTGGTAAGGCTTCTCTCCTGCATGTTTTATTGTATGCTGTTGTACGTGACTTTTCATAGCAAATGCTGCACCACAAACATCACACTTGTAAGGCTTCTCTCCTGTATGTATTCTTTTATGTCCTTGTAGGTGACTTTTCTGAGTAAATGCTGCACCACAAACATCACACTTGTAAGGCTTCTCTCCTGTATGTATTCTTTTATGTCCTTGTAGGTGACTTTTCTGAGTAAATGCCATACCACAAACATCACACTTGTTAGGCTTCTCTCCTGTATGTATTCTTTTATGTCCTTGCAAGTTACATTTCATAGTAAATGCCATATCACAAACATCACACTTGTACGGCTTCTCTCCTGTATGTATTCTTTTATGATCTTGTAAGCTACCTTTCCTAGTAAATGCTGCACCACAAACATCACACTTGTAATGCTTCTCTCCTGTATGTATTCTTTTATGTCCTTGTAAGCTACCTTTCCTAGTAAATGCTGCACCACAAACATCACACTTGTAAGGCTTCTCTCCTGTATGTTTTATTGCATGCTGTTGTAGGTAACTTTTCTGAGTAAATGCTGCACCACAATCATCACACTTGTAATGCTTCTCTCCTGTATGTTTTATTGCATGCAGCTGTAGGTGACTTTTCCGAGTAAATGCTGCACCACAAACATCACACATGTAAGGCTTCTCTCCTGTATGTATTCTTTTATGTCCTTGTAAGGTACCTTTCATAGTAAATGCCATACCACAAACATCACACTTGTAAGGCTTCTCTCCTGTATGTATTCTTTTATGTCCTTGTAAGTTACCTTTCATAGTAAATGCTGCACCACAAACATCACACTTGTAAGGCTTCTCTCCTGTATGTTTTATTGCATGCTGTTGTAGGTAAGTTTTCTGAGTAAATGCTGCACCACAATCATCACACTTGTAAGGCTTCTCTCCTGTATGTTTTATTGCATGCTGTTGTAGGTAAGTTTTCTGAGTAAATGCTGCACCACAATCATCACACTTGTAAGGCTTCTCTCCTGTATGTTTTATTGTATGCTGTTGTAGGTGACTTTTATGAGTAAATGCTGCACTACAAACATCACACTTGTAAGACTTCTCTCCTGTATGTATTCTTTTATGTTCTTGTAGGTGACTTTTCTGAGTAAATGCTGCACTACAAACATCACACTTGTAAGGCTTCTCTCCTGTATGTTTTATTGTATGCTGTTGTAGGTGACTTTTCTGAGTAAATGCTGCACCACAAACATCACACTTGTAAGGCTTCTCACCTGTATGCATTCTTGCATGTCCTTGTAAGCTACGTTTCATAGTAAATGATAAACCACAAACATCACATTTGAATGGCTTCTCTCCTGTATGTACTCTTTCATGACTTTTTATGTGATTTTTCATAGTAAATGCCATACCACAATCATCACACTTGTAAGGCTTCTCTCCTGTATGTATTCTTTTATGTTGTTGTAAGTTACCTTTCAAAGTAAATGCCATGCCACAAACATCACACTTGTAAGGCTTCTCTCCTGTATGTATTCTTTTATGTTGTTGTAGTTGACCTTTCTGAGTAAATGCTGCACTACAAACATCACACTTGTAAGGCTTCTCTCCTGAATGTTTTATTTTATGCTGTTGTAGGTGACTTTTCTGAGTAAATGCTGCACTACAAACATCACACTTGTAATGCTTCTCTCCTGAATGTTTTATTTTATGCTGTTGTAGGTGACTTTTCTGAGTAAATGCTGCACTACAAACATCACACTTGTAAGGCTTCTCTCCTGTGTGTAGTATTTTATGCTGTTGTAGGCTACTTTTCTGACTAAAATTTATGTTACAGACTTTAGTTTCTAAAGCTGATGTATTTAGGTTGTCACAAATTTTAGGTGGCTTGTCCTGAATATAGATCAAGTTCAGTAAAGGTTCATTGTCTTTGAGGTTATCTTCTCTTACTGCATCAGCAGAAGTATCATCTTCTATTTTACTCAATGTTTCATTCATTTTATTTCCACTGCCCTGTGATAACACATCCTGAAGATCATCATGTTTATTATCAAACTCCTGGAGTCCAGTGTTGTGTACTGTTTTCATATGCTCATCCAAGATATCAAATTGGTGGAAACCAGTGTTGCACAGGGTACATGAATATATGTCTGAAATGTTGAAAACAATGAGCACAGATAAATTATGAAATGTATGTTCTATATGTAAGCAAAATGTAATAACATTAATTTAACCACAATGCCATGGTAATTATATAATATGTATATATCACACATATTTAATGAAAATTTTCAAACACTTTGAAGTCTCTGTGAAAGGCCTAATGACTGCTGGGTATTACATGTTATATAGTACAAATAGTTAAATCACTTAAACTTATAGAATTTAAAACAATAATAATAAACATAAATTAAAATACATAATTACACTGTTATTATCCATACCTTCCACATCTCCAAATGAGCCTGTATGTTGTTTACTTTCTGTCACTTCCAAGAAGTCTGTATAATGACTCTCAAGTTTAACACCACTGTTGTCACAATCAGCCTGACATAAATTTTCATCAATCAGACATTTATGACACATGCTGCATGAAAATGTCAAGAAATTGTGTTTTTCTGTAATCTTTTTTTTCACTACTACCATCATTTATGTATGCATACAAGCACAAACACGTGCATGGGTACACATATATGCACATAGACACACAAACGTACATAGCACTCAGGTTTTTCATACAGTGTTACTATGTAAGGGTCCATTCTATCAAAGTTTTTAACAAATATGGTCATGTTATATATATGTGTGGAAAGGAAATTGAATAAGGATTCTATACTCAAGACCAAAAGAAATGCACATATTAAATGTTCTGATTTTCAGACAAATAAAATAAAAAAATCAAGTTTAAATCGTCTTTAAACACAACTTTAGCAATGCAAGACGATACTGCATGTGGAAAATTTGTGCTGCGGTGAGTTGTTTATGCCGTAGATGAGCAAACGCTCAGAGTAAAAAATATATTACAGTTCGTGCATTTCATGATTTTTCATGCACGACTTTTGGCTGTCTGTTGTTCACCCAATTCTCTATAAAATGCGCACAGAACCCATAACAATTTCACACAGCAAAACAATGCCTAGATTGAATATTGACGAGCATAATCAAGCAGTGGGAATGCTCAGAGGTGGAGCATCAGTTAGAGAGGTGTCCCAGGCATTTCAAGTTCACCATACCTCAATTAATCATCTATTGCATCGAAACCAAACAACAGGGACCATCACCGACTAACCCCGGTCTGGCACTCCACGTGTTACGACATACAGGCAAGACAGGGCCATTCGGTGCACTCATGAGCAAGACCACTTCATGCCCGCTGTAGCCACAACTAGATTATCCATTGGAACTCGTGGCAACGCCATCAGAGGTCAAACCGTGCGCAGGAGGTTAAGGGAAGCTCAGCTCATATGCTATAGACCCTACACCGGACAGATCCTCACAGCTCAACACCAGCAGGCACGATTAAACTGGGCTCTCAACCGTGGCTATCTAGGGCGTCAAAGTTGGCAAGATGTGGTCTTTTTTGACAAAAGTTGGTTCTGCATCCACCACAACGACGGCCGAATTCGAATTTACAGATGACCAGGAGAACAATTAGAAGACAACTGTGTCATTGAATGAGATCGCTATGGTGGTCCATCTGTGATGGTATGGGCTGCCATCAATTACAGATTCAGGTCCAGACTCATCTTTATCAACAGCACCTTAACTGCCCAGCGGTATGTGGATGAAGTACTCAGACCCCACCTGCTTCCGCTGTTGGCAGCAAACGGAGGCACCGCCAGAATGGTGTTTCAACAGGACAATGCAAGGCCACACTCCGCTCATGTTACTCAGGGATTTTTGCAGCAGAATGGAGTTTGAGTTATGCAGTGGCCTGCCATTTCACCTGACCTAAAATGTATCGAACATCTTTGGGACGTGTTGAGACGACATATGCAACGACAGGCTCCCTCACAATCAACGGCAGCTGAGAGACGCTCTACAGAGAACTTGGAATGCCATCCCGATGGAAACCATTCAACACTTGGTGAGGTCAATGCCTAATCATCTTCAAGAATGTGCCAGAGCTATGGGGGGACACACCCCATATTAAGACATTCACGCTGTGGTTTGAACAAACTTTAGTGCAGTTGGATATTTTGTTGGTACTTTAGAATATGCAGAAGTGCGATCTCATGGGGGAAGGGGGGCGATAATTGTGAGTATTGATTTGAAAACATTAATAAACATTCAGACACTTTTTGTGCGCAAATTTCATTATTTTAAGTTTGTTGCTTATATTTGAAAATAGCATTTTATGCCATGTGTGTTTCTTTTGGTCTTGAGTATATTTATGTTCAGTTTTTAAATTTCCAATTTTTGTATGAGTATAAAATAGTTGGAGACTAGGAAGAAAACAATTTGACCAAAAAAAAAAAAAAAAATATCAGAATTACCTATTGAAAACATCTAATCCATCATTTGTTTTATCCTAGATATAAATTTTTGTAAACTTCATCCATTTTGGAAATATAAAAAAAATATGGTTCAAGTTTATACTCTAACTACTTTTCATTTGGCATCAAGAAATTGAAAGACATTTGATTGTCACAAATTTTCTACAACTCTGGATTTTCATTGTGTTATCATGTAAGTGTCAATTCTTTCAAAGTTTTTAACAAGTATAGTCATGTTATATATATTTGAAAAGGAAATTGAATGAGGATTTTTAAGTTTAAAAATTACCTTTTTTTATGAGTATAAAGTAGTTACAGACAAGGTAGAAACAATTTTACTAAACAAAAACAGAACAAACACATATCAGACTTACAAACTGAAGAAATCAGTTGTAGTATCCAAGATACAAATCATTGTAAACTACATTCATTTTGGAAATAAATCACACATCAAGTTTATACTCCAATTACATCAACACTACTATCAACTTTAACCATGTGTGCCCTGTATGTGGCAGGACCTGTAGGGCCAACATAGGACTAATTAACCACATGAGATCACGGCACAGATGTGTCACAACTCAAGTCTGAAGCTGTCGCCATCTTTGCTTGTGATGGGCAACTATTATTATTATTATGCTGAACTGCTCTGACAAAGAACACTACTTACACACAAAATTAAGAGATATTTACAACTTAACTTTAGTGTGCCATTTTAGGAAACATTCATCTATGTGCAGATAAGGGTGGCCAGTGCATCCTGCACAATAATAGTTTGTCCTTTTCCTGTTGTTAGGTGTACTGCAAACTTTACACCTATTGAACTTTGTGCTTCTTTGCATTATGTATTTTGCACCCTCCAGTATTTCCAATGGGTTATCTGATAATTTACTTGGACTCAGAGGATTTAGCTTGCTGATTTCAGGCATTAAGGATGCCAACAAAGCAGATAATTCTCTGATCAGCGTTGGTTTGACGTAAGCTGCAATATTCCAACTCTAACTGGTCTTGTCAATTTGTAAAAAATATACTGAAGCACATTAAAAACGCACCACCTGTATAATCCAGGAACAGAGTGTGAAATGTAAATATAAGTGTTTACAAGTTTACATATTTGGAATCTTTATTCATTTTCCTATGAATCCATGCTGGTCATTAATTTGTACATTTGATTGTTATGAAATTAATTGCATTCTGTGCAGGCAAGGGAGAAAACCAAAAATACAAAAAAATGCACGTGCGTTATCCTGCTGGAGAAGCTGCAAGTCTGGATAAATTGTGAACGCAGGAGCAATCAGTGCATCCAGAACCTCATCTCGATATGTCACAGCATTAACATTTCCACGGAAGACGTGAAGAGGCAAGCGATGGTGAAAACTGAATCATCCCCAAATGTGAATATTGCCACCTCCAAATCAGTTGACACAGCAATCTGCAAAGCGCTCTCCACACCATCGCCAAATCCGCATACGTCCATCAGCAAAGGATATGTTGAATCTGCTCTCGTCTGTGAATAGGACAGCATTCCACTGCAGTCTAGTCCATCTGACATGTTGCTCTGCCCATTGCAGGCACTGCTGACGATGTCTGTGAGTCAAGTTTGGCCCAACATAAGGTCGTCTTGCAGTAAGGCCTGTATCTCTGAGTCGTCGTATGACTGTCATTCAAGAGACTTGCCCATGTCTACCCACTATTGCTCTTGCTGTTTGACTTGCCGGGAGAGTACGATTCCTTAGGTAACTCAGCACAATATGACGATCTTGCGCAGGGGTAGTAACTCGTGGTTGGCCACTCCGAAGTCTATCCCGGGCACTGCCAGTGGTTCCGTAACGTTCACTGAGACGTACAATAGTGCTGTGGTGGCAATTCATCCTTCTGGCAATGGCCCGCGAGCTCATTCCGGTCTCCAACATACCAATGGCTCGTTGGCGGTCGTTTTCAGATAGTCGTGGCATTTCAAGCACATGTACTGGGTGTTTTGTCTCAACGGCCTTTTTATACCGAGTATACTGCCACAACGTGTACACATTTTCAGGGTCATAGCTGTTGGGAATCGTGTTGCACGTGTAACTTTCATCGTTTTCATGTAGTCTGTACACAAACCCGTGGGTTGAATCATGCACTTTCCATTCCAGCAGCCATTCGCTCTCTACCTCTTGGCAAACACGGAGAAAATCCATTCCCACACTTATTTTTCCCAGCTTCTCGGCATCAGTATATATAATAGTGGTGCGTTTTTAATGTGCTTCAGTATATAAGCATTACAGGTGGCTATTTCTAACATCCGAAATAAAGTCTTCTACCACTTCAAGATTTTTCTGTTGAAAAAGCCATAATACCCTATCTTCTGATCTGCATTGTCACAACCATTCATTTTATGGTTATTTTCATGAATGATAAAAGGTTTCTCCTTTCTATTCATCGTGACAGGCACAGCAGACCCATTTATGGTAATAATTGTGACAGGTTTGTTAGCTTTTTGTCCTTCCAAGCAGCAACTAGCATCCCTTGCCCCCGAATTGATATAAAACTTAGTCTCCATATGCTTTAGGTTCAAAGACTTCAGCTGCTGTGGGAATCTGACTCTGTTCACTTGAAGTGTTCCAGTGTAATACTGCTTCCATTTAAGCATTTCATTTACTAACAGTTTTGTAGTATGCCACCTGTCAGCGTAACTGTAATAGCCAGTTCCCAGACAAAACAAGTGTTCCAAAAGTGTTTACGGAATTGGCACCAGAAGAGTCCCTTTTAACTGTGTCTGATCCAAAATATGTAAGCGAGTTTAGCACACAACCTGTTTCACTGTCAACAAGACTCAAACTTTTAAAGTGGTATTTGTGTGGCTTTTTTTACATTATATTGCTTATATTTCCAACAACCTTCCAACAAATTTAGAGCATAACATTTGAACGAAGGGTTCTATATTGTTTTTCCTTTCTGCAAGAAGTTCACAAATATGCAACATAGTTTGCAGTATAGTCAAAAATCTGTCTCTCTCAATCATTTGGGAATTAAATGGAGTGTAAAACATAGGCTCTTATGAGGAGAAAAGATCTTTTATACTTGGTCTTTTGTTGATACCCATTGCTTGAAGCAGAGCAAACAATTTTAGAAGCTCATAATCCCTTACTGGGTTCTCCCTATTATTTCTTGATTGTTTCAATGAAGGTGTATGTTAAGTCGCTGGTACTACGACTGTTAACTCGAGATTATGGTTGGTACAATGCTAATGTGACTTGAACGACTTGGTCTTAAGGTTGACCAACAATATAAATCAGGCTGGACCCATTCAAAAAGTACATAGACGTTTTTATTACACAGAACGATAATGACGATCATCAATAAGGCATGTCAGATAAAGTACATCAATTGCAATAGTCAATGTCTAATTTGACAGACCTCCATGACTGACTACTGAAGTCCCAAGGATGTCGGGAGTATTATAATAAATATTCAATGATGCCAGATATCTTAATAATTCAATAGATATTTCAGTAGCGGACCTGGTCTCACTAGTGGCAGGCCATGAAGAGGCATGCCAAAGCCCTACCACAGACTTGCTGGAGATTCACAACTGGTATCCTATCAATATAATGGATATAAAAAAAATGAGCCAGAATTGGCAATGGCTAACACTTCATATAGGAAGGTAGCATCATAAAAACAATATGAAGTCTTCCCACGACATGGGGGGTCAAGACTTTCAATCAACTTTGCTGGAAGACAACCATCTTTGATCACCGGCTATTTTCACTCTCAGCGTCAGCGATGTCAGGTGACAATCAATACCAATCGCACCAAGTTGTGCTCTTTAGTGCAACAATTGATACGTAATTAATTAAACATATATTTACTCAGATGCGCACACATAGTGCATCTAACCCAGTTAGACTGGCATCTAGCTATGTTAAGTCTCGCACACTTAACACCTATGCGGAAAACGACTTAACAGTGTATGCTTCTGCACTTCAATTCCTGCAAAGCAGTTTATGCTTTTTTTAAAATTTCCTCCCTTACAGCTGATGATACAAGGTTTTAAAAACACTGGATTGGGGTAGATGATTCATTTAAATTTGCTGACACACCCTCTGCTCTTCCATCTTTGGGTTGGAATCTAAAGCTGTTCTTTGTTAGTGCACCCACATTTGCCTCCTGCCATTCTATATTTCTGACACAATTCTGTTGTCACTTTTCCCCTTCTTGTAAAACTAAATTAGACCTTACTGGGTCTGATGTTGAAAAATCAATGTTATTTGATGGAACCATGCCCACTCTTCCTGACATAACACCTTCATTCTCTGAATCCACATCGCTGGAAGACGAACTAGACCAAGAAGACTGAGCACTAAGACAAGTGATAACATTTATAAGTCAAAAAATAAAATACAAATTCATAACTATTTTTTTATTGACCGATTTTGCTAATGTTTTTTTTTTGTTAATTTTGTTTTTTTATGTACTTTCTAAATATTTTATTGAATTGTCAATTTAACAAATATGAAAAATCAGTTTGTGGTACCTAATAAAAGCATCTAAGACAATTTCCTTTTGGGAGCCACCTGACTTCTGTGTGCATCAGCAAACATTCATACTGTTCATCATTCTCAGCACAAAGCTCTCGAAATAGTAGAGAACTGAGAGCATGGGACTTAATTTGGTTAATTGCTGTAATAACAGGATGTAATGATTTGTGAAGCCAATCAGTTAAAGAACGGAAAAGCTCCTGGCCATGATAACTTAAATGCAGAGCTATTTAAGACAGACCTTGAGCTAGCAGCAGAACTATTAGAACATCTATTTGCACAAGTCTGGACACCGGGGACAACACCATCAGAGTGGAACAAAGGAATAATTGTCAAATTGCCCAAGAAGGGAGATCTTGCAGACTGCAATAATTGGAGAGGAATCACTCTTCTCTCAGTTCCCAGCAAAATACTAGGCAGGATAATTATACAGAGAATTTCAAAAACAGTAGACCACAAACTGAGGAAAGAACAAGCAGGATTTAGAAAGAACAGAAGATGTGTAGATCATATATTCACTCTCAGGAACATTATAGAGCAGTACCCAGAATGGCAAAGACAGCTGTACATTAATTTCGTTGATTTTGAAAAGGCTTTTGACAGTATACATAGGGACAGTTTATGGAAAATACTGAGGGCTTATGGAATTCCAAGCTGCATAGTGTCAATTATAAAAAGCCTCTATGCCAGCTTTACGTGTAGTGTTGGGCAGAGCAACCTAACCTTTGAGGTGAAGACAGGAGTACGACAGGGATGCCCCTTATCAACCACTCTATTTTTAACAGTCATAGATTGGGTGATGTGCCAGACAACAGAGGGCAGTCCAAGAGGAATAAGATGGACTACATTTTCTACATTGGAAGATCTGAAATATGCTGATGACATTGCACTACTAACACATTCACATCAACACATCTAGGAAAAAATGGATAGACTTAATAAGTTTAGCCAGCAGGTGGGCTTGAACATCAATTTAAAGAAGTCAGAGGTCATGATGCTCAATGTGAGCAACCCTGAGCCCATATCAGTAAGGAATCAGCAACTGGTACAGACAGACACCTTCACATACCCAGGATGCATAGTAACACCAGACAATGGGGCAGGCAAAGACATCAACATCAGAATGAATAAGGCAAGAAGAGCCTGTTTTTAGCATAAACAACATCTGGAAGTCTTCTCATTACAGCACAAGCACAAAATTAAGATTATATCAGAACTGTGTGCTTTCTGTGCTTCTCTATGGTGTGGAATGCTGGAGAGTTACAGAGAAGGAAATGTCGAAATTGTCCTCTTTTCACACAACATGCCTAAGAAAAATTCTCCGAATCTTTTGGCCAAATACCATCACCAACCAAGATCTGCTTACTCGGAGCAAGCAAGCAAGAGGACATGCACACCATCATAGCTGGCAGACGCTGGAGTTGGGTTGGCCATGTCCTCAGAAGAGACACCGATGCCATCACAAGAACAGCTATGCTTTGGACCCCTGAAAGAAAATGAAAGAGAGGCCGACCAAAAACAACCTGGTGGAGGACTGTGGAGGCTGAGATGCAAAGAATGAGCCAGAGTTGGGGCACTGTACGAAGGATGGCCGCCGACCGAGCAAAGTGGAATCAATTTGTTGTTGCCCTACAAGACGCCACTAGGCGTGATGGCCACTGACTGCTTTGATGGTCGGCGGCTAAGGATCAAAGAAGAAGCCAATCACTTAGATTTTTTGCAACAAGATGTTGTCTGTGAATTACACAGTGTATTGTAAATATACCACACAAAATATTGACTCCCCTTTTGTATCAGTTATTAGTTGCTTAGCAAATAACAACTCTTGAACCAAGCTTTCATCTTTCATAAAGTGAACATAAGCAAGAAGCAAAGCTTCATTGCCCGGCAAAGTTGACTCATCCAACTGCAATGTTCTATGTATGCTCACAATGCGTTTTCAACATTCTCAGCCATTACATCTTTTCTTCTTTGAACAGAGGTATTGCTGAGCAGAAGTGCTTTAATTATTTCTACTCAGCTAGTGGTTATCGATTATGATGCTCGACCTTGCTCACCATCAAGGAGTTCTGAGAAATATTCTTTCCATGACTTCCTTCAGAGCAGTAAGCAATTTGCCTTGCTTGTCCTTTATAAATTTGAGAGGGCATTGTTTTTCCTTCCTCATGTTCTTTAGGGTCTTATAGAACAATTTCTGGTTTTCTTGCGCATCGCTTTCTAGCTTTTCTCCAAATTCTTCCCAGGACTTCTGTTTTGCTGCTAGCACCTTGTTCTTTGCTTCTGTTCTGAGTATCACATATTCTCTATATTTCTCCATTTGTCCTGTGTTGTTTTTAGCTCCTAAGTATTGTTTCCATGCCATTTTCTTTTATCTTATTTTTTTCTTTGACTCCTAACTATGGCATAGTCGATCACTGACTTCTCATTACTTGTTGGTTCACATCTAGTGTATACATGTATGCACTTATGGGGGAACTTTGTGTTGGTAATGATCAGATTCTGCTCACTGCAGAATCTAAGGAGTCGCTTTCCATTGTCATTGAGAGTATCTTCTCCATAACTCCACCCCATCTAGCATGGTCATTTCCAACTCTGGCATTGAAATCTCTGAGCATGATAATTTCATCTAGGCAGTCATCCACTGTTCTTTGAAGCAGCTTGAAGAATTCCTCCTTGACCTCTGCTCTCTCATCCTCATTTGGCCTAAACACTATACGGTTGACTACGGTTTCTCCTTCTTTTACTTTTACAACCATAATGCGCTTTGAGACAAAATTCCATCCCTTGATACTATCTTTTGGTTTTTGACCACAATGCAACCCACGCCCCCTTTAGCTCTTTCAGTTGTGGGTACACCACTGTAGAGCAGAGTGCTACCATCAAGAACCATGAATCTTTGTCCCTTTTTCATTTCCATTACAGCCTGGATTTCTAGTTTTGCTTTCCTCATCTCTTCCATCAGCTCCTCTTCTTCTCCATTTATACTTCTTGTGTTCCAAGTTCTATAAGTTGTAGTCCGTAGTCCGCTCCAGTTCGTCACCTTTAGAATGTCCAGTTTTGTCTCTTGTATTACTTGTAATCATGATTTAAAGCAAACAGGTGATTGGCCTGTTGTGCCTTTGCATGATGGAGGGGCTGCCTCCTTAAGGCCTCTATGCAGGCCACCCTCCTCCTTTTTCAGCCGGGCTTGGGACCAGCCTAGGCAGAGTTCCTCGTAAATACTGAGATAATAAAATCTGAAACAAAGCAAAGTTGTTACTTTATGAAACAGCAGCAGGTATCTAACTTCATCCATGCCATCAGAAAGTACACTTGGACACACCTGGCCAGAGCCAAACCTCATTTTAAACACTATTTAGGAATGGTTTTCACCTTCTGTTTAAATCTTAGTGAACCAACCTGTTACGCACAGTATTTTTTTCGAAAGACATTGTGTAATTATTCTCGAAAGACATTGTGTAATTATTTTCGAAAGACATTGTATAATTTTTTCTAAAGACATTGTATATTAACTTGCCTGAATTGTACACTTATTCTTTCGCACAGTCTAAGCTAGATAACTCTTGTATCAACATTTTACAAGGATGATTACTTTCTCTTGTGATGGGACTGATCGGTCCATTTTTTTGAACGATGTGTTGGTCATTCTCCTTATATGGTAGTATCGGTCTACTGTTTCTTAGAATGATTGAAACCAGTGTTGAGGATTCTTTTGCTGTCCATATAAGGCGCGATTTCTTACTAAATCTTTCTGGAATGTCCATCAACCATCGTCTCGTTTCTGATTACTACTCAAGTGTATGCATTCTGCGCATGTCGGACTTTAAGAGAGTTAGAATCGTCTTCCGCCCAGAGGGGGATTCGAGATGTTGTTCTGAGCGAGGCAGGATGCATTTTAGCGTCGCTGTGATTTGTGATAGGGAATTAGGAATCCTTTTTGTGAGTTAGTGTAGCTAACAAGGTCCTTCCCTTTATGATTTCAAATGCCTGGACGCGTGTGTTTTGTGGTGTCGATTTCGAAAGAAGGTAATACCTCATTTATGTTTGAAATCTTTAATTTGACATTTTGTTGACAATGGTCGATTTCTGCTCGCTCACGTATTACAGAAGTAGAGGGTCTTCTATTAGAAGTCACACCCCAGGTACCTTTATACCTGTGATATATATATACACGGGATATGCTATGCCCGAAGAACAGTTCTACGTTCTATGAAACATCGCTATGTCAGCGATTGCACCTTTGTCGAGGGTTAGACTTAGGAATGCTATAAAGGTCAGGTTGATCTGTACTCCATGTATGCTATTCACGTGCAGACGATAATGGACTTATTGTATACATCTGATCTGCCAGCATTAGGAGGGGAGTATTTGTTATTATCTATGAACATTGATGATCTGCAGCTGACACTGTTGCAGAATTAATATTTATGAACTTTAGGTACCCAGATCTGTGCCATATCATTTATACAGATCCATGAACCAGAACTTTATGTTACTGAATACACTGGACTATTGTTTACTCTATGACTGATGAGAATTGGATCCTACATGACTATCAGTTGGCACCAATATCATTTTTGAATGCTGAAACTATTGAACTGTGATGTTTATGATGTATGTAAAGTAACTGTCGTTGTGGCGTGAAATAAATGATGAAAATGTCAAGAGCAGTTACCTCCTTTATGACTTCGCACGTCATTTTGCCTGTGCTGTAACTCTGTGGACTAGCTAACTATTTTACACACAGCAACAACAAAAACCAGATAAGACACCCTACACTACAACTATAATATACCTGGTGTCGATAGGGGTGGTAATTGAAGTCAGCCTAAATCCACCCTTATCACAACCACAGATCGTTTCTCTTTCTTCAGGAGTCAATGATTGGACAATATGTGTTTAGTTAACTCCCTTTCCCAGCAGTTCCCAATTACAATTTATGGTCAGCAATGGTCACCTGAGTTCAGAATGGCACATATAGATGAAACTATGCCTTGCTTAATGATCCTAGTTATACAACCATCCACATTGTCCCCGCCTCACTGATGTTGTCTCTCAAATCCACAATTTCTTTCTCCCCCACATGTACTGAATTTAGCCTGTCAATTCCTGAATCACTCCTTACTACTAAGCGCCCGTGTTTACTACTGAACGCCCCCCTCTGGCCCTTTTTTTACATATCACCTCCTTGGATCCTTCCAACACCCCCAGGAGGGGGTGGTATCACCCACTTTGGGAACCACTAGTCTAAACAACTGAATACACAACATCCTACCTCAATTTTAGCATCAGGGGTGACAAGTTCAGGTATATAGTTGGTTTGTTTGTCTCAACAACTGGATATACAATATCTTACCTCAATATTAGCATCAGGGGTGACAAGTTCAGGTTCATGATCGGTATAGTTTGTCTCAACAATTGGATATACAACATCTTACTTCAATATTAGCATTAAGGGTGACAAGTTCAGGTTCAAGATTGGTATAGTTTGTCTCAACAACTGGATATACAACATCTTACTTCAATATTAGCATTAAGGGTGACAAGTTCAGGTTTATGATTGGTATAGTTTGATTCAACAACTGGATATACAACATCCTACCTCAATATTAGCATTAGGGGTGACAAGTTCATGTTTATGGCAGTCTCCAGTATACTCGGGTTTACATTCCTCACAACCTGGGTGATGATTACAGTACATAATACATTTTAAAGATGACATACATACTGGCCTATTCTCTAATGTATTTCTACAATCAGTTAGGACTATTATGATTGGCAAGATTGCTGGAATAAAAATTAGCTGCCACTATATACATTCAGTACTTGATTATTGACATCATCATGTGGCACTAATGACAATATTAAAAGACTCTATTCATTACAAAAACTTGCAGTGTTCCTAGTTTCAGGCAAAAACCTCACACAGTGTGTAGACCCATATACATATCTTAACATATAACAAATAAGAAAGTGCTTTCTCTTCAACAAAGCCAAATTTATTCACAAAATCTTATCACAGAATGCTCCAACATATCTGTGGCCTTTTTTCAAATATAGCAGAAGATGCAGTCAGTGCTCAAATAAATTACACATGCCCAAGCCTAGGCTCGACTTATTCAAGAAAAGTTTCGCTTTTTCTGCTGCTCATCTGTGGAATAATCTTCCACACGACTTAAAAAAAACACGCTTAGTTCATATTCATTCAATCACAGATTTTTCAAATACTTCATGAGTGCAGATTATATGCCACCCTAATTTAGTTAAGTTCTTACAAAATTATGTAACATCATATGTAGGAAAATCATATTTTACTTCAAGGCATACTAAGTGCCTTCCAAAATTACGAGGGGCGTTCAGAAAATAATGCACCACATCATTTTTCTCAGGAGCTGTTTATTCAAAAAGCATGAAATTTATAAACAATATACATAGATATGTCATGTAAACATCGGTATTATTCAACATAATCCTTATCAACTTGTATGGCTTTATGCCAGCGCAAAACAAGTGCATGTATTCCTAGCCTGTACCAGATTTTGTCTTGATCATGTAGCCATTTCTTCGCTGCATGAATCAATCCTTCATCATCTTCAAACCTTGTCCCATGGAGTGCATCATTAAGTGGACCAAATAGATGAAAATCAGAAGGTGCCAAATCAGGACTATAGGGTGGATGGGGTAGTACAGTCCAACCCAATTTGGTGATTGCTTCCCGTGTTGCCAGACTTGTGTGAGGTCGCGCACTGTCGTGAAGGAGAAGCAGGTCTGCGGGATTCTTGTGCGGCCAAACTCTGCGAAAACATTGATTGAGTTTTTTCAATGTCTCAAAGCAAGCTTGAGAATTGATTGTCTCTCCTCTTGGCATAACGTCCACAAGAATCACACCTTCAATGTCCCAAAAGACAGTGATCATGACCTTTCCAGCTGAAGGAATTGTCTTGAATTTCTTTCTTCGTGGTGATTGTGGATGATGCCACTCCATTGACTGTCTTTTTGTCTCAGGTTCAAAATGATGTGTTCAGGTTTTGTCACCTGTAACGATCTTAGCCAAAAGTTCTCTCCATCAGCATTGAAACGCTCCAACAATTCAGAAGAAATTGCTTTCCTTTGCAATTGGTGGTCATTTGTGAGACTTCGAGGAACCCATCTTGCGCAAACCTTAGAAAATCCGAGAGTTTTTATAACTGCATTTGCACTACCAATGCTGACTGACAGCTGTAGCCAATTGTTGAGTAGTGATTCGCCTATCAGTAAGAATAATGCCCTCAGCGCATTTCAACATTTCTGCATTGGTGGCTGTGGCAGGACGTCCACAGCACTGCCGATCAAGCAGCTCCGTATCTCCACTTCCTGATTCTTTGATTCTCTGAACCCAGTGACTGACTGTACTCCTGTCAACTGCAAAACTTCCATACACATCACATAGACGCTTGTGAATGTTCACAACAGTTTCCTTCTCTGCAACGAGAAATTCTATCACAATTCACTGCTTATAATGCAAGTTGCTAACATGCTCCATTTCAACGGTTTAGGGCAGCCGTATTATTTGGCCAGTTGCAGTGCAATTTGGTGCACACAACTGGCACATGCCATATTTGAAGTGTGCAAAATTTCATGCTTCTATCTTCTTTATTAGCTGAGAAAAACGATGTGGTGCATTACTTTCTGAACGCCCCTTGTACATTGCACACTTAAGGCTTTTTAAAATTTCATATTTTCCCATAAATTAATTTTATATGTTATTATATAATGTAACCTGTCTGATGTAACAGCACTCTAGATATACACCAGCATGCCATAGGACACTGACTGTTGAGCATTGATTTACATGACAAACCACCTTTAAGAAGATTCTTTGACAATTTAGACAGATAAACATTTTGACAGATAAACACTTTGACAGGTTAGATACACACACATTTTGACAGTTTAGACACAAACACTGTGACATTTTAGATGCATAAACACTTTGACAGTTTAGACACATAAACACTTTGACAGCTTAGACATATAAACACTTTGACAGTTTAGACACATAAACACTTTGACAGCTTAGACACATAAACACTTTGACAGTTTAGACACATAAACACTTTTACAGTTTAGACCAGTGTTTCCCAAACTTTTTGGGTCACCGCCCCCTTGGCTCCCATGGCATGTCCCCAGCGCCCCCTTGCATTTCCCCACAGTACATAAAAAAATGTAAAGAGTGAAAAATAAGAACAACTGTTAATACAGTAACAACTAATTGCTCAATTTATCACATTCTAATATAAAGCTACAGATACGCTTATTTATTAACTTAATTTAAAACGAAAAACTTAATTACTTAATGCAGTAAAACAAACAGCAGTATGCAAAAATAAATTAGTAACAACCTTACTTCATTTTTAACTTCAGTGAGATATATATGCTTGGTGCAGTGATATCAGCTTCTCAACATCAGGCTGAAAGTTACTTAGAAGGATCTTACTCAGATCCCCATGTTCAGTAATCTGCAGTCTGTTTTTCTGCTTCAAAAGAAGTTGGACAACCGTACTGAAACCACGCTGTACTAAATACGATGTTGGAAAGGCAATATAGAACATCTTAACCTTTCCTTACACTGCAGGGTAGTGTTCAGAGATGTCTTTCTGCAACCAAAAGTCTTGACAGGATTTTTTTGAACATTGGCTTAAGCTCAATGTCATTTTGTAGCGATATCAGTTCCTCTTCCACCCTTTCTAGTTCCTCACTGCACATGTCCAGGAATGGATTTATTATCCAGTCTGGAATCGTGATCAAAAGAAGATCCTGAAACCTTTGAGACATGTCTTTATGCAGCATATCTAGATGTGCACAATATACTTGAAGATTATCCTCTGGTATTTTGTCTTTCTCTTCCAACTCTAAGAAGCTGGGAAATTGAATTAACTCGCAACGGCCAATATTACGTTTGAATAGCGTTAATTTGGCCAGAAACGTGGAGACGACAGATTTGGCTTATATAAGATTAATATCATTTCCTTGCAGTTGTAGATTTATTTTGTTAAACTTTGTGAATAAATCTGACAAATATGCAGTGTCTTCTTGATATTCGTTAGTTCTGTACTGAGCAAAGCATGCGAGTCTTTGAAGAATTTTACCAGTTTCAAAAAGAGCATGAAAGCATCTCAGACAATTTCCTTTTGAGAGCCACCTGACTTCTGTGTGCATCAGCAAACATTCAAACTGTTCATCATTCTCAGTACAAAGCTCTCGAAATAGTTGAGAATTGAGAGCATGGGACCTAATGTTGTTAATCGCTGTGATACCAGTATTTAATGATTTGTGAAGCCGATCACTTAGATTTTTTGCGACAAGATGTTGTCTGTAAATTGCACAGTGTATTGTAAATATACCAGGTACAGCTTCTTTTAAGAAAGCGATAAACCCGCAATAACAACCTATCATTGATGGTGCCCTATCTGTTGCACAAGCAAGAATGTTAGTAAGCAGAATGTCCTTCTCTTTGGAAAAGTTCTCTACTACACGAAATATTGACTCCCCTTTTGTATCAGTTATTAGTTGCTTAGCAAATAACAACTCTTGAACCAAGCTTTCATCTTTTATGAAGCGAACATACGCAAGAAGCAAAGATTCGTTGCTTGGCAAAGTTGACTCATCCAACTACAATGCAAATTCTGTCATCCTAAGTATGTTGCACAATGTATTTTCAACATTCAGAAAAAAAAAAACACAATTAGCAACAGCCACACCAACACTGAAGTAACCCAATAATCATTTCATAAAGTATAATAATAGCTATTTAATATGAACAAAATATAAAATAACGCACCATATTTATAAGTCTTCAGATTTAAAAATTGGGAGCCAGTGGCCTAACTACAAAGTGTGGAGATCCCGGTAACAAATTACAAGGATGTAATATAATGGATTGAACAGCAATATTCAATATACGGCAAATCTGTATCAACATGTACATGCTTAATTAAAAATTAATGTTAGTAAAACTGATGCTAGCTCTGTGCAAACATACAAAAAATATAAGTATGAAAACTTACCTTATTGACAGGATGAAATTGTTTGATACCAGTACACACTTATTTGAAACCACTGTTCACAAGAAAAGTTGAGAAAGTTTGTTGGTTTTGCTCATCTTCTTCTTCTTTGATCCTTAGCCACCGACCGTCAAAGCAGTCAGTGGCTTTTATACCTGGTGGCGTCTTGTAGGGCAACAACAAATGGATTCCACTTTGCTCGGTCGGCGGCCATCCTTCGTACAGTGCCCCAACTCTGGTTCATTCTTTGCATCTCAGCCTCCACAGTCCTCCGCAAAGTTGTTTTTGGTCGGCCTCTCTTTCGTTTTTCTTCAGGGGTCCATAGCATAGCTGTTCTTGTGATGGCATCGGGGTCTCTTCTGAGAACATGGCCAACCAGCTCCAGCGTCTGCCAGCTATGATGGTGTGCATGTCCTCTTGCTTGCTCCGAGTAAGCAGATCTTGGTTGGTGATGGTATTTGGCCAAAAGATTCGGAGAATTTTTCTTAGGCATGTTGTGTGAAAAGAGGACAATTTTGACATTTCCTTCTCTGTAACTCTCCAGCTCTCTGCGCCATAGAGAAGCACAGAAAGCACACAGCTCTGATATAATCCTAATTTTGTGCTTGTGCTGTACTGAGAGGACTTCCAGATGTTGTTTAGACTAAAAAAGGCTGTTCTTGCGTTGTTCATTCTTTTGTTGATGTCTTTGCTTGCTCCGCCGTCTGGTGTTACTATGCATCCTAGGTATGTGAAGGCATCTGTCTGTTCCAGTTGCTGATTCCTTACTGATATGGGCTCAGGTTTGCTCACATTGAGCGTCATGACCTGTCTTCTTTAGGTTGATGTTCAAGCCCACCTGCTGTCTATACTTATTAAGTCTATCCATTTTTTCCTGGATGTGTCGATGTGAATGTGGGTTTTGCTCATAGTCAGCGCAAAAATGAAATAGATGGGAAACACACCATGACAGTTGATTTATGAACGTCTGAATGTAAGGTAGGAAAGCCGGTTCAGAGACTGATTTCTACAGCCAAGCACCGTTAAAAACTTGCTCCCTTGAACGTTTTCTCTTATTTATTACCAAACTGCAAATATCTAAGAGCCGCAATAGCATAGTGGTTAGTGTACTAGCTTCCTAGCTCAGTGGTCTATGGTTCGATCACCAGATGAGGTGGGAATTATTTAGGCTGCAAATGGCTCCTGGGTCGACCCAGCCCCAACCGTGTACCAGAGCAACTCTGGGAAGGTTAAGGCGGCTGGCATGATGCTGAATACATCACCCCTAGTGTGCCGATGGTCAAGAAAATATGGGCCTAACATCATATTCCCAATATGCCTCAATGGGCATGTAATGGGATCCTTTACCTTTTTTTTTCTTTAACTAGCCCCCGCAAATACTAAGACAATAAATTTCGCAACAAAGCAAAATTGGTACTTTCTGGATCACCAGCAGGTATCTAATTTCATCCAAGCCATTGGCACGGATCATTTTTCTTTCCTCAGGAGTGAACAAATGGACAATAGGTGTTTGGTTAACCCCCTTTCCAAGCAGTTCCCGATTACCGTTTATGGTCAGCGATAGTTACCTGAGCTCAGAATGACACGCATAGATGAAACTATGCTTTGCTTTGATCCTAGTAATACAACCATCCACATCGTCCCTGCTTCACTGATGTTGTCTCTCAAATCCACAATTCCTTTCTCCCCTGCACATACTGAATTTAGCTTGTCAAATCCTGAACCCTCCCTTACTACTAAATGCCCACTGTTTACTACTGAACGCCCCCCTCTGGCCCCTTTTTTCCGTAGCACTCCCTTGGATCCTTCAAAAGCCCCCAGGGGGCAGTACCGTCCACTTTGGGAACCACTGGTTTAGACAGATAAAGGCTTTGACAGCTTTGATACATAAATACATTGACAGTTTAGACACACGAAGACTTTGACAGTTTAGACACATGAACACTTTGACAGTTTAGACAGATAAACCCTTTGGCAGTTTAGACACATAATCACTTTGACAGTTTAAAAACATGAATACTTTGACAGTTTAGATACATGAACACTTTGATAGTTTAGACACATGAACACTTTGACAGTTTAGACACATGAACACTTTGACAGTTTAGACACATAAACACTTTGACAGTTTAGACACATAAACACTTTGACAGTTTAGACAGATAAACACTTTGACAGTTTAGACAGATAAACACTTTGACAGTTTAGACAGATAAACACTTTGACAGTTTAGACAGATAAACACTTTGACAGTTTAGAGAGATAAACACTTTGACAGTTTAGACAGATAAACACTTTGACAGTTTAGACAGATAAACACTTTGACAGTTTAGACAGATAAACTCTTTGACAGTTTAGATAGATAAACACTTTGACAGTTTAGACAGATAAACTTTGAGCCTAAAGAAAACAAATTGCAGCCACTTTTGCCTGCCTCACAAAACGTGTTTGGGAAAACTCCAAACTGACAATGCAGATCAAAGCTGCAGTAGACAACACCTGCATCACCAGCACACTTCTATATGGCAACAAGACATGGACAACCTATGCTAAGCAAGACAGAAGGCTCAATACCTTCCATCTTGGGTGTTGTTGTTGATTAGCTTAGGGCTGCTGAGCTTGTCACTCTTTAGCTGTCAACACCAAGGTGAAGAATTTGCATGTGTTCTGTAGCTACTGAGTGGTACTGTACACAATGTTTGTGATTGTTGGGGATCCAGGCAATAGCTTTTGTCTTTCTGTGAAGAGTCCTGGGCAAGTGAGCAGCACATGCAGAACTATTTCATACAGATGGGTTCAGCTGCAGCAATTAGGCTCATGTGCAGGGTTTAATTTGTTTATGTGCTTGTTAAGTCTGGTGTGTTCTGTTCTTGGTTGTGAAGATTGTGCTCTGCTCAACATGCTGTAAGTTATTAATGTTGTCATTTTTGTTGGGTTAAGCCATTTCTTTATGCACAGCATGTCCAGTAGACCTTTTTTCCCATCGGTTTAGCCATTCTTCTTTGAAGTTATTTAGGAGTATTTGATTAGCTGTCTGCATGTTTGCTGGAGTGTTTGTTTGAACCATGCACGCTCCTAGTTTTTCTAGTCTGTCTGCTTTATCATTGTCTGGTATGTCTGTGTGTCCTGGTATACACTGGAGAGTGATTAATGTATTTTGTCAGTAGGTTGTCAACTGTTTTGGCCAGATATATTATTTCTTTATTTTCAGTTTGGAGGTATTCTTCTAAAGCCTGAAGTACTGATTTTGAATCAGTGAAGATTATGATACCTAAGAGCATATATATTTCTTGTCTGAATTGGCTGTCTATTCCTGTGAGGGTGTTTTTATTGCTGTAATCTCTGCTTGGTATTTAGTACAGAATTCTCCACATGGATCATATATTTCTAGTATGCTGCCATTTTTTATATCTCACAAATGCTCCAAATCCAACATTTATGGTGGCCTTGAATGCTGAGCCATCTGTGTATGCATATATTGTGGTGCTAGAGTAGCTGTATATAGTCTCTAAAGTAGCTGTTTTAAGTATTGTTGGGTTTGTGTCTCTTGTTGGTGTGCTATTCGTAAGTGGAGTTTTTATTATTGGAAGTTTTAACTCCTTTCCAGCATAAATGTCTGGTTATTGTTCAATTATTTCTCATGCCTGTGGCAGGTGATGCTGTTCTACTGTAGTTGTTGCTACTTGTAGTGGTGAGTTTTGTTTTAGTCTACTAATGAGCTTCCAGTTTTCAACAAGCTGTCTGTTTGGGTGGTCTTTTCTCATTCTTCTACAGCATTCTTTTATTTCTATAACAGCATGTTTACGTTGAAGGTCCATAGGTTCTCTGTTTGCATCAATTTAACAAGCAGCTGGTGTAGTTCTCGTTCCCCCACATGTGAACCTTAGATCTTGGTTTTGGGCTTTGTCCAACTCTGCTTGAGAGGTTTTCCTAATTGCCAATAGCAACAATAGGTTGTTATCCATGACTGACCATGACTGATATCCCAAGTACAGCAGTCTGAGATTTCATTTTTCTGCTCCCCAGCAGGTGCTTGCAAGATGTTTAACTAGGTTCAGGTGTTTACTGGCCTTGTCTTTCATTTTGTGCATGAAAACTTTAAGGAGTAGCTTTCTGTCAAGTTTCACTCTTAAGCAAACTGGATTATCTTCTCTGGGCAGTAGTCATCCATCGAGTTTTAGTCAGTATACTTTCTTGCTTTCATTGATGCTCCTGGTAAAAATTGTGTATACAGTTTTCTGGGTGATTATTTTTAGTTTCCAGAGCCTGCAATTCACAGCTATTGTGACTAGGGCTCTGTTTAGTTTTGCTTGTGCAATTTTTTTGTATTTTTCTGCTGTCCAAATGAGCAGGCCACCTGCATACAGTGTTTCTACCTTCAAGAAGGGAGAAAGGTCATTTATGAAGATAAGGAAGACAGTGCGACTTAGTGCTGACCCTTGCAGCAATCCCTCCTCTAGTGTTTTCTGCTATGATTTAGTGCCTTCTACAACTGTCTGTATTGTTCTGTTACTTAGGAGTGCTTTAATCCAGACACACATTTTTTAATGTATGCCAGTTTTTGTCATTTTAGCGAAAAGCCCCAGTCTCCATACTGTGTTGTACGCTTGCTGCAGATCACTTAATAAAGTTGTTGTGTGTTTACCCTCTTGAAACGTATCTAAAGATTTTTGCACAAAATGAAAGAGTTGGCCATCTGTTTTGTAACCTTATCTGAAGCCAGCCTGCCTAACATTAATGACTTTATTACTTTCCAGCCACCAGTAGAGCCTGTGAATAACCATTTTCTCTGAAAGTTTTCCAATTGCTGAGGTCAGTGACACTGGTCTGTAGCTTCCAGGTTCTTCAGCTGGCTTGGTTTTCTTTAGAATTGGTTTGATATTTGCAGTCAGCCAAGCTTTAGGGAGTGTGCTTTCTTTCCATGTTCTGTTAATGAAGTTTAAGAGTACTAACTTTGCAACTGGGACTAGGTTTAGCATCATTTCATTGGTAATCTTGTCTAGTCCTGGAGCTTTCTTGGTCTTTAATTTTTGTAGTGTGCTATTCATTTCATAGATGGTGTACTCAGTTTCAAATAGTGCAATGCTTGCTTTAGCAGCTCTCTGTTCTGTTTTTGTTATGGTCTTGATAGTTTTGTCTAGCAGTTTTCTGTGATTTGTTTTGCTGACATTTACATATTATTATTTAAACGTTTCTGCTTTTTTCTTGATGTTAGTTAAGATGTTTCCTCCAGTTCTTAGTGGTTTTGGGTTGCTCTTCTTTCCTTTTCCATCAAGACAGTGCAGGAGCTTCCATGCTCTGCGTCCAAATCTGGTTTTTAAGTTAGCAGTCGGAGGATAGATGGGGTGCATGCTGTGCATTCCCTGTCATCCGGGGGGGTTCTCCAAATATGCAAAGCTTACACGAGGCTGTGCTCTGGTTCTTGGCTCTCCCTGTGAACGCTCAAGTCTTGCACACAACCACTTCCCAGCACCCATCACCTGCCATCTTTCCATTGTAGGATCCTCTTGCATTCAGCCATCCAGGTAAGAGCAGTTTTAAGTCTGGTGCTCATATGATTCCCCCAAGCTTAGTGTGTAATGCTGGGTTCTCAACACGCTGCTTGACAGGGGGAATTCTGATGCTGGGCCAATATGATGCTTCTTTAGGGTCCCAGGTAGGCTACTAGACTAGCAGACTGACCCTGAGATTTGCAAGAAACCATGGTGAACTCCTTTGCATCTCTTTGGTTGTAATGATGGCGTGCCTGTGTGTTTCCTTCACACCCCAGAAAGAGGCCAGATAAGCACTGTTTTAGCACTTGGAAGGATAAGAGGAGTGTTTCTGTATCTCTCTGAGATATATTAGCCAAGCTAGGGTCCACACTGCTAAATCCTGGCCACAAAGTCCCCTGCTGGTTATGCCAAGTTCAAGGCAAAAGGATCATCACGTCCTGAGAATTTGTGCCTTTACAATGGGTTCCATTCATCAGAGAGCAGTGCAAGCTAGTTCCCAATACCATAAGTCTGTTCAGTATAGCTCTGGCTCCCTTCCAACTATAGACAGGTGTGTGTGGTGTTAGTACATGAGGTTTATAATCAAGGTTTGCTCTTCTAAATCTGCTGTGTTCAGCCTGGGGATTCACATCCCTGTGACCTGGGCCACCTCCAGGAAGGTGTGGTTCTTCACCGTGCACATTGATCTGTGAGTTTGAGAGGTTATGTCAGGCCAAGAGACTGATACCACAGTGGTGCTCCTTTCATGATAACATATTTCACTAGGTATAGGGTGAAGCAAGGGGAGTAGTCTGAGTAGTTTCTTATTACTGAGAATATTATATTCCTTGCACTCTTGACATGTTTTTGCTGCAGCTTTGAACAGCAGACATGCGGTTATCCCTTTTAAATTTTTAACCCAAGCATACTCCAGATAGAAGGCAAAAGTGAGGCTGACCATAAACAACTTGGTGGAGAACTCGGGAGAATGAGATGTAAAGTATGAGCCAGAGTTGGGACACCACACAAAAGATAGAAGCCAACCAAGCAAAGTGGAGAGTTTGTTGTTGCCCTACAGGAAGCTATAAGGTATGATGGCCACCAACTGATTTGACAACCAGTGGCTAAGGATCCAAAAAGAAAGAAGATACAGAAGAAAACCTGATAAGAGAATTGGCATTGAGAGATTTTCTATCATTGATGGGTTACAGATACATCACAGAAATATAAAACACAAACTCACATAAACAGGACAGAAACCACAAAACAGTGGTGTTAGCAGGAAGTTTCCATTACCCTTTACAGTCATAGGTGACTGCTAATATTTCTACCCTTAATGACCAAGCAAAGGGAAATCTCTTTTTTTTCAAACTACTATTACTTTTATAAAATTATTTACAAAATATACAAAGTCAAAATAACATAACAAGAAATATATTTGTATAGTAAAATGGATATACTTCAACCCATGTATATTTAAGTGTAACATCATAACGTTTTTTGCATTTTAAAAAAAAAACTTCAAAAGTTAAAAAAACATGTTTTGATAATTTTGTTTACATAGTCACGAATGACAACAGGTAAGTATACTTTATTTACAGGTGTTCATGAAACTGTCCATAACAGACACCTTTACATAAATGCAAAGAACAAAATTTACATCCAAAAACTGTCTCTGAAGCTTTACCAGTGTCAGTTTCTTTTAAATTTCTACTGCACTGGAAACAACATTTTTTTCTACCCAAGAATCTGATAAGCCCAGGTAAATTCTACTCTAGAATCCTAGAGCAGAAACTCAGATGCCTAGCTGAGCTACAATTGGATGAGGTCCAATGTGGATTCCAACCAAATCGAAGTACTCAAGACCTAATCTTCACACTCAGACAGCTGAGTGAAAAGGCCCTTGAGAATAAGAGTGAGATACATCTCTGTTTCATAGATCCAGAAAAGGCGTTTGACAGGGTCCCTGGAGCAAACTTTGGGAAAGTTTGGCAAGGAAGAACATTCCAGCACCTCTGATTCATGCTATACAGAGCTTCTACAAGTCTGGGAGACTTTTTCAGGCCATAAATCAAAGATTCCTCAGCTAGAGAGAAGTTGGTAAGAAAACGAAGATGGCTATATACCGCTCCACCTACGTGCACTTTAAACAGTACATTAAAGCTAAACCTTCTCCTTGGCGAATCAAAGTCTGTTGTATTGCTGACCCTCGCAATGGATACATGTGCAACTTCCAATTTTATACAGGAGAGAATCGAAGATCGATAGAGGTCACCCCATTTCATCACAGATACCCCCTTTCCTAAGAGATTTGTAGAATATCTAGCTATAGGCAGACACTTCTCGATAGGTTCTACTGTCTCCCGGGTTCTCTCTCTCTCATAGAGTTGTCCTCTCTTCCTTTATCTCGGTGGCGAGTGACTGAGTTTCTCGCTTGGCAGTGTGCACAGTTTTCAATGTACTCATGCACATCCGCCTACCGTCTAGGCCAAAAGTAATCCTCCTTAAGGTTCCTCATGGTATTTCCTACTGAAACATGTTCTCCTGATGATGAAATATGAGCCAATTTCATGACGGAAGGTCTTAAGGGGAGAGGCACCACGAGTTGCTTTCCTTGCCTCGTCCATCAAAAAATAATCACATCCTCGTTGTGGAAAGTTCCAGCTGAAGTATGGTTTATTTTGAGCTGACTCTGTTCAGAGCATGGCGCTAAAGTAATAACTTCCATCTGCACTCATTGTAACTCTGCTTTATTACATATAAATGTCAAGTTGAAGTACGAGTTATCCAACTTTGGTTGTTGGTTACTCTGCTCAGACTCTTTCTTCGTAGTTTCATCCTTCTGGTTGTCCGGGCTATGGCTAACAGAGCAATCTTGCACAAACTGTCGAACATCATGTCGCAAACCTGGCCAGAAGTAAGTCATGGAAATATGCCTTACCAGGGCATTTGAACTTTTAAGGGGATGGGGCATGGTTAAATGCATTTCTTGCATGAGACGGAAGTGAAAGGGGTGTGGGACAACTAACTGCCTCTTATTCCTCACCCGTCTATAGACCAAACCTTTCTCCCTGTAATATGCTCCCTGAGAAGTATGGGAGTAATTACCAGACAATTTGGAAAAGCAAGGCTTTAGGGTTTGATGAGCCCTTTATGCCTACTTCAGCTCTAAAATATTCAGGCTGTGTAAAAATGACAAGTCAGGGGCCTCTGAGGCCTGTCCTGGGTTCTCTATCTTTTGTGTCAGTCTGGAGTCACCTGAAGGATCTCCAAGGAACACATATTTCATCCCTAAAATGAGGGGATATACTAGGTCTTCTACCACTGCGTCATTGATTTTACCCCGAACATATCGGGTGGAAACATCAATCTCCGTGACCAGAAGTAGCACTGGCTTTTTGCTCTTTCGTGGCCCTTGTATACTGAAGCACATTAAAAACGCACCACCTGTATAATCCAGGAACAGAGTGTGAAATGTAAATATAAGTGTGTACAAGTTTACATATTTGGAATCTTTATTCATTTTCCTATGAATCCATGCTGGTCATTAATTTGTACATTTGATTGTTATGAAATTCATTGCATTCTGTGCAGGCAAGGGAGAAAACCAAAAATACAAAAAAATGCACGTGCGTTATCCTGCTGGAGAAGCTGCAAGTCTGGATAAATTGTGAACGCAGGAGCAACCAGTGCATCCAGAACCTCATCTCGATATGTCACAGCATTAACATTTCCACAGAAGACGTGAAGAGGCAAGCGATGGTGAAAACTGAATCCTCCCCAAATGTGAATACTGCCACCTCGAAATCGGTTGACACAGCAATCTGCAAAGCGCTCTTCACACCGTCGCTAAATCCGCATACGTCCATCTGCAAAGGATATGTTGAATCTGTTCTCGTCTGTGAATAGGACAGCATTCCACTGCAGTCTAGTCCATCTGATATGTTGCTCTGCCTATTGCAGGCGCTGCTAAAGATGTCTGTGAGTCAAGTTTGGCCCAACATAAGGTCGTCTTGCAGTAAGGCCTGTATCTCTGAGTCGTCGTATGACTGTCATTCGAGAGACTTGCCCATGTCTACCCACTATTGCTCTTGCTGTTTGACTTGCCGGGAGAGTCAATTCCTTAGGTGACTCAGCACAATATGACGATCTTGCGCAGGGGTAGTAACTCATGGTTGGCCACTCCGAAGTCTATCCCGGGCACTGCCAGTGGTTCCGTAACGTTCATTGAGACGTACAATAGTGCTGTGGTGGCAATTCATCCTTCTGGCAATGGCCCGCGAGCTCATTCCGGTCTCCAACATACCAATGGCTCGTTGGCGGTCGTTTTCAGATAGTCGTGGCATTTCAAGCACATGTACTGGGTGTTTTGTCTCAACGGCCTTTTTATACCGAGTATACTGCCACAACGCGTACACATTTTCAGGGTCATAGCTGTTGAGAATCGTGCTGCACGTGTAACTTTCATCGTTTTTCATGTAGTCTGTACACACACCCATGGGTTGAATCTTGCACTTTCCATTCCAGCAGCCATTCGCTCTCTACCTCATGGCAAACACGGGGAAAATCCATTCCCACACTTTTTTTTGCCAGCTTCTCGGCATCAGTATATATAATAGTGGTGCGTTTTTAATGTGCTTCAGTATATTTTAGTTTCACCAGTGTAATGGTGGGCCTTCATCAAAGATGGGCAAACTAAAGCCGGTTTGGTTGCCAATGGTTACTTGCTCAGTAATGGAAGGGTAACTAGGATTTTGTTCATATGCCTGGGGGTCATGGTTCCCTATCGGCCCCCTGATCAGGCAAGCAACATTATAAGGGCCAGATTTCAGTCTCTTACAATCCGATGTAAAATGCATGTCAGTTTTGTATGATTTATAATATCATCTTCCAGTTCCCTGGGCTGAATAGCTCTGTTTCTGCCTCTGGTGGTCTTGTGATTGTTGTTGCTGTTGCTGGGCTGTTTTCTGTGTTATCTGTTCTCTTGGAGCTATCATCGGGGTGATCCTTCTGTTTGGCGTGGTGGCGCCTTTTAGACAGATTCACTTCCGACTGGGCGCTCTGGTACCTATCAGTAAATAGTACCACCTGCTCAAGAGTTTCAGCCCCATGTTCAACCAGGAACCTTCTCATGTCAGAAGTGAGCAAGTCCTTGAACTGCTCCACGAGAATCATCTCCTCTGACTACCAAGCAATCATCATCAATGTCAGCAATGTTTCAAAGTAGTTTGACACAATTATTTGCTTAGGAGACTTAGAAAATGTAAATATAAAGCTTGACATATTTGTCTAGCAATAACAACGAAAAACGCAAACACGCAAATCGGCACACAAATTGTGATAATAACATCAAAACACGCACATGTGCTGCTTAACTACAGTCAAATTAGTTGTTTAAATAGTAGCGGAAGTCATCGTATGAGTTTTAAAATATGAAATGCATTAAACGGACAATTTTTGGGGTTTTTTCGTGATAAACTAAAAACAACACTCCGAGCGTTGCGCTGGTACAGTGCGTTGAATTTTGCAATGCTCAGAGCATTGGTCTGGAGTCAAAGACTTAATAGAGAAGACCTATGAAGACATGACATGCAGTGTTCTTCATGAAGGACAACTTACAGAACCATTAAGGATAAGAATGGGAGTGAGACAGGGATGCCTCTTATCTCCATTTCTTTTCTTACTAGCAATAGATTGGGTTATGAAAACATCAACATCACACAACAGAAATGGAATCCAGTGGAATCTGACTAAACAGCTTGATGATCTGGATTTTGCAGATGACTTGGCTCTTTTGTCCCATAACCATAATCAGATGCAAGAGAAAATGACAATTCTTGATGAGAGGTCACAACAAGTGGGCCTAAAAATACACAGGGAAAAGACAAAGATTATGAAAATAAATGCAAGAAATGATAACAGGATTGAACTTGAAACACAACTAAAAGATGTAGAATCATACACATTACTTGGTAGTAATATAGACAAAGTTGGAGGGACAGACAATGATATCAAAATAAGAATGCAAAAAGCAAGAGGTGCTTTTCATTGCATTAGGAAACATATGGAGGTCAAGAGAAATCAGGTCTGTGGTGGGGCGCTGTTTGAATATATTGTGGGTTCGTTTTTATTATTTCAGATAAATTGCTACCCCTGTCCACAGTTCAAGTATATGTTGATTATGTTAATGTATATTTGATTACTCCTGCTGTTGTTTCATAATAATGCTCGTTATTCTGTTACGTCCAGGGTGACCCAACGATTATAGTTTTATTCCATACTCAACAACATACATGTGGGTTCTTTAACTGACCCAATCACCAATGACGAACTAAAACAGTCTTCCTTTTTAACGAACTCAACATCCTTTAATAACGTATATTCCTTATAGCATACAGAAGCGTTCGTCAAGATTAATCCTTAATTACCAAACCTCATCAATACAGTATTAATCATATGCCAAGAGTATTCCTCCTCTTGTACAAACCACATCCATTTAGAAAGGTGAACACTTCGCAATATGTTCCCAATGGAACTTACAAGAAAACACAGCGGCCACAAAACTCAAGGTTTTTTCTTAACACCTTGGCCATACACATTATAAACATCTCTCTTCTCTCATTTTCCGGTGCGCTTTATTTTCAATATTCCAAATAGTGCCGCATTTATCAGCACTGACTCAAACTCAATAAATCCAACATGTGGTGTGCATGGGCAGACACCACATATTACCCCCCTTGCGCGCTACTGGAAACTGCAGGTTTCCAGGCCATCATTAACTATACTTAACTATAATGATAAAAAGGAAAATCAAATTCAAGCAATGAGTGAAATGATATCACGATGAGTGAAATGCAGTTAAAATATGTGGCAACAACTTGTGAGCAACATATTAATGCTACGAAAATATCGCTATATAATCTACCTATCAATTGATTATGAACATAAATAATGTTTGTTGTCACTTCCTGTACCCAGGACAGTTACGTATTTCAATGTATTACTCTCGACAGAGTATCAGCGATTACATTATTATGTCCTTCTATATGGACGATATCAAAGTCATACGCTTGCAACTGCAATGCGAATCTCATAAGTCTTGCACTTGGTGATTTACAGGTTTGGAGATATGTTAACGCTCTCTGATCTGTCATTATAGTAAAATGCGTACCTACCACATACTTTTGAAGTTTATTCAAAGTCCATACTATACCCAAAAGTTCTCTGTCGAAAATAGAGTATTTAGATTCGGCTTCCGACAGTTTCCTACTCAAGTAGTAAATCGGAAGAAACTTGCCATCAAAACTTTGTCCCAAACACCCGCCTATTGCATGGAGCGAAGCATCTGTTACAACAGTAAATGATCTTTTTAAATCTGGCAGTCTTAATATAGGATACTGTGAAAAATGAGTCTTAATGTTTTGTAATGCATGGTTACATTGTTCTGTCCAAACTACTTTGTTAGGCATACCTCTTTTAGTTAGATCAGATAAGACAGCAGTCAAAGACGAGAACCTTGGAATAAACTTGTGGTAAAAATTCACCAATCCTAATAGACTCCGTACTTGCTTCTTTGTAGTTGGAATTGTAAGATCAAGTATGCGTTTTAAATTAGATTCATCAGGCTGTATTACATGTCTGCCAATTTTGTGTCCTAGAAATGAAATTTCATTGAATCCAATTTCTATTTTGGATGGACGGGCTGTGAGATTGTGTATTCTTAGTGTCAGGAGTAAAGATTGTATACCATCTACATGCTCTTCCCATGTGTCATGAAACATGCAAATATCATCTATATAAGATATTAGGTCAGAACGGTTCCCAAATACTCGACGCATCATCCGTACAAAAGTTGCAGGTGCATTTTTGAGCCCAAAACACATGACATTGTATTGGAACAAACCCTTCGCTGTTGCAAATGCCGTCAACGGTTTACATTCTTCGGTCAAAGGGATCTGCCAATACCCTTTAGATAAATCGAATTTGCTAAAGAAAGTAGCAGAAGCTAAATGAGGTAGCAAGTCATCCAGCACAGGCATTGGTTCAGAATCTGATATCGTGACTTTATTTAGTCGACGGAAATCAATGCATATACGAATGGATTTGTCTTTCTTCCGTACTGCCACCATCGGAAAACAAAATGGAGAATCTGATGGAGAGATTATCCCCATTTTCAACATATTGTCGACCTCGCTGTCAACCTGCTCTCTGATATGCAAAGGAATTGCATACGGTCGTAACTTAATAGGAGTGGGATCCGATAATTTTATTTCGTGAGACATAATGTTAGTTCATCCAGGCAGATCAGATAATACATCTTCAAAAGATTTCAATAGATTGAGAATCTGATTCTTCTGATCTGAAGTTAATTCGTTACAAATGATTACATCCTTCCAAGTTTCAGAGGCTTGGATAGGTACCACAGGAAAATCAAGCGGTACATCCGCGAAACTAGTTGCTTCTTCATCAACTAAAGCAATAGATGCCAGATGCAGAGATTGATTTGTGATAGATTCACAAATATGTTTGAGTGGAAGAGGTCTAGAAATGTAAGGTTGTAACATGTTAGTGTGGAATGTTTTTCTTTTACCCCTAATGTCGATGATGTAATCTACGTCGGTTTTCTTACCCACAACTTTAAAAGGACCTTGCCACGTAACCAACAAATGATCACCTTTAAGTGGCAAGAGAACAAAAACTTCATCGTTAATCGATAATGATGTTAATCTTCTATCACGATTAATATGCGACCGAGTCTTATATTTTGCTAATTCTGATGCTTCAGTCGCGATCTCACATGCGTCCACAATGCATTGACGTAGATCTGTGACATATTGGTGACTAGATTTCGTAACCGTATTATCATCGTTTGTTATCACCAAATCATGTAAGATAGACATTGGTCCTCTTGGATTAGCCCCGAAAACTAATTGAAATGGTGAGAATCCGGTTTGACGATTAGGAACTTCTCTATACGCAAAGAGAACCGCTGGTATCAACCGGTCCCAATCATGGGGAAACATTGTTGTTACTTTGCCCAACATCTGTTTTAATGTAGAATTCCAGCGTTCTACAACTCCGTTTGATTGCGGATTTAATCTGGCACTCAATGTATGACGGATGTGAAGCACATCACAAATTTCTGAGAACATACCTGAAGTGAATTGCGTGCCATGATCTGACAGAAGCTCTTCAGGAAATCCGATACGTGAAAATATCGATAATAATGCATCAGTCACCGACATTGTTGTTATGGACTTAACAGGTATGGCTTCAGGCCATCTGGTGCATAGATCGATACACGTTAAGATGAAGCGGAATCCTCTGGATGATAACACCGGAAGAGGCCCGATTATGTCGACAGCCATCTTATAAAAAGGACGCACAGAGATATCTGTGGTCTGTAGGGGTGCAAACTGATGCGCACCCTTCCGTGCAACTCCCTGACAAACAGTGCATGATTTACAAAACGTTGCGACGTCCTTATGAACCCCTGGCCAAAAAAAATGTGCCATCAATCTATAAGCTGTGCGGGCAATCCCCATATATGACCCGCAAAAGGAACATCATGTGCATTAGATAAAACTAGTGATCGAAATGACGTAGGTACTACAATTTGTCTGAGTACTGAAGAATAATTGTCAAAACAACGTATCAAAATATTGTCATGAAATTGATACCAATGTCTGGCATTATTTGTCTGTGTAATAGTTTTAGCCGTAGCTAAAGTGAATAAACGTCCCAAAGAAGAGTCATCTTTTTGTTGGTTAATGAATGCATTTTTATCTATGTAATGACTTGTTGTCATGTGTGGGATATTATTGCTATCATTAAGTTCATTTGCTTCTGCAACCAACTGTGCTCTAGTAGTCACAGCATTGGATAAAGAAAGATATTCTCTTTCCCATGCAGAAATTTCATCAGTAGAACATTCTTTTATACCCTTTATGTTTCCCAAAATCAAGTCACAGCAAGGCTGGTTGAGAACACATACACGAACTTTCCCAGTAAAGAATGGCGTGGTAATTGTTACGTCGGCCATGGGATATACCTCTACCGTGCCTCCGAAAGTTATGCATTTCACTGACGTTCCAGTGAAACACGACGGAGGGATTAACGACCTTCTTATCCCGACAGTTGTGCAACCTGTGTCCCTTAAAATTTTAATTGGAGTGTTAAACAAAAACCCATTATGTAAAGTGAGAGTACCAACACCGTCATAAGATGACAACACTGGTAAGACATGTCCACATTTAAGCCGTGGTGTAGCTCCAGGTTGAAATAACATCTTACATTCTGTACAATTATTAGAGTTTTCTAAATCAACGTTACACGCATTGGCGTGATTATTGGTTGAATGAATATCATTACTGACATTTCTATCTACCGTCTGACAAGCATTGGCTTGTGAGCGTGCTCTATTATGACTTCTAACGAAGTGAGATCTTCTGCGATCTGAAAAATTGTCTGAATGAGAATGTCCATTGTTGTCCCTGTCATAATGGCCACCCCGCGGTGACAAATTATGATTGTCAGTATATTTGTTGTGTGAATACTGGTTATTTCGATACCATTGGTTATTGTTATAATTGTTGAAATTATGCCTGTCTCTACCCCGTGAAGGTGAGCGATTATGGTAAAAATTATATTTACCCCTATAGGATGTGTGATTATTTTCTCTATGATTATATCGTCTATCTAAACTACGAGTGCGCAATCTCCCGTGCGTCGCAGCACACGCAGTAGATGAGTCCAAGACTTTTGCTCTGCTCAATGACAAGTTTGGATGAGCAACGGAAAATTGTTGACCTAATTTTTCAATTTCCTCGATACTAGTCGGATTACGTTCTTGTAAGAATGATACAATATCCTGGTTTACCGAAGAAACAATTTTATCTCTTAATAAGAGATCACATAATCCTTCAAAAGTTTTAGGGATAGAAGCCTGTTCAACCCATCTTTGGAGACATAGTTTTATGGAGGAAACAAAATCCTCAAAATTTTTACCCTCTACCGGCAACATGGATCAAAACTTTTGTCTATAGCCTTCCTGATCCAGACCATATCTGCGTATAAATGCTGCCTTTACGACCTGAAAATCATGTCTTTTATCTTGGTCTATACCCAGATAGACCCCAACTGCATCACCTGTGAGGAGACCCGAAAAAACACCAGACCACGAATCTTTATCAATATTTAAGCAAGAGACTCTTTCCTGAAATCTTAATAAATAAAAACTTATATCGTCGTGAGGAGGAGAAAAGGGTGGTAGTCTTAAATTAAAATTAGGGGTTGTGATTGCCTTCTTCGATGAACCATTACTATCAGAATCATGGGAAACATGATGTTGTTGAAAACGAAGTTTCTCAACCTCAAAAGCTTTCTCCCTTTCAAATTTTTCCTCCTCGGCAGCAATTTCAGCTAAACGAATTGCCTTTTCATGTTCCATTTTCTCTCGTTCCGCAGCGATTTCTGCCATACGAATTCTTTCTTCCTTATTTGCTTTTTCTTGCGCCATAGAAAATTCCCTTTCTTCTCTTTCTTTTTTCTCATTTCTTTCTCTTTCTTCTTTTGCCTCTGCTTTTTCATATGCAGTCAAAGCAAAATTTTTTAAAATATCACCTTCCATACTCAGTGCCTTTCCTTGTTTAATAAAATAGTCAAGAGTCGCCATAGTATACTAAGAAGTATAACTTTTATAAACAATAAATCAATATCTATGTTATCCTCTGCCTTACTTAGTCCATCACACTATGGGATAGTGTGTCTGATTGGTGTAGTCACAATGTGAATATATATATATATATATATATATATATAACTATATCACCTGCACAACTCACTTAGACGTGATATAATTATCGTGTATGATTATGCTTCTTGTTATCCACAAGAATCGTAGGATATATAACAAGCAATATTATTGTATTATAGTTGATCAATAAATAATGAATCATATGTATGCTGCAAAGGAAAATTATCACATGCCATGAATAACGAAAGACATGGATGGAAACAAAATAAGGAAACGACAAAATTGTAAATAGTCAAAAATTCTAAGACAAAAAAAAATTAAAGTTTCCACCAGTAATAAACGAGAGAAAACGACAAATCACTTTTACCATTAATGTAAATTTTACAAAAGATAGCCAGGAAAGACCCACGCCAGACTAAATTTCCAAACAAAATTGAAATTTAAAAAAAATACGACAAATCACAGCACAGCTAACACGCATGAAAGCCTTAATTTCAAACAGAGCGGTAATCACGACAGCACTAAATGCTGAATCCCTGAAAGAAATTAATGCAATCAACCTATAGAAATACGACACTGAAACGTAAAATGCCTCCTAAACAGTCGCCCGCAAGAGACAAAGAAAAGAAGCATATAACACAAAAGAAGCGAGATTTGCCCAACAATGATAGGACCAACAACCATGACGTTACAAAAACATCAATTATCTGAATCGACCATGAGTATCCACTCCACGATGTAACTGCAATGCATCGTTCTATGCAATATCACATTGAATCGTTCACTAATTATTCAGTTAACTAGGACTCTTGGACATGAATTCAACGTCGAAAATGTCCGACCTTCACTCGTGTGAGACACATTGCAGAGATAGTGTCAATATATAATGATAGAGACGAAATGTTAATTTCCAACGAGTGACCGAATAAACTGATGAGGTGACCTTATCAATGTCCTAATGGTTTGATCTAGTACTTCCGAGTCCACTTGTCCAGCGAAACGACCTCCTCGTAAAATCCCAGATTCATATTTCTCCCGTGAAGCTATTCGTCAGATTGGTATAGCATCCCTCTCATGGTAAATAAGCGTGAACGATTTCGTCATGGATATAATGTTTTTTTCTGATCCTCAAGTAAGGTACCAGGTCTGGGCATGACCTAGTATACGAATATTGTAAATTTCATGTCTGCACAAAGTTGCATTCCAACAGCTGTCTCTGCATAAAATGTTCATTGTTGAACAGCGGTAGATTGATCAAACTTCCCGATATTGTCCCAACAAAGGACTCTGTCTGCCAATAACTTGAGCAACCTTCAAATGTCCTTCAAATCCAACGGACGAGCCCCCATATCTGTGGTGGGGCGCTGTTTGAATATATTGTGGGTTCGTTTTTATTATTTCAGATAAATTGCTACCCCTGTCCACAGTTCAAGTATATGTTGATTATGTTAATGTATATTTGATTACTCCTGCTGTTGTTTCATAATAATGCTCGTTATTCTGTTACGTCCAGGGTGACCCAACGATTATAGTTTTATTCCATACTCAACAACATACATGTGGGTTCTTTAACTGACCCAATCACCAATGACGAACTAAAACAGTCTTCCTTTTTAACGAACTCAACATCCTTTAATAACGTATATTCCTTATAGCATACAGAAGCGTTCGTCAAGATTAATCCTTAATTACCAAACCTCATCAATACAGTATTAATCATATGCCAAGAGTATTCCTCCTCTTGTACAAACCACATCCATTTAGAAAGGTGAACACTTTGCAATATGTTCCCAATGGAACTTACAAGAAAACACAGCGGCCACAAAACTCAAGGTTTTTTCTTAACACCTTGGCCATACACATTATAAACATCTCTCTTCTCTCATTTTCCGGTGCGCTTTATTTTCAATATTCCAAATAGTGCCGCATTTATCAGCACTGACTCAAACTCAATAAATCCAACATGTGGTGTGCATGGGCAGACACCACAAGGTCCAACACTAAAATAAGAATCTTCAACTCAAATGTCAAGTCAGTCCTATTGTATGGCTATGAGACATGGAGAACAACAAAAACAACAACCAAAAAGCTACAGACTTTTATAATAGAAGGACTGAAATGGTATGACAAAGTCACAAATGTGGAATTGATGACAAGAACCAGACAAGTGCCAGTGGAACAAGAGCTGGGAAGAAGACGCTGGTGATGGATAGGACACACATTGAGGAAACCTGCTGATAGCATTACAAGGCAGTCCTTGTTCTGGAATCCACATGGAAAGACAGGCAAAGGGAGACCAAAAAACACATGGAGAAGAGAGCTGGAAACAGAGGTGAAAATGATGAGGAAAACATGGAAAACTTGAGGGATGGCAAAAGGATAAAACTTGGCATGTGTTTGTTGAAGGCTTAAGGGAGCTAAAGGGTATTGATTGATTGATTGATCAGCATAAAGGTTTGTCTGATTCCTCAGGAATAAAAACACTCTGAAAAATTCCTCAGGAATAAATAATGAGAAGAAATCATAAGCTACTGCCTCTTCAGGCAGATTATGTCAAGGTCCTGGGAGGTCATCGACCTGGAATAATTCCACAGTTGTAAAAGTGTCTGTCCATCTAGTGTCTTCGACTGTTACAGTTTCTGCATCAACTTCCCTATCGATTTCATCACTTTCGCTATCGTCGATAACTGGTTCATTGTGCACATTTATGTCATATAGATTCATTATCGGAGTTATCAGAAACTGCCAACCTATCCCCTCTCAGCTCACTCAACATCTCTTTGGTCACTTAAAATGTCATTTTATGAGGTATAATTTCACAAAAATCACACAAAAATCAACCACTAAATGTAAAAACGTGCACCTCATTTCAAAATAAACTTCAAAATGGCATCTATCTGCCAGAAACATGCAAAATCTTGTACGTGTGGGACTTCCATTGTCGCTTAGCAATGAAATAAGCAACCTGTTGCCTGGTACTTTTAGGTAAATTGGCTGCTACGATTTTAGGCAAATTGAACTGGAAAGGGTTAAATAAGTGTGTATCAAGAATATATAGTATGTTATATTTTAGTTTCAAGTGACAGCATTTTGAGAATAGATTGCATTTGTTAAAAAAAAAAAAAAAAGCAGTGAAACATGACCAAGTAATCTTTCCCCAGTAGGAGAAACAAATGTGAAACTGATCTTACCAAGTAAACTGTCCCCAGTAGGACAAACAAATGTGAAACTCATCTTACCAAGTAAACTGTCCCTAGTAGGACAAGCAAATGTGAAACTCATCTTACCAAGTAAAATGTCCCCAGAAGGACAAACAAATGTCAAACTGATCTTACCAAATAAACTGTCCCAAGAAGGACAAACAAATGTCAAACTGATCTTACCAAATAAACTGTCCCCAGAAGGACAAACAAATGTCAAACTGATCTTACCAAATAAACTGTCCCCAGAAGGACAAACAAATGTCAAACTGATCTTACCAAATAAACTGTCCCCAGAAGGACAAACAAATGTCAAACTGATCTTACCATATAAACTGTCCCCAGAAGGACAAACAAATGTCAAACTGATCTTACCAAATAAACTGTCCCCAGTAGGACAAACAAATGTCAAACTGATCTTACCAACTAAACTGTCCCCAGTAGGACAAACAAATGTCAAATTGATCTTACCAAAAAAACTGTCCCCAGAAGGACAAACAAATGTCAAACTGATCTTACCAAATAAACTGTCCCCAGAAGGACAAACAAATGTCAAACTGATCTTACCAAATAAACTGTCCCCAGAAGGACAAACAAATGTCAAACTGATCTTACCAAATAAACTGTCCCCAGAAGGACAAACAAATGTCAAACTGATCTTACCAAATAAACTGTCCCCAGAAGGACAAACAAATGTCAAACTGATCTTACCAAATAAACTGTCCCCAGAAGGACAAAAAAATGTCAAACTGATCTTACCAAATAAACTGTCCCCAGAAGGACAAACAAATGTCAAACTGATCTTACCAAATAAACTGTCCCCAGAAGGACAAACAAATGTCAAACTGATCTTACCAAATAAACTGTCCCCAGAAGGACAAACAAATGTCAAACTGATCTTACCAAATAAACTGTCCCCAGAAGGACAAACAAATGTCAAACTGATCTTACCAAATAAACTGTCCCCAGAAGGACAAACAAATGTCAAACTGATCTTCTTACCCTCCCTCACTGGAGAAACATCATCTTCCTTCTCATCTTTTCTCTCTGTCTTCACTGTGTTTACCTGGCAACAAAATATTGTACACTCAAGTTTAAGACAAACCATTTCAATTTTAAACATGGCCACAATCTGATAACCATAATGTAAATTTATTAAGTAACATTAACAGACTCCTCATCTTAGTTAAGATAGCTTATATCCACATGGTAAGTATATGATTGTTTATAACAAGTTCCATCTGAAGGAAACACAAAAGTCATGAAAGTAAAGCTTGTCAATTATGTTAACATTCTCCTACCAAGTTTACTTTTTAGGCATGCCAAATCTAAAGGCCTGTCACTAGGATGAATTCCAGTCTTTTACAGTCCTGTACAGCAGCCCCATAGTTTTTGTCTGAGCTCAGCACCCTCATACCAGGTCTGGCATCATAGTCATCATGGACTGGGTAGTTGTGGAGAATGTGTTCAGGGCACTTGATTTCAGTTCTACATTGACATTCATTGTATGAGACATTATGGTGTGACAGAAGTGGACTTGTAATCTGTAGTGTCAAGTTGGGAGACAGAAAAGGACTGTCAGCTGGTGTGTAAGAAGCTGCAGTATTGGGTTAGATCTATCATCTATATCCCCTTCATTCTTCCATTAGTTGTTGTACTGGTTGTGGATGATGGTTATGGAATCTTGATAGGGCAGTGGGTGACTGAATTGCTCCACTAGATAAAGCATCAGCTGTTACAGATTTCAGACCAGAAGGGTTACTACAGGAGAGCAACGGTGATGATCTTTGGATGATGTTAATCTTAGATCTGATCTCATGCAGCATGTTCTATTTCTGGTGTTCTGTTCTGAGGCCAGTAGTGATCTGCAGTCACTAAAGATCACCATCTCAGCTAGTGGTTGCTATTCTGATCTGACGAGTATTCTCAGAACTTGCAGTGGTATGATAGATTCTGCCTTGAAGTTGGTTGGTACAGATGATCCTCACATTGTTTAATCAAATAAAGAGGCCAACTCCTCTATTCTTTAATACCCATCTACAGACCCATCTGTATAAAAGTGCGTACATTCCATGGGGTTCTATTTGTCATCAGTCATCTCCTGGGCCAAAGTTTTTTAGTTGGGGTGAGGTCTGGTAGTCTTTCTTTCTTATTCTAGAGACTTCTATGATGACAGTGATAATCTTATGGCAGTATTTTGGCTTCTCAACATCAATGAACATTTCCATCTATGTAGGTTGGTGTCATACAGTTATAATGGGTGGGGTACCAATTGCTGTACCACTACAGTATGATGAGGATGGCTTATGGAATGTTGTCAAGAAGGTCTCTAGAAATTGGCTCGTTAAGAAAGGAAGAGATCTAGTCGAGATAAAGATAAGAAGAGAAGGTGAATGCTCTCCAATAGACAGAGGTTTCTAATAAATGACTAAGAGTTTTCTGTTTCCCTATGACATTAACTTCTGCCCTAAGATATCGATAGAGTCAGTGACTTCAAGCGAATGCACTTTTAGTGTGCTGAAAGAAATAAAAACCTACTACCATTCAACTATGGGACAAGATCATTTGAATGGCCTTGCTATCCTAAACACCAACCATGATATTTCAAAGAAACTAAATTTTTCAATGATAATTGATTCATTTGTGCATAAAAAAGCTAGAAAGGCTTTTTTAAAATAGAAAGTAACATTTGTATTGGAGCAGTATCTAACTACATGGCCATATTTGTTGATATTCAATTTTGTTAAACTAATGCATTTTAATATCATGTGTATTAAACTTTTCTACTTTGAATATTAACTAATCAATATTTTGTTCTTGTGTTCTATAACTATTTTTTTAATATGAAACATTTAAAACTTATATTTTGGGAAATCTGATTATTTAAATCAGCTTTAATAACGTTTGTTTGGCATTTTTAAAATCTAGTGGGGGAGGACTCCAATAAGGTAACTGGCCCAAGCCTCTCTTGACCTCTAAATGGCCCTACATATGGCCCTCATCAATACCATTTCTGTAAAAACTCTACAGAGTAATCAACAATCTCAAGCTGGCTACTGCTTTCTTTGAACATATTCAAGTTGACTTTTGAAAGTGTAAAAAGTAAAAGAAAAAGAGGTTATTTCGTGTGAACAAATTCAAGTTGACAAAAAAAATCTCCAGCAATTTAAAATGGGTGATTTTTACATTGAAGTTTCCATATTATGTAAGAACCTATAATTGCCCTGATGCTGACATATTTACATAAAACTGGCTTCAAATTTCTACAACCCCAGTGACATTAATCCACTCACACACTTTGCATGCACATGTCCCAAACTACCAATTATCATATATACATATAATAATAATAATAAATTCTTTAAGCACCAAACACGGCGCATAAGGCAGAAACCAGTGCTCTCCAGGTTGTTCGTTGTGACGCCACTCCTCTTAGCTCTTGCACATTATTTAGGCCCAACGTTCTTCCTTCTCTTAATATTGTTCTTCTGAGTGTTTCTTTTGGTCTTCCTTTTTTCCTCTTACCCTCAGGAACCCAAGTGAGCGCCTGTAGTGGTATTCTGTTGTTTTGCATTCGTAGGACATGACCGATATATGACCATCGTCTTTTCCTTATATAGTCGGAGACATATTTCTGCCTAGAGTCTTCTCTTATTTGTCGATTAGTCTTGAATTCTTTCCAACTGATGTTCATGAGTTTTCTAAGACATTTGTTCTCGAATGTATTCAGCTTGTTCTCCAATGATTTTGTTATTTTCCAACTCTCACAGCCGTATGTTAACACTGAGACAACATTTGAATTAAACAGACGAAGCTTGGTATGTATATTCAATGATCGTAATTTCCAAATGTTAGATAATCTATTGAAGGCGCTAGCTGCCAAAGCAATTCTAGTATGGATTTCTCTTGTTGTGTCACCATCCTGAGTCATTTTACTGCCTAAATAATTGAAACTTTCAACTTTCTGTAGTTTTTTCCCGTTCAAGATGATATCAAAGGTCTCGTTAGAAAAGTTCATAGCTTTAGTTTTAGAGGCATTTATTTGGAGACCTATTTTAACCGAGAGATGACACAAATTATTTATTGCTTCTTGGGATTGTCTTGGTGTTGAACTTAAGAATGCTACATCATCTGCGAAATCCAGGTCCCCCAGGAATTTTCCATTTGTCCATTTTATACCCAATTGTTCATTGTGGGTATAGTTTCTCATAACCCAATCAATAGCTATTCCAAAAAGTAGTGGTGACATAATACAGCCTTGTTTCACCCCTGTTTCTACCGTAAACCATTCTGTATTCCCTTTATTTGTTCTAACACAACATCTTGCATTGTCATATAGCGCTTTGATTATATTCACATATTGTGTTGGAAAACCATAGATTGTAAGTATCTTCCACAATGATGGGCGGTGTAGACTATCAAAGGCTTTTTGAAAATCGACGAAGGTGATAATAAGTGGCGATTGCCTTTCCACTGATTCTTCTATAATTGTTCTTAGTGTGAATATTTGATCAATACATGATCGTTTCGGCCTGAAACCCGCTTGTTCTTCTCTGATCTTTTCGTCAGCATGCAATTTAAGTCTTTCTAACATCATGCAACATAATAATTTTCCAGGTACCGATAATAGAGATATACCACGCCAGTTATTACAGTCTGATAGATCACCTTTCTTCGGTAACTTTACAATAATACTGTCTTTCCATTGTTGTGGTGGTTGTTCTTCTCTCCATACTTCATTTATAATATCTAAAATTCTCAAGAGGTTGTTGTCATTAACTGCTTTAATCATTTCCCCTGAAATTTCGTCAACTCCAGCAGCTTTAAAATTTTTTAATCTTTTAACGGCTTGTTTGATCTCGTCCAGCGTGAATTCATCGCAAGTTATTGGCAAGGTGGTTGTGGGTGTTTCATTATTAAAATCAGGTGTTACTGTTGGTGGTGGTCTGTTTAGCACCTCCATGAAGTGCTCAGCCCATCTCTTCATTTGTTCTTTTTCTGTTGGTATTGAATTCCCTAATTTACCTTTAACAGGTGTTTCCATAGCAGTAGGCTGGTGACATAGTTGTTTTGTAATTTGATAAAGGCACCTACTATTACCAGTTCTTGCAGCATTTTCAGCTTCTACGGCCAGTTCATTGATGAAATGTCTTTTATCTCTTCGAGTTTTTGTCTTCACTTCTTTATTTAACAAGTTATAAGTTAGTTTGCAAGATTCAACTGCATTATGTGTACTTGCCGCTAGTAGTTTAAGTTTTGCTGTTTTCCTTTCTTGTATTTTATCCCAAGTATCTTCTCTCATCCATTTTTTCTTTTTATGTACTAGGTATCCGGTGGTCGCTACTGCTGCTTCTGTCATTGCTGTTCTCAGTTGTTCCCATTTAGTATCGATTGTCTTGGTGGTGATATCGTTGTCAATTTTGCCTAAGGCATCGAAATAGTTGTTCATTTTGACATTATATTCCTCCTTTATATCATTTGATTGCAGTCTGTGTACATCTATTCTTCTATTTTTATTCTGTTGGTATAACTTCTTCAGTTTAATTCTCAGTTTAGCTATGCAGAGGTTATGATCACTTCCGATCTCTGCACCTCTGTATGCTCTGACGTCTTGAACTGATGAGCGAAATTTAGCGCTTATGCAGAAGTGATCTATCTGGTTCTTAGTTCTGCCATCAGGTGAATTCCATGTTATCTTGTGGATATTCTTATGTGGAAAGATGGTGTCTGCCACAACGAGGTTTGATATTTCACAAAGTTCTAGAAGTCTTTCGCCATTTTGATTCATACAGCCTATGCCATGAGTACCGAGATATCTTTGTACTCCATCGTTGTTGTCACCTACTTTGGCGTTAAAATCACCCATGACTGCTATTATGTCATGCTTGGGTATTGTGTTGATGGTACTTAGAAGTGCTTCATAGAAGTCATCTTTTGTGGTATCAAGAGCGTCGTTAGTTGGTGCATAACATTGTACAATTGAGAGCTTGAAAAATCGTGTCTGAAATCTAGCTAATATTAGCCTCTCATTGATAGGTGCCCAGCTGATAAGCGATGCTGCTGCTTTCTGTGTCATTAAGATGGCTACTCCCTCTGTGTGACGATTATCATTACTACCAGAGTATATAATTTCCTTTTTTTCTTCAGAAATATATTTTATGCCCTTCCCCGTCCATCTACACTCGCTGACACCCAATATGTCCAACTTATAATTATCCATTTCTTTAATTACTTCTTCCAATTTTCCGTCTTGATACATAGTTCTTACATTCCAGTATCCAATTTTAAAAATCTCCTTAGCCCCCAAGATATTAGAGTGAGTCATGTTTACTGTCGAGCCTGGTTCTGTTTCGGTAACAATAGCTTGTTTTACGATAGTGAATTGTTAACTCACTGATCAACCCTCCGATCCAACCGACCGATTCGAGGGTTTCGAGGTCAGTTATAGGAAAATATCTACATATATAGGAATATATATATATTTGTTACATATGAAATGTTTTACTACATTTCTGTCAATAGTTTTTGCTGTATTAGTATTCTGATCAAGAATTAATAAGAAAACTCACTTCAAAATCTGTTTTTATTTCGTGTTTTATTTTCTGATCCAGGAATCTGAACTTCTTGTCCATCTCCAGCAGTCTGCAAAGAAAAATTAGTGATATATGCAAAAGTTGAACACAATCAGTAAGATCTTGGTGTGATGAGATACTGCTACACAGAGATGCATCACTCAATGTTCTTTGTTATATGAAATAAATATTAAAGTCACAAAGTAGGAAGCCAGTTTGCTTAGCTGTAGTGTTGTGGTTAGTATGAGCAGTAGCTGAGTTAAGTTTCTTATCAGTGTGAAGTCATTTTGCTTGGCTGTAGTCTTTTTGATTAGTGTTATCAGTAGCTAAGTTAAGTTAAGTTTAGTTTAGTTTGTTTTCAGTGTGAAGCCATTTAGCTTGGCTGTAGTGTTGTGATTAGTGTGAGCAGTAGCTGAGTTAAGTTTAATTTAGTTTGGTTTGTTTTCAGTGTGAAGCCATTTAACTTGGTTGTAGTGTTATGATTAGTGTGAGCAGTAGCTGAGTTAAGTTTAGCTTTGTTATCAGTGTGAAACCATTTAGTTTGGTTGTCTTTTTTCTCTTTCTTGATCCTTAGCCGCTGACCATCAAAGCAGTCAGTGGCCATCACGCCTGGTGGCGTCTTGTAGGGCAACAACAAATTGATTTCACTTTGCTTGGTCGGTGGCCATCCTTCATACAGTGCCCCAACTCTGTCATTTGTTGTCGTTTCTGTAACTTCATTTCCTTTCACATAGACAGGTGTGTCAGCTCTATGCTAAAACCCCCAACCTGGAGGACCAGGGTGTCTACTTTAGTCTGACCCCTGCCCGCGCAAACCTGTCCAGCCTGGTAAAACCTTCCAGGAGTAAAACTCCCACTGGCATAGCTCTAGAGGTAATCAGCGTACGCAAGCTGCCATATCTCGACAAGGTATTGACACCGGTGATGGCAATAAGTTTGGTTGTAGTGTTGTGATTAGTGTCAGCAGTAGCTGAGTTATGTTTAGTTGTCAATGACCTTTATCTCCCCAAGCAGTAAATGCCTTCAACAAACACAGGCCAAGTCTTCCTGTCATGTGCCATCAGCACCTGTTCTGTCCATATCTTCCTCATTATTTTTACTTCAGTCTCCAGTTCTCTTCTCCATGTGTTTGTTGGATTCCAGAATAAGGGCTGCCTTATAATGCTATCAACAGGTTTGCTCAATGTTTGTCTTATCCATTGTCAGCTAGTTACTCTAATATCTTGTTCCACTAGCACTTGTCTGGTTCTTGTTATCAGTTCCATGTTAGTGACATTGTCAGCTAGTTACTCTAATATCTTGTTCCACTAACACTTGTCTGGTTCTTGTTATCAATTCCATGTTAGTGACATTGTCAGCTAGTTACTCTAATATCTTGTTCCACTAACACTTGTCTGGTTCTTGTTATCAGTTCCATGTTAGTGACATTGTCAGTTTGTTACTCTAATATCTTGTTCCACTAGCTCTTGTCTGGTTCTTGTTATCAGTTCCATGTTAGTGACATTGTCAGCTTGTTACTCTAATATCTTGTTCCACTAACACTTGTCTGGTTCTTGTTATTAGTTCCATGTTAGTGACATTGTCAGTTTGTTACTCTAATATCTTGTTCCACTAACACGTGTCTGGTTCTTGTTATCAGTTCCATGTTAGTGACATTGTCAGCTAGTTACTCTAATATCTTGTTCCACTAACACTTGTCTGGTTCTTGTTATCAGTTCCATGTTAGTGACATTGTCAGCTAGTTACTCTAATATCTTGTCCCACTAGCACTTGTCTGGTTCTTGTTATCAGTTCCATGTTAGTGACATTGTCAGCTAGTTACTCTAATATCTTGTTCCACTAGTACTTGTCTGGTTCTTGTTATCAGTTCCATGTTAGTGACATTGTCAGCTAGTTACTCTAATATCTTGTTCCACTAACACTTGTCTGGTTCTTGTTATCAGTTCCATGTTAGTGACATTGTCAGCTAGTTACTCTAATATCTTGTTCCACTAACACTTGTCTGGTTCTTGTTATCAGTTCCATGTTAGTGACATTGTCAGCTAGTTACTCTAATATCTTGTTCCACTAACACTTGTCTGGTTCTTGTTATCAGTTCCATGTTAGTGACATTGTCAGCTAGTTACTCTAATATCTTGTTCCACTAGCACTTATCTGGTTCTTGTTATCAGTTCCATGTTAGTGACATTGTCAGCTACTCTAATATCTTGTTCCACTAACACTTGTCTGGTTCTTGTTATCAGTTCCATGTTAGTGACATTGTCAGCTAGTTACTCTAATATCTTGTTCCACTAACACTTGTCTGGTTCTTGTTATCAGTTCCATGTTAGTGACATTGTCAGCTAGTTACTCTAATATCTTGTTCCACTAACACTTGTCTGGTTCTTGTTATCAGTTCCATGTTAGTGACATTGTCAGCTAGTTACTCTAATATCTTGTTCCACTAACACTTGTCTGGTTCTTGTTATCAGTTCCATGTTAGTGACATTGTCAGCTTGTTACTCTAATATCTTGTTCCACTAGCACTTGTCTGGTTCTTGTTATCAGTTCCATGTTAGTGACATTGTCAGCTAGTTACTCTAATATCTTGTTCCACTAACACTTGTCTGGTTCTTGTTATCAGTTCCATGTTAGTGACATTGTCAGCTAGTTACTCTAATATCTTGTTCCACTAACACTTGTCTGGTTCTTGTTATCAGTTCCATGTTAGTGACATTATCAGCTAGTTACTCTAATATCTTGTTCCACTAACACTTGTCTGGTTCTTGTTATCAGTTCCATGTTAGTGACATTGTCAGCTAGTTACTCTAATATCTTGTTCCACTAGCACTTGTCTGGTTCTTGTTATCAGTTCCATGTTAGTGACATTGTCAGCTAGTTACTCTAATATCTTGTTCCACTAGCACTTGTCTGGTTCTTGTTATCAGTTCCATGTTAGTGACATTGTCAGCTTGTTACTCTAATATCTTGTTTCACTAACACTTGTCTCGTTCTTGTTATCAGTTCCATGTTAGTGACATTGTCAGCTAGTTACTCTAATATCTTGTTCCACTAACACTTGTCTGGTTCTTGTTATCAGTTCCATGTTAGTGACATTGTCAGCTAGTTACTCTAATATCTTGTTCCACTAGCACTTGTCTGGTTCTTGTTATCAGTTCCATGTTAGTGATATTGTCAGCTTGTTACTCTAATATCTTGTTCTACTAACACTTGTCTGGTTCTTGTTATCAGTTCCATGTTAGTGACATTGTCAGCTAGTTACTCTAATATCTTGTTCCACTAGCACTTGTCTGGTTCTTGTTAACAGTTCCATGTTAGTGACATTGTCAGCTAGTTACTCTAATATCTTGTTCCACTAACACTTGTCTGGTTCTTGTTATCAGTTCCATGTTAGTGACATTGTCAGCTTGTTACTCTAATATCTTGTTTCACTAGCACTTGTCTGGTTCTTGTTATCAGTTCCATGTTAGTGACATTGTCACTAACACTTGTCTGGTTCTTGTTATCAGTTCCATGTTAGTGACATTGTCAGCTTGTTACTCTAATATCTTGTTCCACTAGCACTTGTCTGGTTCTTGTTATCAGTTCCATGTTAGTGACATTGTCAGCTAGTTACTCTAATATCTTGTTCCACTAGCACTTGTCTGGTTCTTGTTATCAGTTCCATGTTAGTGACATTGTCAGCTAGTTACTCTAATATCTTGTTCCACTAGCACTTGTCTGGTTCTTGTTATCAGTTCCATGTTAGTGATATTGTCAGCTAGTTACTCTAATATCTTGTTCCACTAGCACTTGTCTGGTTCTTGTTATCAGTTCCATGTTAGTGACATTGTCAGCTAGTTACTCTAATATCTTATTCCACTAGCACTTGTCTGGTTCTTGTTATCAGTTCCATGTTAGTGACATTGTCAGCTAGTTACTCTAATATCTTGTTCCACTAGCACTTGTCTGGTTCTTGTTATCAGTTCCATGTTAGTGACATTGTCAGCTAGTTACTCTAATATCTTGTTCCACTAGTACTTGTCTGGTTCTTGTTATCAGTTCCATGTTAGAGACATTGTCAGCTAGTTACTCTAATATCTTGTTCCACTAGCACTTGTCTGGTTCTTGTTATCAGTTCCATGTTAGAGACATTGTCAGCTAGTTACTCTAATATCTTGTTCCACTAGTACTTGTCTGGTTCTTGTTATCAGTTCCATGTTAGTGACATTGTCAGCTTGTTACTCTAATATCTTGTTCCACTAGCACTTGTCTGGTTCTTGTTATCAGTTCCATGTTAGTGACATTGTCAGCTAGTTACTCTAATATCTTGTTCCACTAGCACTTGTCTGGTTCTTGTTATCAGTTCCATGTTAGTGACATTGTCAGCTTGTTACTCTAATATTTTGTTCCACTAGTACTTGTCTGGTTCTTGTTATCAGTTCCATGTTAGTGACATTGTCAGCTAGTTACTCTAATATCTTGTTCCACTAGCACTTGTCTGGTTCTTGTTATCAGTTCCATCTTAGTGACATTGTCAGCTTGTTACTCTAATATCTTGTTCCACTAGCACTTGTCTGGTTCTTGTTATCAGTTCCATGTTAGTGACATTGTCAGCTTGTTACTGCAATATCTTGTTCCACTAGCACTTGTCTGGTTCTTGTTATCAGTTCCATGTTAGTGACATTGTCAGCTAGTTACTCTAATATCTTGTTCCACTAGCACTTGTCTGGTTCTTGTTATCAGTTCCATGTTAGTGACATTGTCAGCTAGTTACTCTAATATCTTGTTCCACTAACACTTGTCTGGTTCTTGTTATCAGTTCCATGTTAGTGACATTGTCAGCTTGTTACTCTAATATCTTGTTCCACTAACACTTGTCTGGTTCTTGTTATCAGTTCCATGTTAGTGACATTGTCAGCTAGTTACTCTAATATCTTGTTCCACTAGCACTTGTCTGGTTCTTGTTATCAGTTCCATGTTAGTGACATTGTCAGCTAGTTACTCTAATATCTTGTTCCACTAGCACTTGTCAGGTTCTTGTTATCAGTTCCATGTTAGTGACATTATCAGCTATTTACTCTAATATCTTGTTCCACTAGCACTTGTCTGGTTCTTATTATCAGTTCCATGTTAGTGACATTGTCAGCTTGTTACTCTAATATCTTGCTCCACTAGCACTTGTCTGGTTCTTGTTATCAGTTCCATGTTAGTGACATTGTCAGTTTGTTACTCTAATATCTTGTTCCACTAGCACTTGTCTGGTTCTTGTTATTAGTTCCATGTTAGTGACATTGTCAGCTAGTTACTCTAATATCTTATTCCACTAGCACTTGTCTGGTTCTTGTTATCAGTTAAATGTTAGTGACATTGTCAGCTAGTTACTCTAATATCTTGTTCCACTAACACTTGTCTGGTTCTTGTTATCAGTTCCATATTAGTGACTTGTCTTACTATTTCAATCCTTCTATTCTACACAAGTTCCCATTTATGAATGTCTGTAATTTTTCTTTTTCTAGTTGTTCTCCATGCATCAGAGCCATACTATTTTATTATTTGTGTTGGACTTATCTCCAAATGTTTTCCAATGCAATTAAATCTCCTCTTGCTTTTTCAGTTTTCTTATTGTGATGTCATTGTTTGTCCCTCTGCTTATATTCCTGCCATGATGTGTGTATGATTCTACCTTTTTCCTGTTTAATGAGATCACACATGTTGTGAGATGTTGTTAAAATGGTTTTTTTCTTTCAATCACCAACTGTTACCGAGATAATAAGTTACCAGGAGAAATGTTTACAGAAGTTTCATTCTTAGCAGTATATACTGACCGCACTGGCTAGTGATCAAAGTAGGTCGCGGGTTCTACAATATAATCTGAGAAGACTCAAGCCACGCCCACACAGGGCTATTTATGTATATGGGTTACTACTGTCACGCCTGCTGTTCTCTTATTGAGTTTAGAATGTTGTAGTGAGTGTGTATAGGTGCAATCACACACCACAGGTACACACATCAGAGGTATGGAGCATTGAAACTATAGGTGACAGTTAATGACAGTTTATTACCTCACAACATGGCAACATCGAATATACATAGTCAAATTACAGTTCACAATAATAATAACGTACTCCACTTCTCAGAATCATCAAGATACTACAATATCAATGGCCTCCTTAAAGATACTCCTCATATCAACGCTGTCATAATAATAATGGATCCTTTTAGCGAACGAACATCATCGCCGTGCTAACAACATAAATGGCATCCTCAAGATACTCCTCACATCAACGCTGTCATAATAATAATGGATCCTTTTAGCGAACGGACATCATCACCGTGCTAACAACATAAATGGCATCTTCAAGATACTCCTCATATCAGCGCTGTCATAATAATAATGGATCCTTTTAGCGAACGGACATCATCGCCGTGCTAACAACATAAATGGCATCCTCAAGATACTCCTCACATCAGCACTATCATAATAATAATGGATCCTTTTAGCGAACGGACATCATTGCCGTGCTAACAACATAAATGGCATCCTCAAGATACTCCTCACATCAGCGCTGTAATAATCTAATGAGTCCTACCAGCAATTTCTCACAAGACTCCATACCCGGCAGTCTGCAATAATCTCGCCTTTACTCATCTTAGCGCGATTATATCACAATATAAGTCAATGGATCCTAATATCTCAAAATACACACAATACTGCTCACCCAGCAGTTTGCACTAATCTCACCTATCAACATGTCTTCACATAACACAATTATCCTGTCTCAGGAAATAATGGCCTACACAAATCATGGCCTCTTATCTTCAGCACTGTACAGGCATACTATCGAAAAAACACACACTGGGGCCGACTACTTCGGTCGATGCCCAAAAAACTCTCTCTACCAACTGCGCCGGGGATCACCCATCTCCCTCCTAAACAGTCACGAGACTGACCAGCGTTCACACGCTTTCTAACTTTCGAAACTTCTCGAACATACGAGAGAATCCCCCTATCACCATTTAAAAGGTAAAGTAAAGGAACCCGTTACACGCCCATTTAGGCATATTGGGAATATGGTGTTAGGCCCATATTATCTTGACCGTCGGCACACGAGGGGTGATGTGGTCGGCATCACGCCGGCCGCCTTAACCTTCCCAGAGTAGCTCTGGTACCCATTTGGGGCTGGGTCGACCCAGGAGCCGTTTGTGGCCTAAAAATTTTTCCGCCTCATCTGGGGATCGAACCATAGACCACTGCGCTAGGAAGCCAGTGCACTATCCACTATGCTACCGCGGCTCCTCTATCACCATTTAACCTAACATTAAAGACAATCACGTCTTCAAGCAACCAAAACCCATAATCTAATCTGTCGACCCAAACATTTTCAGGATTATTTCCCCTCCATCAGATCTACTCTCTACAGATGTCAATGGAACAAACCCAAACTACTGCTAGTAAGAGAAGAAAATGGAGACAAAGAGGCATCATTGAGGCACTCAGTTTTTATCCTAAACTGTTTTGCAAGTTGTCCTTCATGATGACCTCTGTATTTCATGTCTTCATAAGCTTTCTTGATTAAGTTAATGATCTTCTGGGGACTCCATAATGTGTCATCCATTTCCAAAGTTATTATGCGTCTATACTGCCTTATGCCTTTTCATAACCCACAAACTGGATGTACAAAAGTGAGTTAAATTCTAGACTATATTCTCAATGTGCAGGGTTTGTTATGTTGAAAACCTGCTTGTTCATTTATCAGTTGTATATCTATGGTCTCTTTAAAACTCTCAAGAGCTCAAGAATGATCCTGTTTAATATTTGTCCTGGCACTGATAGAACATTATTCCTCTGGAATTTGTGCGCTCTTGTAAATTTCCTTTCTTAGGCAACTTGACCAGATAACCTTCCTTCCATTCTGATGGTTTTTCTTCTTTCTCCCAGACTTTCCCAACTTGACCAGATAACCTTCCTTCCATTCTGATGGTTTTTCTTCTCTCTCCCAGACTTTCCCAAGTAGTTTGTATATCTCTGTAGGTGTCAATATCTGTGAAGTGATAATGATACAAATATGTACATATGTTTCAAACTAGATGTGTATTGATATTCTGAATATTTTATGGCCATAGATTAAATTGGAGCTGAAATATTTAAGTGAAGGACACAATTTTATTTTATTTTATTATTTGTTATCACATCAGCAAACAACACATACTTTCATAGCAAATTATGATTTAAAGCATTTCATCAGATTTTTCACTCAATTTCCTATATTTTTTATATATACCAAAAGCATCTACTGAAATAATATATAAATCTACTGCCTGTTTTTTGTGCTGCAGTAGTTCAGTGGTTAGTGCACTGGTTTTTCTAGCTTAGTGGTCCAAGGTTCAATTCCCAGCTGAAGTGGGATTTTACACCGCTTATGGCTCTGGGGTCGACCCTGCCTCATGAATTGGGTACCAAAGCAACTCTGGGAAGGTTAAGGCAGCTGGCGTGATGCTGACCACATCACCCCTAGCCTGTCGATGGTCACGAAAATATCCCACTAGAGCTATGCCTCAATGGGCGTGATAGCATTTCACAAGAACCCTCAGCCAATTTCTCATGTTTTCATGTATAACATATGGGCTACTTACTGAAATAATGTAGTTGTTGTTAAATGTTTTGCCTTCTAAGGGCAAGGCATGTTATTTTCAACCTAGACTAAAGTCGGTTGCTTATATCCGTGCGCAATTCGCCAATTGTCATTCAAAAATAAGTGAACTCTGTTAACCGGAGTGCTGTGTTGATGAAATATAAGCCCAGAAAAGGACTGCTAGCATCCATCAGCTAGCATGAAATAGCCTCGAAAAGGACTGTTAGCCCGACTAGGGTTGATAGACACTAGGTCCTAAAAAGAATTAATATTATCTATCTGCTAGCGTGATGCACCCCTGAAAAGGACTGCTAGCCGCGCCAACGCTGCCCGTACCTCCTTAGTGTTCAGCAAACTGGCTTAACTCTTTCCGTCCACAGTGGCGCACCACGCGCCAGATAGGACTTCCGTTTGGACCAATGACGCGTGGCACGCCAGTACGATATATGTCGAGTTTGAACGAAAAGTTATAAATACCTAGCAACTAGCTGGTTTTTAAATCATTTCATTACATCTAGGACATGTTTATGGACGTTTGTGAGCGAAAAACAAATTTGTGAAGCTAAAATTGTGTGTTTTATATCCATTTCTATTCCTTTGTTTACATACAAAATGGATCGAGAATCTTCAGACCAATGACATATGTCGAGTTTGAACGAAAAGTTATAAATACCTAGCAACTAGCTGGTTTTTAAATCATTTCATTACATCTAGGACATGTTTATGGACGTTTGTGAGCGAAAAACAAATTTGTGAAGCTAAAATTGTGTGTTTTATATCCATTTCTATTTCTTTGTTTACATACAAAATGGATCAAGAATCTTCTTCTAAACACCTGCTTTCGGCTGAGCAAGCACGACGCTAATTTCTCAGTGGACAGAAGATAACTCGAGCGACACGGATTTTTAGAAGTTAGGTTTAGTAATTCCAATGAAGACATTGTAAAGACTTTGTGTCAGAATATTCATGAAAGTGATCATTCTGAGGGCGATGTCGATCAGCTGATTGAACATGCATCAGGTAGGGCTGGTATAAAAAGAGCAAAACTTTCAGTCACTAAAGGAGAAGGATAAAGAGGCAAAAACACCATTGTGACCAAAAGTAAAGCTATGAGAACTGCCACAAGTCTAGAGGCAGGTGCATCCTCACAAGATGTCCCAGAGTGGTTAGAAATTGCTGAGGGGATGACACAAAATGCATTTCGATTTTGTCCAAAGAGAACACCAGGTGTGACTGAGGGGTTTGACCTGTCAACCCCATTGAAATGTTTCAGTGTTTTGTTTACAGATGAGGTTCAAGATTTCATGTTCCAGTGCATCAATGATTATACCAGACTCAAATCTATTCAAAATAACCCTGCGAAACAATATTCATTGTATTCTCGGTGGACCAAAGTCACACGCCATGAACTTGATAAGTTTATTGCTGTCCTAATAAATATTGGGATTCAGAAAAGACCATGCATTCGCAACTACTGGTCTACATCTGCAGAATTTTATACTCCTTGGTTTCTTCAAATGTTTTCAAGAAGTAGATTTGAAGCATTATATCATACAATGCTTCATGCCTCTGATGAAAATTCACAAGGAAAAGAAAAGATTTTATGAACATGTTAATGCAAAAATTTCAGAGTGCCTTTTACCCATTCCAAAATCTCAGTTTGAATGAAGTGGTAATAGGGTATAAAGGCAGATGGCAATATAAGCAGTATAATCCAAGGTTTTCCTTGTATCTTCTCAGGCCAAAGTGGAAGCACATTGTCAAACCAAAAATGATAGAATATAGTTGGTGTAAATAATATTAGTCATAGTTGTTTGGTATTTACAGAAATTTGTGGTGTAAGGAAAAAATCCTATAAATTATATATTTGAAGTGATTGTGGTAAAATGTGTTGTGTTTCAAAATGGATGTGCACTGATATTCTGAGATTTTTCTGCTATGGATTAAACTGGAGCTGACATATGTGAGTACAGTTTATTTATCTTTTTTCCAGTTATTTTTGATTAGGTCTACACTTCACATAACATGACAGACTCTTTCCCTACATCAAATAATTATCTACAGCATTTCACAAGATTCTTCAGTCAATTTCCCACATATTGATGTATAACATCAACACCTAGTTAAATAAAATGTGTATCTACTGCCTGCTTTTAAAATATAACCTGAAGAGAAAAATTGCACACATTTTGAGCGGTTGTTTTTACAAACATATGTGGCTTTGAGAAAAAAAATCATAACAATTACATCTATGAAGTGATAGTGATAAAAGTTTCTATGTTTCAAACTAAATGTGCACTGACATTCTGAACATTTTATTGCCATACATTAATTGGGAGCTGAAATATTTAAGTTTAAGTATGCAATTTTATTTTATTTTTGAAACATTTTTAAAATCAAGTCTACACTTCACAAGACATAACACACCTATTCATATCAATTAATTATATGAATCAATTCATAAGATTCTCCAGTCAATTTCACACATTTAAATGTATAACATAAACACCTAGTTAAATAATATGTGTATCTACTGCCTGTTTTTTTAATATAACCTGAAGAGAAAAATTGCACACATTTTGAGCGGTTGTTTTTACAAACATATGTGGTTCTGAGAAAAAAAATCATAAAAATTACATCTATGAAGTGATAGTGATAAAAGTTTCTAGATATGTTTCAAACTAAATGTGCACTGATATTCTTAATATTTTATTGCCATACATTGATTGGGAGCTGAAATATTTAAATTTAAGTATACAATTTTATTTTTTACATTAATTGGGAGCTGAAATATTTAAATTTAAGTATACAATTTTATTTTATTTTTTAAACATTTTTAAAATCAAGTCTACACTTCACAAGACATAACACACACCTATTCATATCAATTAATTATATGAATCAATTCATAAGATTCTCCAGTCAATTTCACACATTTAAATGTATAACATTAACACCTAGTTAAATAAAATGTGTATCTACTGCCTGCTTTTAAAATATAACCTGAAGAGAAAAATTGCACACATTTTGAGCGGTTGTTTTTACAAACATATGTGGCTTTGAGAAAAAAAAAATCATAACAATTACATCTATGAAGTGATAGTGATAAAAGTTTCTAGATATGTTTCAAACTAAATGTGCACTGACATTCTGAAAATTTTATTGCCATACATTAATTGGGAGCTGAAATATTTAAGTTTAAGTATACAATTAAAAAAAAAATTTTAACACTTTTTTAATCAAGTCTACACTTCACAAGACATAACACACACCTATTCATATTAATTAATTATATGAAGCAATTCATAAGATTCTCCAGTCAATTTCACACATTTAAATGTATAACACAACTACCTACTGAAGTTATGTATTTGTCCACTGTCTGTTTTTAAAACCTCACCTGTCTGAAAAAATTGCATCCATTTTCGGGCCTGGGTAAAACCCAAAAACAGCCTGGGGGGGAATGAGTTAATAAGAGAAGAAACAACGATTCCAATTTTCATAAAACTGTAGGCCTATCCATTTTGTTGAATGAGTCAAATAAAATATCTCACAGGATAGAAAGAGTGAATCTATCGCCAAAATGCCTACTGTTTTGAGCTTTGCCAAAAATTAATAACGTCGACAAACACTGAGGTCGCTTTGAAAATAAAATTACAAATCCAATATGGAGGTCCCTAATAACACTGTCCTTTAACAGCGAAATTGATAAACAGCATCGAGCGAAATAAATTGTGAACCATCATGGTCACCTACGCCAGCAAGCACGGTACTTGAAGATGACAAAGGTAGGCTATATATTTGTCGTATCTGTTTATAAATAATGACAATTTCCATAACTTACACAAGGATTCTTGGAACCCTGCGTAAAGGTTTTGTAGTTGTCAGTGTTGCCAATTTTTTTATTTTTGTAAAACAGTGATTTAAAAATGAATGTCGCCAATGAACTGTCAAGAATACAATCATATCGATTTTTTGAGTAGCGTAATATGGCACTTTAGTTTAAAGCAAATTACGTTAACATAAATTTATAACACACAAGGAAGGGAACTCCGAGACCTGTAAACAGTAAGTAAATAATAGACAAACATAAAGGTATGTTTTCAGGCACTCGTAAGAAATAAAGAAGTAGAAAACTAAACAACATTTTTTTAAATATTACTTAGGCCTACTTACTTAGTCGTTCCCCTTCTACCGTGAGGTGTAGAGGTTTGGAAGAGAGATCGCCAGACTATCCTATCGGCTCTCTTCCTCCTATTATATTATATTATATTAATGAAGAAATATATCCCGTTCAACCTCTAATGGGTTATAATTAAGATATATATCTTGTTTTCAATTCCAAATAATATGAACAACTGCCGATATGAGAAAGTGGCATCACATTTGTCAAATCATTGTATTAAGGGTCAATCACAATTATGCTTATACGTTAATTAAATAAAAATTTAAAAAATCAAGAAGAAACTCTGAACAGGAATAATAAAGTGAAGGGGTGTAAAAGCCTGGTGGTTCCAGTTATATAACTGACTTTTACAAACATTTAATTGACTTTCATCTAGTAAAAGTCATATGCGTTGTAAGAACAGCATCAGACCTTCACAATCCCAGCTACTATATATTAACATGTGTTCGTGTTAAATATTGATTGACTATATCATGCAGTTTCCTAGGTCTGTCTATTCTTAAAACCTCTTCTATATTTATATATAAGTTGGATGCTTGCAAATAATCTAATATTGGTATTCTCATTTGTTCATACCTCTTACATTTTAACAAGAAATGCTCTATATTATTGTCTTGAAGGCATCCTGCACAGTAAGGTTCTTCTATTCTGAAATAGCCCTTTCCCAGTTGTAGTCTGAGAAGTTTCTTATTTCTGGGAGTTTTCAATTCCCTAGATATCTGACATTTTCTTGTTGGATCCTTGAACATCTTATATGCATGTCTTCCTTTCAGATTTTTATCCCACTCTGCTTTCCATTCATCTGTTATTAAATCTTTAATTAAGCTCTTAATCTCTGATTTACTCATCCCTACATTTATTAGATTTTTATCAGATCTACCTTTCTTGGCCTCTTTATCTGCCTTTTCATTTCCCTCTATGCCAACATGTGAAGGTATCCAAGCAATTAAGACTGAACATCCTCTGGAATATAAGTATGTAGTAGCCAGAAATATTTCTTCTGCTATATCAGGTCTACTACATTCTCGTAAGTTTCTAAGTGCTTGAATTGTTGAAAGAGAGTCAGTTAAAACTGTTAGTATTTTGGGAGGGTTATTAGAGAATATTTCTATTGCTTTTAGTATTGCCACCATCTCTGCAGTGAAAATGGATGTATTTTCCGTGATGCTATATTCTTTTACCATTTTCCATATTGGAATATATATTCCTATCCCCAATTTGCCATCCTCTCCCTTGGATCCATCTGTATATACAGTAATGCTGCCCTTTGATATTTGTTGTATATATTTATTGGCTGTGTTCTTAATATTTTATATATTATTTGTTTTCCTTCTGGTCTAGTTTTCTACTTCTTTATTTCTTACAAGTGCCTGAAAGCATACCTTTATGTTTGTCTAATATTTATTAACAGTAATTTAGTTTGGAATCAGAAGGTACAGTTTTCCAATAACATTTTTATATGCAATCGATTGCATAATTGATAATTACTTTATTTTTTAATACATTTCAGATGTCATTTTGAAAAAAAGGTTTTGTAATATGCACCCAGCTGCCTCAGTAAATGTTTTAAACATCTCCCATCAAATTGTACAAAAAAATGTACCGCACATCTGTATCTTTCGCCAAGTGTGTCAGTTTCTGACAACTAGTACCAACATGTCCTTCGAAAATGAACGTGTCCAGAGTGGCATATTGTTTTATACACGGTTTTTAAACAGAATAGTCACTTCAATCCCTTTTCGTCAAAATTCCCGTATTAATGACGTATCTGAGAACTAGTGGCGTACTAAGGTGGGTGTGAGGGGACGGTCCGCACCTGGTGACAGCCTAGAAGGTACCATCATAAACTGTTATAATGGTAGGCCCACTTACTGCTAAAAACATACTTGCAAGTGTATTTCTTTATGATGGTGGTCCAAAAATGTTAACCATGAGACATTGTGTAGGATAAAAGAGTAAATTACATGAGGTCGATTCATGACCTTGGGTCAATTTTGGCCAAAAGTGAAGACGGAGTAAATCAGTACTAACTCGAAGAGGGGTCATAGATTAAAGGGGAAAAGGTAGGTACAGGCAAATTAATGTTTGGTATTAAGACCATATGGTTTGAGGTATCCCATTCGATGAATGAAGCATTATTCAATATGGACTCGATTAGTAGTGTCAGAGGAGCAGGATCTGATCACAGTCACCTGGATGTTCTTAGGACAGTGGTGATCCAGCAATTGAAATTAATGGCAACTGGTGTGGATTCCTCCTGGGAGATGCGATAGAGGTGCTGGCAGAATATGTCCCCACGTCGTTGACCTGTCTGGTCAATATATATTTTACTACAACATTTGCATATAATGATATATATGACTTTTCGTGACTCGCATGTGAAGCCTTCGGTGATGGTGATCGTGGCCTTGGGAAATGACACCTTGCGAGTTTAAATGTCATGTTCGCACATATTGTATCATGCTGGGCCACAAGGTCGTGTGTCAACGTCAACTGTACTCTCAGTTGTGAAAGGGCTGTCAACAAGAAGATCCTTTAGGTTCTTGTCACGTCTATAGGCCACGAGATTGGCCTAAATGAACACTTCTCTTGTCACAGAATCCCCTTGGAGAATAGGTAAGTGACGGAAGACGATATTTATAACTGCAGTGCTGTGTGGATGATAGGTCAAGATTTATTTAATTCTGTCGGATGTGGTATTGTGGATGCGGTTAAGGGCAACCTGGTGGTAGACTAGGAGAACACGTTGTATAGGAAATGTAAGGACGTATTTTATATAAAGTCTATCGCGAAAAAAATCCAAAACCTCATTAGCTCGGCAGTGGAAGTCTTCATCGTTTCAGAATAGACAATGGAGGCAGAGAAGTGGGGAAAAATGTTACGGACTCACGACAAGCCTGCAGATGGAAAGAAATATACAAAAGGTAGCTTTTTGCATCAGTAGATTTGTAGTACACTGAGATATTGAGGCAAGGGGGTGAGATGAAAATTTTAATGTCAAGAAAGTTAACACAAACAGTGGAAAAAACGGAGCCGAACTTGATGGTAGGATGAAAGTGGTTAACAAATTCAATAAAGGAGGATGTCATCTTCAGACATATCATTGAATCCTATGCAATCATGGATATACAAGCGATACTTCATGGGGAAAAGACCAGAGCAAGCCGAGTCTATGAGTCTGCCGGGGGTGTCAGAGTTATGGATTTTGGGAAGCATATAGAATACAGGCGTACCCACAGCACTTTCGTGAATCTGAAGAAGAAATGCGCTGGAGGGTAAAGACTTACTGGTAATCAGCTGCTTGATGGTGTTGTGTCTGCCATCAATGGTACCTATACCTTGTAGCGGTATGGCAGCTTGTGTACCCTGACAATCCCCAGAGCTATGCCAGTGGGAGTTTTACTCCTGGTAGGTTCAACCATGCTGGACTGGTCTGCGTGGGTAGGGGTCAGACAAAAGCTGGTACCCTGGTCCTCCAGGTTGGGGGTTTTAGCACAGGGCCGACACCCCTGTCTGTGTAAAAAATCGCACACGTTACGGAAACAGCAATAAATGAAAATACTTTGATGCGGGACGGACTTCCGGAGTCTCAGGATCGTATGACTGACAGTGGTGAAAGCCGAAAGGAAGCCACTGGCATGAAAAGGGATGCCCAGACCGCAAAACACGAAACCAGAATTGGTTTTTGGAATGTCAGAACTATGAATGAGGCAGGAAAGCTGAGACAGATCACAGCAGAGATGAGGAATTACAAACTACATATCCTGGGAATAAGCGAGAGCAGATGGACAGGGATGGGGAGAATAAAAACAGCTACAGGGGAAACAGTACTTTATTCTGGTAGAGAGGACGGTAAGCACAACGAAGGTGTAGCCATTATCCTTAAGAAAGGAATGGAAAGGTCTCTACTGGAATGGAAACCCATTAACAACAGACTAATAAGAGCAAGACTGAGAGGGAGATTCACCAACACCACAATTATACAATGCTATGCACCAACAAACGACAGCGATGAAGAGCTCAAGGATGAGTTCTATCAACAGGTACAAAAGGAAATGGAAACTGTACCCAGGTACGATCTTATTATAGTAATGGGAGACCTAAATGCGAAAGTTGGAACACATAATAATTAGAACGAAAGAGTAATGGGGAAATGCGGCAGTGGAACAGCAAATGAGAATGGGGACAAATTAATAAGCTTCTGCAGTATTAACAACCTGGTCATTGGAGGAACACTTTTTCAACACAAAGAAGTGCACAAGTTAACATGGGAATCACCAAACGGACGAGACAAAAACCAGATAGATCACATAATGATCAATGGCAGATGGAGACATGCACTACAAGACGTGAAAGTAAGAAGAGGCGCAGATGTGGGAAGTGATCATCACCTAGTAGTAGCAAGACTGAAGGTGAAACTCAGAGCTGCTGGACCAGTTGCAGTCAAACAGAAAAGATATAACATCACGAAACTTAAGGACCCCCTCACCAGAAAAGCGTTCATGGTCGACGTAAAGAGACGATATCTGATTACCAAAAGCCAGGAAAGAACAGAGACCGACGATGTGGACCAGAAATTCAACACCATCTCAACAATATACAAAGAAAGCAGCAAGTCATGCTTGGGATTCCAGGAAAGAAAGAGCCAAGACTGGATAACACCAGAAACGCTAAACACCATAACGAAGAGAAAGGAAATGAAAAGGAAGAAAACAGAAGCTAAGTCTTCCAGGTTAAAGGCAATATATAGTGAACAGTACAGTCAGCTGGACAAGGAAGTAAAACGTCAAACCCGTGCTGACAAAAGGACATTTCTGGATGACCTTGCAAGACAGGCAGAAGAGGCAGCACTGAGAAATGAACAAAGCACAGTTTATAAAATAACTAAGGCTATCAGTGGAAAACGAGGTGCAAACAACATAACGTTAGTAAGAGACAAGCAAGGAAATCTCATCACCACAGCACAGGGGCAGGAAACAAGATGGGCAGAGCACTTCAGAGAAACACTGAATAAGGAACCACCAGAGACTCAGCTGAATGTTCCTGAGGCTGAAAGGGACTTAGACGTAAATACAGACATTCCACGAAAAGAAGAAATTATCACAGCTATCAAAGGGCTAAAAAATGGAAAAGCGCCTGGTCACGACAATCTGAATGCTGAGCTATTCAAGACAGACCCTGAACTAGCAGCAGAACTATTAGAACCACTATTTGCACAAGTCTGGGAAACTGAGACAACACCAACAGAGTGGAGTAAAGGAATAATTGTCAAATTGCCCAAGAAGGGCGACCTTGCAGACTGCAACAACTGGAGAGGAATTACCCTCCTCTCAGTTCCCAGCAAAATACTATGCAGGATAATCATCCAGAGAATTTCAAAAGCAGTTGATCATAAACTGAGGAAAGAACAAGCGGGCTTCAGAAAGAACAGAAGATGTGTAGATCATATATTTACCCTCAGGAACATTATAGAGCAGTGCTCAGAATGGCAGAGACAGCTGTACATTAACTTTGTTGATTTTGAAAAGGCTTTCGACAGCATACACAGGGACAGCCTATGGAAAATTCTGAGGGCTTATGGAATTCCCAGCCGCATTGTTTACGTGCAGTGTTGGATCGAGTAATGTAACTTTCGAAGTGAAAACAGGAGTACGACAGGGATGCCCCTTATCAACAACATTATTTTTGACAGTCATAGATTGGGTGATGCGCCAGATAACAGAGGGCAGTCCAAGAGGAATTAGATGGACAACGTTTTCTACACTGGAAGATTTGGAATATGCAGATGACATTGCACTACTCGCGCATTCACACCAACACATTCAAGACAAAACCGATAGACTGAATAAGTATGGCCAGCAGGATGGCCTGAACATCAATTTGAAGAAGACAGAGGTCATGACACTAAATGTGGGCAATCCTGAGCCAATAACAGTAAGGAACCAGAAGTTAGAACAGACAGACACATTTACTTACCTAGGAAGCATAGTAACACCTGACGGCGGAACAAGCAAGGACATTAACAACAGAATGAATAAAGCGAGAACAGCCTTTGCTGTTCTCAACAACATTTGGAAGTCTTCCCAGTACAGCACAAACACTAAATTAAGACCGTATGAGAGCTGTGTACTTTCTGTGCTTCTCTATGGTGCGGAATGTTGGAGAGTAACAGAGAAGGAAATGTCGAAACTGTCCTCCTTCCACACAATCTGCCTAAGGAAAATTCTCCGAATCTTTTGGCCAAACACCATCAGCAATCAAGAACTACTTATTCGGAGTAACCAGGAGGACATGCACACCATCATAGCTGGCAGACGCTGGAGTTGGGTTGGCCATGTCCTCAGAAGGGACCCTGATACCATCACAAGAACAGCTATGCTATGGACCCCCCCGAGGGAAAGCGAAAGAGAGGCCGACCAAAAACAACTTGGCGGAGAACTGTGGAAGCTGAGATGCAAAGAATGAACCACAGTTGGGGCACTGTACGAAGGATGGCCGCCGACCGAGCAAAGTGGAATCAATTTGTTGCTTCCCTACAAGACGCCACCAGTCGTGATGGCCGCTGACTGCTTTGACGGTTGGCGGTTATGGATCAAAGAAGAAGAAGATGGTGTTGTGTACATGGCGATTGTTACAGACCGTGGCATTTTAGTCTTGGACTGTAGAAAGATCCATTTTTCAGCTGATTAAACCTTTTTCTCAGGCTCAGGACCTTTTGCCAGACAACAATGGCTGCTATTATACCAGCAGGCTTGGTGACGATGTATTTCTACGGAGAAGTAAGAAGAAATCACTGGACTCTACATATGTCAGTTTGAAATATTGTAGTCTCCGAGGGCAGAGCTGTTGACAATCGAGGATGGTGTTCTGGGTGTACAGATTAATGATGTGAGAAGCATGAGAGAGGGTTTAGAGGAGGAGCAGCTAAATGTCTCAAGACGGCATGAGATTTGGCCTGAGATTGCACGGTATCATCCTCATTTCTGAAGCAAATGCTTCAGTCGCATGTGTCAGTGACACTGATGAACATCCTGGACTAGATTATAACGGTCTAAGGTAGGGCAAAGAGGAACACGGTGAAGGCCCTTGCTGAGGGGAGAGAGCTCACCCTCAGAGAGGGGAAGATCATAGGAAATGTAGACAACCTGAGTAAGGGATGGAGTGGAGGATGGAAAGGCAGCTGTAGAATTAGGATGGACCCGGGAAAACAATAATTGTGTGCTCTGTATATTTGTGTATGTGCATGTTTATGCACATGAGCATTTGTCTGCGCATGTATACATAAGTGTAGGTGTTCATTTGTGAATGTGCATGTGAGTATGTCTTTAAATGTATGCATGACCATGGCAATAATGAGAAAATGATTGCAGGAAAAACGTTATCTCCCCTACATTTAAAAACTGTGTATTTCAAATGTCATAAATACAAAGAGAAATCAAGTCCAACACAAAAATATCAATCTTCAACTCCAGTGTCAAGGCCGTTCAATTATATAGCTCTAGTTTATAGCATTCTGAAATGTCCAGGGTAAAAGAGTTTTTGGGAAACTCAAAAACACACATAGTAGAGAACTGGATACACATGTCAAAGATATGAGTCAGTCATGGAGACAACTTGAGCTGATAGTATACAACAAGAGGAGTTGGCATACATTTGTTGATGACCTAGGCTGTTTAGGGAGCTAAAAGTGATAATGATGATGTGACATAAATGCCAGGATTGATACAAAATTTGTTTCAGGCTGATTGTGAAAACCGCTGCACTAAAACTGAGATACAGTATACTGACTTCTTGGACATGCCAGAAAGTCAACAACAGTTATGCTTATTTGGAGACGAAAAAGGTATGTATAATAGCAATGTTATTATTTTAAATTCATATTTTGGCTACATAAGTTTATATGACTTCAATATCTGCACAGTATGACATTTAACTCTTACTATACGGCTGGAAACAGGCTGCATCACTGCAGTCTGGCTGAGAGAGTAGGGATCGAAGAGGGAAGGCTAACCCAGTCCCAAAAAATGCCGCGCGGAAGTCGGTTGTGTCGACTGAAAGGCACAAATATCACAGATTCGCTGTAAACGGGCACAACTCAACCAATGTCCTTTTCAGGACGAACGAGGAAGAAGAAGAAGTATTCAATCAGTTTACATTTTCAGCATGGTGTATTGTTATTCGTCATTAATATTCGATTTTAATACCTTTGTTGTTCGGCTGTTGACCGTAAAGAAAGTTTTTCTAACCAAAATGGCTTCATCTTCAAACTATTGTAAACAAAGGTTATCGGCTGTGCAAGCAGCATGACTTGTTTATTCTTGGATTGAACATGAGGATGATCAGTTATCGAGTGATGATGACAGTTCAGATTCAGAATATATTTTGCCCAGCGAAGATATATGTAATCAAAACACTGAATCAGATGAGAAGGGGGCGTTTCCCCTAGCTGGTTCTGTCAGTAGTACTAGCACTAGAAATGCCAGGCCAGTGAAAAGACAACAAGGAAAAGGTCAAGCTCCCATAAAGAAAAGACTAAGAGAAGATACATCTAGATCACCCCATAGAGAAGCAGAACCCACAAGTACTGATGGTAATACAAGTACATTGAATGAGGAAATTAGGTGGAATGAAGTTGATGCTGGCTCAACACAAAATGCTTTCCGCTTTGTACTGCCTCATGCTAGGATTACAGGTGTGAATCCAAATATTACACCTGATGATTCTTCTGCATTTTATTGTCTCAAAGCTCTTTTAACTAATGAGATTATAGAAGAGCTTGCTGTTTCTATAAATGAATATGCTGATCGACTCTGTCAGTCAAAATCAGAAACGGCGACAAAAAGATCTGTCTATCAAAACTGGTATCCAGTTACATCTCCAGAACTGTGCAAGTTTTTGGCTGTGATAATAGCAATGGGGATTGGGAAAAAAACCAGCCATTAGTGATTATTGGTCTAATTAAGGCTTAATGCAAACTCCCTGGTACAGACAGATGTTTACACAGGATAGATTTCAGATGTTATATCACACAATGTTTCATGTGAGTGATATAGGCACACAAGGTAAAGCAAAGATCGAACCATTTCTACAGAAAATGTTATCTAGATTCTAGGAAGAATTTTACCCTTATAAGGAGCTGTCTTTGGATGAATTGGTAATTGGGTGGAAAGGCAGATGGGCTTACAGACTATTCATTGCCTCCAAACCCAAAAAAATATCACATGAAGACTGTTACGGATGGGATTTTCTTGTAGTAATAAATTTGAAGAAGTTGGACATGTAATGAAGATCATCAAAAGTGTAGAAACATCGTAACTTGTAACACAAATGAAAATGGGTGAGAACATGATATCAATTCGTCGAAGAATGCAAGTCTTCAGGTGGATGGGTCCACATAATATGTTGATGTTTAATATACATTGAAGATTCAAGTTCATATAACTGACATGACATATGGTACATACATATCATCGAGTCCTCCAACAGTCTTGTCTTAACCATACATTTCTGGCCGCTGTACTAGAGGTAAAATCCAACCAAGTAATGTGGGTCAGACAATGTAGACATAGAATTATGTATTGAGTACTTCTTAAGTTATCATGAACCTTCTAGCTTAATTCTGATTCATCATGATAGGAAACTCTTTACAGAGCGATACAACAGGAAGCAATCTGATCATCAGAAGAATTCCCCCCGTCCGACAAGTGTTTTGGCCCTATAGACTCCTTTACACTCTAAGGGGGGGGGGGGGCGGGGGGGGGGGACGACTTGGGTCATGCTCCCAAACGTCTCAGCCTCCTGTTGTGTTGTATCAAAAATGAACCCATTTCACTTATGGTAGCAACTTTAATCCACAACTCTGCCAGCCGTGGAGGCAATTGTGAAAGTAACAAAGCAAAGACAAATTATTCCGTTCGTTCCGTTGCACACACTGAGACACCATCGTGAAGCCGATGAGTCTAGCCACTGCGCGTTGGCCACTGAAATTCTGACACTGGACACCCCTATAATATACACCACCTGTTGCCGCTCAGTCACAGCCAGTTCACTGGTACACCAAAAAACTCAGCGTATTGTGGACTTAGAAAAATTCCTGGTGTTTTATGTACCGCAGCATTTATTGTCACGATTTCCATTGCCCATTGCGGTTGTTCCACAGCCAGCCTGATGCCTTTTCGGCAGTTTCACTAAGCCTTTTCAGTGCCCTTCTTCTTGACTGTCCCCTCAGCCCCAACAGTTTCAATAGATCATACACTGATGCAGCCACAAGCCCTCTTGCGCCCACTTCAACCGTCATGACCCTTGCAGTGAACCCATCGTGTCTCAGATCCGCGGCCAGATCACTATACTTGGCCGCTTTGATAGAGTCAAATTAATCTTGACCCATCACCCTCACAGTACTACTGTCAAACAGATCCTTTTCCGCCACCTCCCTATCCTCCAAGCAGAGCCTCTGACCCAAAAAGTATTCAGTGAAGCACCTTTGGTGGCATATAGACGTGACAAGAACTTGAAGGATCTTCTTGTTCACAGCCGTCTCCCAAAGGAGAATGCCACTCACTTTGGCACACTACCCTGTGGTCGGACACGATGCAACACGTGCAAGTATGTCATCTCAACCCAGAAGGTGTCCTTTCCTAAGGCTACGTACACCATCACTAGTAGCTTCACGTGTGAATCGCGCAATGTCATTTATACGATCATATGTAAACGTTGCTGCAAAACCTATATTGGCCAAACAGACAAACGACTTGGGGACAGATTCAGCCAGCACTTAAATGACATCGCTCAGCAAAAGTCAACACCAGTTGCTATACACTTCAATGGTCCTGACCACCATGGTCCCATCGACATCCAGGTCACAGCGATCCGATCCTGCTCCTCTTACACTGCCAGCCGAGAACAGCTTGAGAACCGTCTTATCCACCGCATGGGGTGTCTAAAACCAGCCGGTCTCAACACTTTTCACACCTTTGTCTGAGGTCACCCTCTCCTCTCTTGCTCTATTTTACTCTTTCCACTCTTATCCTATTCTTCTATTTGTATGCCATATACATTTTTTTATTTCATATTTATCTATCTCCCACTCATTCTGTCCCCTTCTATTTCCAGTCCCCACTTTTATCACGTTGGGTAGTTTATTTTCCGGTTTCGTTTTTTAGTTTCTTAGTATGCATTGTGTACATCCGGCGGCGGAAGTCGCTTTCTGTTCAGCCACGCGCTTATCAACAGGACAGCGATTTTGATAGAATTTCGGTTCTTGCCTTCAGGGAAGTACCCAGTTTTTATTTTATTTAGTTTTTATGTGTCCTATCTAGCCTTCACTTTCTTTCCTTTCCTGACGAAGGCCTTGTGGCCGTAACGTAAACTATTTTCTTTGTCTTTTGTCCTCGTAAGACGAATCACCTTTTTTCGATTTTTTTTCAAACCCATCCAGTTTCTCTGGTGTCTCGGACCTCCGAACTTTTTTTGTTTGTTTTTTTTTTTTTTAATTAATGAAGAAAGATATCCCGTTCAACCGCTGATGCGTTATAATTAGGATATATATTGTTTTCAATTTTTTTCCTTAACCAGCGGCACTTGGGCTTTCAGCCCTTCGGCCCAATGACATGTCATTGCGAGGCTGGGGAACCTGAGGACTTTCCTTCCAACCCGGTCAGGAGCTTCGCTCCTTCCCATCCACAGAGGGTTTATCACAGGAGCGGTTCAGGTTATTCAGTCAAATTTCCGGTCGTAAACATTCCTTCAAACGCTGACGCCCGGATTTGAACCATGAACACCTGGTCGCCAGTACAACGCCGAAGCCATTACACCAGCGCGGCTCCCGTTTTCAATTTTAAACAATATGAACCACTGCCGATATGAGAAAGTGGCATAAAATTAGTCAAATCATTGTAAATAGGGACACTCACAATTGGGCTTATACGTTAATTAAAAAAAAAAATAAACCTGGATCTGGAGCTTTTCATGTGATGCGAGAATGAAAAATATATTAAAATGTGTTTGGCTTTTTTTTGTGTGGCTTTTTTCTAGTATTGTTTGGCTTTAAATTAACATTTCGATCTGGCAACCCTGACTGGCAACTACAAAACCTTTAGGCAGGGCTGAGAGATTCCATGTGTAAGTTATGAAAATTGTCATTATTTATAAACAGATACGAGGGATATATGCCTTTGTCATCTTCAAGTTTCGTGCTCGGTGACGTAGGTGACCATGACGGTTCATAATTTCTTTCGCACGAGGCTGTTTATAGTTTCGTTGTTAAAGGACAGTGTGACTGGAGACCTCCATTTTGGATTTGTAAATTTATGATAGGAAACTCTTTACAGAGCGATACAACAGGAAGCAATCTGATCATCAGAAGTAGTCCCCCCATCCGACAAGTGTTTCGGCCCGATTACTCCTTTACACTCTAAGGGGGGCGGGCCCACTTGGGTCATGACTCCCAAGCGTCTCAGCTTCCTGTTGTCTTGTATCGAAAATGAACCCATTTCACTTATGGTAGCAACTTTTAAATCCACAACGCCAGCCGTGGGGGTAATTGTGAAAGTAACAAAGAGAAGACAAATTATTCCGTTCATTCCGTCGCCCTTCACAACTAAGGACACACACTGAGATACTAGCGCGCAGTCGATGAGCCTTAGACCCTGCGCGCCGCAAGCCACTGAAAATCTGTACCTGACACTCCCTATAGTATGCATCGCCTGTTGCCCCAGAGTCGCAGCCCTTTCACTAGTACACCAAAAAAACTCCGCGTTGTGGACTTAGAAAAATTTTGGTGTTTTCTGTACCGCAGCGTTTATTGTCATGATTTCCATTGCCCATTACGGTTTGCTGTCTTCACATAATTTCTGCAAGACTTGTAGAAGCTCTGTATAGCATGAATCAGAGGTGCTGGAATGTTCTTCCTTGCCAAACAGTCCCAAAGTTTGCTCCAGGGGACCCTGTCAAATGCCTTATCCAGATCTATGAAACAGAGATGGATCTCACTCTTATACTCAAGAGCTCTTTCACTCAGCTGTCTGAGTGTGAAGATTAGGTCTTTAGTACTTCGGTTTGCTTGGAATCCACACTGGACCTCATCCAATTTTAGCTCATATGTTTTGAAGATATCAACGGTGCAAAGTCTTTACTTTCAACGGAAAATTTATTATGATCATATTGTGAGTGCCAATGTAGAATTGCTTCTTCTCCAGTAATAAGTCAGTGAGTTCTCTTGATGTGTACTTGTTATTCAGTAAATAAATGGTGGCCTTTATTGGGATCAGAAACATCTTTAGAACTGTCATCAGAGACATGAAGCATAATATGATATAATGCTTGATTTCTATTTCTTGAAAACATGTGACTAAACCAAAGTGTATACAATTCTGCAGATGTAGACCAGTAGTCATGAATGAATGGTTTCTTCTGAATCCCAATATTTATTAGAACAGCAGTAAAGTTTTCCAGTTCAGGGCATGTGACTTTAGTCCATCAAGCATACATTAAATACACTGACAAACAACATTTTTCTTTCTTATATAAGAATAAGTGTTCTTAGGTCAGTTTCTTGCGCTGATTTCAAATTTGAAATCCGTTTATCTCTATCACGTCGGGTTCTTAAGATATTTGTGAATAAATATATTTTTGGGAAACCGTTATTTGCTCCGTTTCATTTTTACTTTATAACTTTTTAAAAATTAATAAAATGCAAAATAATTCTACTTTTTATACTGCTAAAAGATGCATGACATATGTTACGTTATATTTCAAATAGTTACTGTATTTTGAAATAATTCTGAGTGAAATATGGCTTCTAGAAGTTGTAGAAATTCGGCTGATCTGTTCTGATACGTGTGCGGATATTTTACCGATCGTGTTCACCAGAAAAACTTTACACCATTGCTAAAGAAAGCATATGAACTTTATTTCGATTCGAAAGTTGATGATGCAAATAAATCTTGGAAGCCAAATGCAGTTTGTTCGACTTGTGCAAATACATTGGCAGGTTGGTTACGAAAATCGCCGAAGCATAAGTCGATGCCTTTTGGAGTGCCAGTAATATGGCGTGAACCGACAAATCACGCTACTGATTGTTACTTCTGCTTGACAAATATCCATGGTTTCACTTTTGAAACTAGAAAGTCTGTGATTTATCCAAATATTGAATCGGTTTGGAAACCAGTGCCTCATGATCCAATCACGTGTCCGATCCCAGTTCCACCAGAACAATATCCGTTGGACGTGAATGAACCATCAGAAAGTGATAGTTTACCTGCTTTAGAAACTAATTCTGACTCGGATTATGTACCGGTGAATGATGGTGTTCACTTAATTAACCATTCAGAACTTTCAGATCTAATACGTGATCTCGCTCTCACCAAAGGACAAGCGGAATTACTCGGTTCGCGACTCAAAGAATGGAATCTTTTAGCGCCCAAAACTCCGATATCTAAATTTCGTCATAGACAGAGAGAACTTGTTCAATACTTTGAGATGGATGATGACATTTGCTTTTGCAAAGATGTAAACGGTCTAATGGTGCACCTCGGTCATGAGAACATAGTCAACGAATGGCGACTTTTCATCGACTTTTCCAAGACTAGTCTAAAAGCCGTGTTATTGCATAATGGAAATTTATTTTCATCAATTCCAGTCGCCTACTCTGTTCATATGAAAGAAACTTATGACAATATGGCTATACTTTTGGCAAAAATAAAGTACAATGACTACCAATGGCGGATTTGTGGAGACCTAAAGGTCATTGCAATTCTCACGGGCATGCAGACTGGGTATACTAAATTTTGTTGCTTCCTATGTGAATGGGACAGCCGCAACAGACAGGAACATTATGCAAGAAAGGTGTGGCCTATCAGGGATCGTATGCAGCTCGGGCATAAAAATGTAATACACGAGCCATTAGTTAACAAAGACAGCATCATTTTACCACCGTTACATATAAAGTTGGGGCTCATGAAGAATTTCGTAAAAGCGTTAGATAAAACGAGCAAAGCTTTCACTTATCTTCGAGAAAAGTTTCCGCAAATTAGCGATGCAAAGATAAAGGAAGGTATCTTTGTAGGACCTCAGATTAGGAAAGTTATTGCAGACAAACAATTTGAGAACTTGTTACATGGTAGTGAACTTCGCGCATGGATGGCATTCAAATCGATCGTGGATAACTTTCTGGGAAATCACAAATCTGTCGACTATGTGCATATTGTTAAGCAGTGCATAGATGCATACAGAATTATGGGCTGTAACATGTCCCTCAAAATCCATTTGCTCGATTCGCATCTTGACTTTTTCCTTGACAACCTTGGCGAAGTCAGCGATCAACATGGAGAACGATTCCATCAAGATATCGCCGTAATGGAGTCACGTTATCAAGGGCGGTGGAGTGTGACCATGCTTGCCGATTATTGTTGGATGCTTCATCACGATGTACCACATGCCATTCACTGACGAAAGTCGACTGCAAAGAAATTCAAGCCTACATAACTGTTATACTTCTTGTACAAATGATGTTGTAATACTGTATGCGTTGTTAAAAAACTTCAATTGCGTATTTCTAGAGATCCCGACCTGATAGAGAAAAACGGTTTGCAGATTTAAAAACAGCGCATTAAAATTGACCAGAAAAACATAGAAATGTTAGAGAAAGAAAAAAAAAATTTTTTTTTGTTAGTCAGTGATATTGGTTCAAAGAAATTTTCTGAATACATTTGAGTTTGGCATAATAACTGATGCATGTAATCTTTAATTTCATCAGTAAATAAAACACTATATCATTTCAGTGGGGTTGACAGGTCAAGCCCCCTTAGTCACACCTTTTATTCAAAACTGAAATACATTCTGTGTCAAGCCTTCAGCAATTTCTATCCACTCTGGGACATCCTGTGAGATTCTACTTGCCTCTCAACTTGTAGCTGTACTGTTAAATTTACTGGTTGTTTGAATTGGGTTTTTACCCTTTCTTTTCTCTTTACTAGCACAAACTTTAGCAGTTGTTATGGTACATCATACCTGTTCATTCAGCTGCTCAGTATCCCCATAGATTAATCACATTCATGAATATTCTAACATGAAGTCTTAGCAAAGTCCTCATCTGAATCACTAAGACTAACTGAAAAAACTACTGTCGCTATAATTCTCTTCTGTTCACTGAAAAATAAGCAGCCATTCTTGATCAGCTTACAGCTAGTGTTAAGAAAATGAATCTCTTGCCATTGCTCGTTAACAAATGATTAGCAGCACTACTAACAGTTATAAAAAAGTATAACATGTCAGCTTCATACATTTTTTTCCCCATTCTAAAATGTTCACACACGTGTCCAATGTATTGAAATGATTTAAACCAGCTCACTGCCAGATATTTTAAAATTTTCATTTCAAATTCAGACATATAACATGCTGGCACAAGATATAATAATAATAATAATAATAAATTCTTTAAGCGCCAAACACGGCGCATAAGGCAGAAACCAGTGCTCTCCAGGTTGTTCGTTGTGACGCCACTCCTCTTAGCTCTTGCACATTATTTAGGCCCAACGTTCTTCCTTCTCTTATTATTGTTCTTCTGAGTGTTTCTTTTGGTCTTCCTTTTTTCCGCTTACCCTCAGGAACCCAAGTGAGCGCTTGTAGTGGTATTCTGTTGTTTTGCATTCGTAGGACATGACCGATATATGACCATCGTCTTTTCCTTATATAGTCGGAGACATATTTCTGCCTAGAGTCTTCTCTTATTTGTCGATTAGTCTTGAATTCTTTCCAACTGATGTTCATGAGTTTTCTAAGACATTTGTTCTCGAATGTATTCAGCTTGTTCTCCAATGATTTTGTTATTTTCCAACTCTCACAGCCGTATGTTAACACTGAGATGACATTTGAATTAAACAGACGAAGCTTGGTATGTATATTCAATGATCGTAATTTCCAAATGTTAGATAATCTATTGAAGGCGCTAGCTGCCAAAGCAATTCTAGTATGGATTTCTCTTGTTGTGTCACCATCCTGAGTCATTTTACTGCCTAAATAATTGAAACTTTCAACTTCTGTAGTTTTTCCCCGTTCAAGATGATATCAAAGGTCTCGTTAGAAAAGTTCATAGCTTTAGTTTTAGAGGCATTTATTTGGAGACCTATTTTAACTGAGAGATGACACAAATTATTTATTGCTTCTTGGGATTGTCTTGGTGTTGAACTAAAGAATGCTACATCATCTGCGAAATCCAGGTCCCCCAGGAATTTTCCATTTGTCCATTTTATACCCAATTGTTCATTGTGGGTATAGTTTCTCATAACCCAATCAATAGCTATTCCAAAAAGTAGTGGTGACATAATACAGCCTTGTTTCACCCCTGTTTCTACTGTAAACCATTCTGTATTCCCTTTATTTGTTCTAACACAACATCTTGCATTGTCATATAGCGCTTTGATTATATTCACATATTTTGTTGGAAAACCATAGATTGTAAGTATCTTCCACAATGATGGGCGGTGTAGACTATCAAAGGCTTTTTGAAAATCGACGAAGGTGATAATAAGTGGCGATTGCCTTTCCACTGATTCTTCTATAATTGTTCTTAGTGTGAATATTTGATCAATACATGATCGTTTCGGCCTGAAACCCGCTTGTTCTTCTCTGATCTTCTCGTCAGCATGCAATTTAAGTCTTTCTAACATCATGCAACATAATAATTTTCCAGGTACTGATAATAGAGATATACCACGCCAGTTATTACAGTCTGATAGATCACCTTTCTTCGGTAACTTTACAATAATACTGTCTTTCCATTGTTGTGGTGGTTGTTCTTCTCTCCATACTTCATTTATAATATCTAAAATTCTCAAGAGGTTGTTGTCATTAACTGCTTTAATCATTTCCCCTGAAATTTCGTCAACTCCAGCAGCTTTAAAATTTTTTAATCTTTTAATGGCTTGTTTGATCTCGTCCAGCGTGAATTCATCGCAAGTTATTGGCAAGGTGGTTGTGGATGTTTCATTATTAAAATCAGGTGTTACTGTTGGTGGTGGTCTGTTTAGCACCTCCATGAAGTGCTCAGCCCATCTCTTCATTTGTTCTTTTTCTGTTGGTATTGAATTCCCTAATTTACCTTTAACAGGTGTTTCCATAGCAGTAGGCTGGTGACATAGTTGTTTTGTAATTTGATAAAGGCACCTACTATTACCAGTTCTTGCAGCATTTTCAGCTTCTACGGCCAGTTCATTGATGAAATGTCTTTTATCTCTTCGAGTTTTTTTGTCTTCACTTCTTTATTTAACAAGTTATAAGTTAGTTTGCAAGATTCAACTGCATTATGTGTACTTGCCGCTAGTAGTTTAAGTTTTGCTGTTTTCCTTTCTTGTATTTTATCCCAAGTATCTTCTCTCATCCATTTTTTCTTTTTATGTACTAGGTATCCGGTGGTCGCTACAGCTGCTTCTGTCATTGCTGTTCTCAGTTGTTCCCATTTAGTATCGATTGTCTTGGTGGTGATATCGTTGTCAATTTTGCCTAAAGCATCGAAATAGTTGTTCATTTTGACATTAATATTCCTTCTTTATATCATTTGATTGCAGTCTGTGTACATCTATTCTTCTATTTTTATTCGGTTGGTATAACTTCTTCAGTTTAATTCTCATTTTAGCTATGCAGAGGTTATGATCGCTTCCGATCTCTGCACCTCTGTATGCTCTTACGTCTTGAACTGATGAGCGAAATTTAGCGCTTATGCAGAAGTGATCTATCTGGTTCTTAGTTCTGCCATCAGGTGAATTCCATGTTATCTTGTGGATATTCTTATGTGGAAAGATGGTGTCTGCCACAACGAGGTTTGATATTTCACAAAGTTCTAGAAGTCTTTCGCCATTTTGATTCATACAGCCTATGCCATGAGTACCGAGATATCTTTGTACTCCATCGTTGTTGTCACCTACTTTGGCGTTAAAATCACCCATGACTGCTATTATGTCATGCTTGGGTATTGTGTTGATGGTACTTAGAAGTGCTTCATAGAAGTCATCTTTTGTGGTATCAAGAGCGTCGTTAGTTGGTGCATAACATTGTACAATTGAGAGCTTGAAAAATCGTGTCTGAAATCTAGCTAATATTAGCCTCTCATTGATAGGTACCCAGCTGATAAGCGATGCTGCTGCTTTCTGTGTCATTAGGATGGCTACTCCCTCTGTGTGACGATTATCATTACTACCAGAGTATATAATTTGCTTTTTTTTCTTCTGAAATATATTTTATGCCCTTCCCCGTCCATCTACACTCGCTGACACCCAATAAGTCCAACTTATAATTATCCATTTCTTTAATTACTTCTTCCAATTTTCCGTCTTGATACATAGTTCTTACATTCCAGTATCCAATTTTAGAAATCTCCTTAGCCCCCAAGATATTAGAGTGAGTCATGTTTACTGTCGAGCCTGGTTCTGTTTCGGTAACAATAGCTTGTTTTACGATAGTGAATTGTTAACTCACTGATCAACCCTCCGATCCAACCGACCGATTCGAGGGTTTCGAGGTCAGTTATAGGAAAATATCTACACCACTAGATACTCTGGTGTATCTTTAATTCTATAATTTAACATAACATGGTGATATCCATCGAAATATACACATTCCTGATGTTTTTCTTTCGGCGTCTAAGGTGAGAAACGAATTTCACCTCCATCTTGGAAGGGTAGATATGGCTTGCAGATAAATGTAAATGGCAAAGTGGTGTGTAGTACTACTTGTGGGTTAGAGCGAGTTAAAACTGTTTGACAAGACTTGAAACTGACTTGTAATAAGGTTAAGGCTTGCTCTAATGTAAGTACCAATAGCCAGTCTCGCAACATAAAAGATGCAGTGTCCTTATCCAAACTTCTATTATGATAAAAAATATTCAGTTTAACACCACTTAAAATTATTATATAGGGCCTATGGGGCCTCTAAGTCCAAATAATTTCTTCAGTTGCAAAAACCCTGATGTGGCTTCACTTTTTCTGTCCTATTGCTGTAAATAATGTAAATTTAAATTTCAAAATTTGTGAGTGTTTGCATGTTTGTGTTTTTTCATTTCCTAAAAGTTGTCTGTTCATACCTGTCACAGTGTAACAACCACACACACACAAAAATATTAAAAAAAGGGACAGGATGGAAGTAGAGCAGTGTGAAGGCTTGAAGTGTTTGGACTGATTTTTTAATGTGCTTTTAATTTGTCATCATCAACAACATGTAGCACTTGTACCTCACAAGATCTTCATTTTCCCCTGCCACTCCTACACTAATCATTATATATTTGTTTTCGTTCTTGCTATAATCATTTATTAGTTGATTAATTTCCAGCTCTACTTTTCCAATTTCTCAAGCTGTGCACTCCCTACCAAGGCTGTTGATGACTTGCTGATACTTTATTTAGTTCTCACCTTACTTACTCCACACTTACCCTTTGAATATATTTTTAACTGTGGTCACCTGATCTATTGTTCCATCTGCCATTCATTACATCTCTCTTTATTCTTACTATGAGGGAAGGTCAAAAAGTAATGCCACCTATTTTTTATGTATGTAAATACTGCATCGGTGTGCAATTTGTAAATTTAGCAGGAATCCTCAAACACTCTTCTGCATTGTATAGCATTACCAACCTGTTTCAGTAACAGGTGGCACCACTGTAACAATTTAAAAATGGCTGCCAAAGACGTTCGGTTAAAACAACGTTATGTCATAGAATGTTGACAGACACATAAAGAAACAAGGAAAACCATAGTCATCAACCGCCTGCACCATTACGAAACCGAAGAAGAGTTTTTATCGAATATTGTGACAGGTGATGAGACTTGGGTTCATTTTTTTGAACCAGAATCCAAGAGGCAGTCAATGGAATGACATCACACAACATTGCCGACAAGAAAGAAGTTCAAAAGTTCACCATCTGTAGGGAAAGTTATGGCCTCCGTGTTTTGGGATGAGAAGGGTGTGATTCTTCTGGACTTCTTGGAACAGGGAAACACGGTGAATGCAGACCATTACATTGAAACTTTGAAGAAGCTTAGAGGTCGTCTTCGGCGACTTTACCCATTAAAAGATCAGAGAACTGCACTACTGTTGCACGATAATGCCATGCCACACACCACTAAACGCACCATTGATGCGATTGCAGAATTAGGCTGGTCATTATTACCACATCCCCCTTACAGTCCCGATCTTGCACCTTCTGACTTTCATCTGTTTGGACCACTGAAAGAAGATCTTCGCGGACATCACTTTGAGGACACCGAGACCCTTAAACGCGCTGTATGCCAGTGGTTTAAAAAAAAGGACACAAATTTTTACTGTGCGGGGATACATGCCCTTGTGAGAAGATGGGAAAAAACTGTAACAAATAACGGAGACTACATTGAGAAATAAATTTTTGAAGTTCAGACTTGGGGCTACATTTCAATGTGAATTTTATCTGTTTTCTTGCCTATTGAATGAAATTAAAAATTACGAGGCATTACTTTTTGACCGTCCCTCGTACTTTTATACCAGCTATGTTCCCATGAAGGGTGTGTCTTCTGTCTGTAGTTATCAGCAAATAGGCTTTTTGCCTGGACATCACATATCTGAATCTAATCAATACCAATCCAAGCATGTACTTTCTAGTCACAGTAGGTTTATCTCATGCACAGCCCATGATGATATGCATCCCTTCATTTTGATTGTGTTCCCATCCATGTACATTGTAATATTGACAGCATGAATATTCCCAGTTCATACTCGATTACTGACATGACCAGCTGTTGATATAGAAGAAACAATCTTCTCTGCTCCAGGTGTGTAGCAGTCATTGTTTGTAAAGCTGCCAGACCTCACTAGCACATCTGTGTTCAGCTCAACGTGGTACTTGTACGATGGCCTATATTTGTTCTATAATTATTATTTGATACTGTCCCCATCGAGGCCAGCTCCTTGACGTGGAGATGGGGCTCAAGTACAGCCATCAGCGGCTGAAAAACCAAGACTGGCCAGGCCCTCCTACACTCGAGCAAGACCACAGTCTGCCCTAGCAAGTCAAGGTGCTGAAGACGGAGGCAACCAGCCAAGAGGCGCACCACAGCAATCAGGATGCCACGCACATGCGCTATGGAAGTATGCCTATATCTGTGACGGACACCCAGGCTGGTGCAGTGCCGGGCCCTCTGCCTCGGAAGGGCCCAACCCCTACTACTGGGGGTCCTTCTCAATTGCCCCGTGGAGCCAGGAGGCATGAGAATAGAGCTACTGGCCAAGCAAAGAAAAGACCATTTAAAATAATGCACTGGAATGCTGAAGGCGTCAATAGTAAAAAAGACGGATACAGCAAAAAATTAGAGCTCAAAAATATCTTGAATGAAGAGCAAGTAAATGTATGTTGCTTGCAAGAAACCCACCTCAACAAAGACATAGCCTTCAAAATCAGAGGCTACCAGTGCTACCGATCTGACCGAATAGACAGGCGAAAAGGTGGAATACTGACACTCGTGAGGAATAACATCAGTGCATGTCAGCTTGAAACATATATGGAGGGGGCGGAATACCAGATGCTTCATCTCAGGACAGAAAGTTCAGAATTCCACCTGCTCAACTACTACTGTCCGAGCGACCGCCCACTGGCACTAGATACAATCCCAGCAAAAGAAAGACTGATTGTATGCGGAGACTTCAACAGCCACTCACAGAGCTGGGGCTATGATCACATGGACAGGAGAGGTGAGGAGCTTGAAAACTGGCAGGATGACAATGGGCTTATCCTGATTAACCAGCCAATCGACCCACCAACCTTCTACTCGAGATCATGGCACACCACCTCTACACCAGACCTGGCATTCCACTCACCCAGCCTGGAGTGGAACACCACACGCGTTGTAGGGAAACAACTTGGAGGCAGCGACCACCGGCCAGTCTTCCTAATTGTGGAAAATGAACTTGTCAAGGAGAGCAGCACTCTCTCTAGGTGGAACTACAAGAAGGCAGACTGGACAATGTACCAGCACCGTACTAGTATACTGGCTAGAGATCTGACTGTAGACAAAGACATCAATAAGCTAGTCGATGAATTCAGCAGATGCATATTACAGGCTGCTCGTGAAACAATACCTAGAGGGGCTCGTAAGCACTACAAACCATATTGGAATAGTGAACTAGAGCAGCTGCACAACGACGTGGAAACATCTCGAAAGCAGGCAGAGACCAGTCCATGCCAAGAACACCACAATAACTACCAGCAAGCTAAGGCCAAATTTCAAAGGGCCAAGTTGCAGGCCAGGAGAAGAAGCTGGAAGGAGAAAACAGAGTCCTTGAACTTCGAAAGAGATACAAGGAAACTGTGGAAGCTGGTAAAACAACTTAACGATGAAGGTACAGAGAGAAACTCAAGGATTGCTCTGTACAAAGATGGAAACATCCTCATGGGAAAACAGGCAGCTGATCACTTTGCAGACTCCTTTGCTAAAGACAACAACATCGAAGTTAGCCCAGAGAAGCAACAGGAGACTCGTGAGAAACAACAAATACGCAGGACGAGATGGAACCATACCTGAAGTTATGGAGGCACCAATCACATTTAGAGAACTGGAGCTTGCAATATCCAAATTGAAAATGAGAAAGTCGCCAGGAGTTGATGGAGTGTCCAATGAAATGATTAAGAACTTGGGAACCGCAGCAAAAACAAAGCTGCTGCAGATCTTCAATATCTGTTGGAACTCAGGCAGAGTTCCACAGACCTGGAGGGAAGCAATCATGATACCACTCCTAAAACCAGGAAAAGACAGTTCCACTGCCTCCAGCTACAGACCAATCAGCCTTACAAGCTGCTTCTGCAAAACAATGGAACGTATCATCAACCTCAGGCTACAGTGGTACCTTGAAAGTGAAAACCTTCTTGTACCATAGCAGGCAGGCTTTAGGCAGTGTTATTCCACCGAAGATAGGCAACTTACCTTTCCCAAGAGATTGAGGATGCGTTCCAAGATAAGAAACTGGTACTAGCAGCATGGATAGATCTAAGGAAAGCATTTGACAAGGTTTGGAAAGAAGGGCTTCTGAAGAAACTGAGAAATTGTAGAGTGAATGGTAAGATGTACAAATGGGTGAAAGCATACCTGCATAACAGAAGAGCCCGAGTACAACTAGATGGCCTCAAGAGTAAGAAAATTCTACTGCGTCATGGCGTCCCTCAGGGAGGGGTTCTGTCCCCCACACTTTTCCTAGTCTACATCAACGACCTGGTTGCTGAACTACCACATGGAATGAAAGTGGCAATGTACGCTGATGACCTGGTAATATGGTGCACAGATGAGCATGCAACAGTGGCCACCAAACTGCTACAAAGAGCTATAGATGCCTTAACCTCATGGGCAAATAGATGGTGTGTCAGCATCAATACAGACAAGTGCAGCACTACGCTCTTCACCCTCTCTCCCAAACAAAAAGCTGGTGTCATCAAGATAAACGAAGAGCTCCTGAGAGAAGATAAACAACCCACCTATCTCGGAGTTACATTCGATGATAGGCTGACATGGAAGCAGCACATCAACAAAGCAGCAACAAAGGCCAGGAGGAAGTTAGCCATCCTGAGAAAACTAAGTGGAACCACATGGGGAGCCAGCGGGAAAATACTTAGTAAAGTTTACCAGCAGGGCATACGACCACACCTGGAATATGGGTCAGCTGCGTGGTGCCCAGCATCAAACACCACATTACAAGAGCTAGATAAGGTGCAAAACCAGGCACTTAGGGTCATCACGGGGGCAATGAAATCAACGCCTATAGTGAAGATGGAGAAAATGGGGAGGATACAAGCACTGAGAGAAGGCAGAGACACAAAAGTGCTAACACAGGCAGAAAAGTTCCTCTGTATGCCGAGCCATCCAATGAAGGACAGATTCCAAAACCTAGCAATAGGGCGACTGAAAAGAAGCAGCTTTATCCACCAGGCCAAACGATTACGTAGACAAACCTCAGACCTGCCTGAAGTTAACAGCCCCCTAAAGTCTGTGCCAGAACAAACCCCTTGGAGAGAGGAGCATGGGCTACCAGTACACATCCACACAAAAGTGAAAGGAATATTCGACAGGGATGAACAGAACAGCGTGCAACGTAGGACAGTCACTCTCAGTTTCCTGGATGATGAATACCCACAGGACCTCTGGGTCCGAGTATACACGGATGGGTCAGCACAGAATGCAGTAAAGAATGGAGGAGCAGGAGTGTACATAGAATACCCAAACAACACTAGGGATACTGTCAGAGTACCAACGGGGAAATTCTGTAACAACTATGATGCAGAAGTCCAGGCAATCAAGGTGGCAACTGAGAAACTATTGAACACCAATCTCGGTTCACAGCCTGTAGTATTCCTGACAGATGCAAGATCAGCACTCCAAGCACTTCAGTCCAGAAAATTGCCAGGCATACAAGCCCTACTTTCTGAACTGTGCAACCAGCGCAGGGTCACCATGCAGTGGATACCGTCTCATTGTGGAATACCAGGAAACGAGAGAGCAGATGGACTGGCTAAAGAAGGTGCTGCAGACGAGCAACCGGATGTACCAGTTACATACCATCAGAAGAAAAAGATGATCAAATCTATCAGAAAGCCACCAACACCAACGCAGGATGACTACCAAGCTATGAACAGATCAGAACAAATAGTCATTCTGCGCCTCAGAACAGGACACAACCGCCTCCGCAGCCACATGTATACAAAATTCAAGATTGGCAATTCAGCCATGTGTACATGTGGACAGGCACCCCAGACTGCGGAGCACGTACTTCAAGATTGCCCCGAATATGATATATTGAGGCAAACCCACTGGCCCAGAGAAACAACACTGGAAGCAAAACTATATGGACCTCTGTATGAACTACAAAAGACAGTGAAGTTTATACAAGAAACAACATTGCAGATATAGACAATATAGTTCAAGCGAACGAAAGAAGAAGAAGAAGAATTTGATACTGTAATAAAAGGGAAAAATTACATTAAACAGCAAAATTGACTTGTTTAAAAGCAAAAAAAAAAATGCTTCAATGGTTGGAAATTTATGCATCTGAGAATACGCCCCCTACATTTATTCCTGTGAGAACACACCCCCTACTTTACATTTATTCATGTGAGAACACTAGTAGTTTTGAATTATGTGAGGTCCTCATTAGTGCTTCTCTAGCATAAAATGTGACTACACTGTACCTCACAGGGAGCTAAAAGCTAAGGAACAGAAGAGATCTATTGATGACAAAGGGAAATAAAGTGGCTAAATGGGAAAATTTATATCTAACTTCCTTCTTTTATTTAACTATTATGTGATAGAATTTACTAAAATGTAGCACTTTCTGGCAATATTTGTAACTCATTTGTATATGTGATTTCAAGAACAGTACCCAAAAACAAAAAACCTGTTGTAAAAATTCCAGATGTTTATATTGTATGAAACTTAGATTCTAGCTATCAAATGGCAAAAGTTACATTTCTCAAACATGATCTTACACACATTTAGTATACATTTGAAAATCTCTGAATCACTCAGGAAAATCAATAAGGCACAAATAGTTTAAAATTCCATCACAGACATACTATCATTAAACATGTTTAACACCCAATTTTAATCTGCTAAAATGTTATTATATGACTGCTAGTTGTCATAGCTGATGTTTGTTGCCAGTACATGTTGTTTATAATTCTCAGGTCCTTACCATCAATGTTGATGCTTTCTAACATTTGTATAATTTTCTCATGTTTTACTATGTTTAATACCTTAGTGTAGTGTATAAAGCACAGGTATAGATAGATTATGGGTAGAAGTTACAATTTAAAAAAATGATCATATATACATTTTGCATGCTTTTGACAGATTGGAATCATTGAAGACTGTTGAATGTGACATTGGATATACTTCTTCTTCGTACACTCTCAGACATCCACTTGAATGTTCTCAAAGAAAGCAGTAGTCAGTTTGAGGCTATTTGAATCCCCGTAAAGCTTTTCCACGAAAGGAGCTGGCGTTGGCCATATGCACTTTCTCTGTATCACATATAAGGGGCAACTTTGAAGCAGATGTTCAGCAGTCATTTTATCAGTTGGATATACTACCATTAAACATGGACTACATTTTCTACATTGGAAGATCTGGAATATGCAGATGACATTGCACTACTAGCACATTCACATCAACACATCCAGGAAAAAACGGATAGACTTAATAAGTTTAGCCAGCAGGTGGGCTTGAACATCAATTTAAAGAAGTCAGAGGTCATGACACTCAATGTGAGCAACCCTGAGCCCATATCAGTAAGGAGTCAGCATGATTAGTGTCTTTGACAAAGGTGGGAAGATTCTCAACGATAGGCTGGAAAATGCTATCGAGGAAGTCAGAAATGTGTTCAGTAGGACAGGAACAGGCTGAGACAATAGGTCTACCAGGGTTGTTGATCTTATGAATTTTGGGGAGCATGTAGAATACAGGCTTGCCCAAAGAGCTGTCATGAATCCTAAGAAGAGATGCTTGGGGAGGAAGAGCATTACTAGTGATGAGTTGTTTGATAGTGTTGTGTACAATGCGATTGTTAGAGACAGTCACATTGCTGGTCCTGGGCCTGTAAAAGGAGCCATTGGTCAACTGGTTTTTACCTTCACTTAGGTATAAGTCCTTCTGCCAGACGACAATGGCTCCTCCCTTGTCAGCCGGTTTGATGACAATGTCATCTCTACGGCGAAGAAGGGAGAGAGCACGGGACTCTGCCGAAGTGAGATTGGAATAATGCAATCTACGAGGGCGGAGCTGCTGAATGTCATGGATGGTGTTTTTGATATACAGGTCCAGGGTATGAGAGGCCCCAGGTTTAGGTGTAAAGGGAGGTTTCGTAGAGTCAGAAAAGCGTGCGAAGATGTTGGATTCAGCCTGAGACTGCGGAGTGCTGTCTTCCTGTCTAAAATGGAACTTCAGCCGCATGCGACGGTGAAACCGATGAATATCCTGGAGGAGATTGTATTGGTCCAGGGTCGGACGGAGAGGAACAAATTTTAGGCCCTTACTAAGAACAGAGCGCTCTCCCTCAGAGAGGGTTAGATCTGGGGGGATGCAGACTACTTGAGTGCATGATGGAGTGGAGAATGGAGGGGCAGCTTTGGGGGTAGGGATGAGACGGGATAGTTTATGGTGTTTAGTAGTGGAAAGGGACTCATGCAGCTGCCGGTTCAATGTGTGGATAGTGGTGCGTATCATAGAATAGAAAGGGAAGTGGTTGGAGGTGAGACAACGTAAGTGAAGCAGAAGCTGGGACTGTTGGGCACTGAGGTCCGATAGAAGGCGGGAGTGACTGGCGGCCACTACATGCATAACATTGAAAGCCACATCTGGTCTCAATTCATTGTAGGAGACATTGTTCCCTAGGATTGAGTGTACCAGCAAGTGGATGAAAATTGGAAGAGAATGCCTTAGGAAGAATTTATGTCATTTATATGATCATATGTAAACATTGCTGCATAACCTATATTGGCCAAACAGGCAAACGACTTGGGGACAGATTCAGCCAGCACTTAAATGACATTCTCTTCTTCTTCCGTCCTTAGCCAACGACCGGCAAAGCAGTCAGTGGCCATTACGCCTAGTGGCGTCTTAAGGGCAACAGCGAATAGATTTTCTTTGCCGTTGTTCCCATCACGCCTAATGGCGTCTTTAGGGCAACGACAAATCAATCCGTTTGCCGTTGTTTCCGTAATCAAAGTGACTGGCAAACGGGTGATCAGCCCGTTGGGACTTAAATGACATCTCTCAGCAAAAATCAACACCAGTTGCCATACACTTCAATGGTCCCGACCACCACGGTCCTATCGACATCCAGGTCACAGCGATCCGATCCTGCTCCTCTGACACTGCTAGCTGAGTACAGCTTGAGAACCGTCTTATCCACCGCATGGGGTGTCTAAAACCAGCTGGCCTTAACACTTTACACACCTTTGTCTGAAGCCACCCTTTCCTGTCTTGCTCTACTTTGACTCTTTCCACTCTTATCCCATTCTTCTATTTTTATACGTCCTCCTGAATATGTATGAATATATAATACACTGTTTTTAATATGTCTTGATTTTTTATTTCATATTTATTCATCTTTAACTCATTCTGTCCTCTTCTATTTTCAGTCCCCACTTTTATTATGTTTGGGTAGTTTATTGTTCAGTTTCGTTTTTTAGTTTTGTTAGTTTCTTAGCATGTATTGTGTACATCCGGTGGCCGAAGTCACTTCATTTTCGGCCACACGCGTCAGTTCGCTGACAGCAATAGTGGTAGCAGGGTTCGTAGTGACCTGGAAAAACCTTGAAAAACCTGGAAAACGGAAAAAAAAATGGCTAAGAGCCTTGAATTTCCTGCATCGGACCTGGAAAAAAAATCGAAAGTTGGTCATTTTCGGTTATTGGTGGTATTTTTCGTTAAACTTCAGTTACCGAAGAATTTTTACTTCCCTTTGCACACTAAATCCATTTCCAGACGTTTTCGGCAGTTTGTGTTATCAGCGATTTGCGTTTTCGGCAATTTGCGTTAATGATGTGAATGCAGATTTATTTTTAGCTCTCGCCGTCTGTTGTTGTTACTCCAAAGCTACTCTGAAAAAATTGATTTATAACCTCAGACCTAAAGGTCTTTGATATTTGGACATGCGCCCTAATATAACCGACTAGGTTGAACGGGACACGCTTCGCCAAAACTTTTTAAAAAAAAAACCCAGAACTTGTCTCTACGCATTCAAGTTGTGTTAAATCGTTCATTTCAACTGGGGTAAGTAGGCTAATAAATCCATTTATCTTACTTACTTACTTAGTCGTTCCCCTTCTACCGTGAGGTGTAGAGGTTTGGAAGAGAGAGAGCGCCAGACTATTCTATCAGCTGTCTTCTTCCTGGCCTGGTTCCATTCTAGTCCTCGGTCCTTCAAAGATTGTCTAATGTTGTCCTCCCAGCACCGACTCTGGGGGTCTGGATCCCTGGCTCTTTGTTTCCCATGCTTGTCATGGTAGCTGATCTTCTCCCATTCTGCAGACATGGCCAAACCATCTTAGTTGGGACTGTTCTATTTGGGTCTGCAGCGGGTGAGATTTACAGTGTTTGAATGCAATTTCTTGGTTTACAACTGCTTACGGGAATATGTTTGACACAGTTTAAGATGGTCAGGAATAGAAATTGATGGCGGTTCCATATCCTATAGCCTACCCTGTTATCAGGCCATGTCCCACTGTTCATTTCACCACATTTTTTGGAAATAAATATATTTTGAATGCTTTTTTAAAATTATATTTATGATGAAGAAACATATCCCGTTCTCCTCTGCAGGGTTATAATTAGGATATGCCTAGGCCTAGGCTACATGTTTTCAATTCCAGATTACATGAATAACCGCCGATACATGAAAGTGTCATCACATGTGTCAAATCGCTGTAATTAAGATAAATGAAAATTACCATTTACCAAGTTATTTAACATTTAAAAAATAATTTAAAAAATTTTTTTTTTAATCGAAACAAACAGAAACAATAAAACAAAACAAACCCCAACAAAAAAATCAAACAAAAATAGTAAAGATGGGGAGGGGGTGTGTGTGTAAAGGCCTGATGTTTCCAGTTAGATATTTAATAGATTTTCACTTATCATAAGTATTATAAGGATATCATCATACCTTCACCCTCCCAATTACTATATATTAACTTTTGTTCTACTTAAATATTGTTTGACTATATTATTCATGCGTTTAGAACTTTGACTTGGTAAATATACATAGCTTAGGTCTACTCATAAGTTATTTGTGTATTCCGTTTTTGTTGTTGTTGTTTTTTTTTAAACAGAAAAGAACACAATCCCAAGGAGCAGTTTTTCCCTCAGAAACATCAAAACCATCTAACACTACTCCCTCGGACATGTCAAAAATGTCTAACACTACTAGGAGACCTACAGATGTGACATCATTTGTGACCAAGGAAGAAACTCTCAGCTGAGATTATTTGGACTCTCTTTTCAGTGAAAAGTCACCATAGTTTTAATTCAAATTTCATACGCAACAAGGGACATATTGTCTTCTGTGGTACCTTTTATTCAGCCTTCAGCTTGATTTCAAGAACTGAAATTCAGATTGGTGCATTTGGAACAGTAGCTGAAAATAGGAAGCATTTTCCTGTAGCACTGAAGAAAAAAAAAAGAATTCAAAAATTGAAAAAAAAAAAAAAAAAAAAAAGGGGGGGGACTAATCATCCTGTGTTTTTTTTGTGCGACAGAAGATAAGGCATGCTGACAGTCACCTGGCATGATACGAAAAGATTTAACCTTATATCTACTGTTCACTCTAATGATAATATAAACAAGACAGTTAGAAAGACAAATTCTTTAGGGCAGAACAATTCAGAAGCCATTCCTGTCCTGTGTCAAGTCTTCCTGTCCTGAGCCATCTGCTCAATGTATTTCATTGTCTTCTTCATGTCTGTTTCCAGTTCTCTTCTCTATGTGTCCTTGACCTTCCTCTAGACTTCTAGGAGTGTTTTCAACAAGTTTTCTCAGTGTGTTTCCTGTCAGACTCTATCGTCTTCTCATCTCTGGTTCCAATTATGCTTGTCTGGTAGTTGTCATCAGTTCTCAGTGTGTTTCCTGTCAGACTCCGTCGTCTTTTCATCTCTGGTTCCAATGATGCTTGTCTGGTAGTTGTCATCAGTTCTCAGTGTGTTTCCTGTCAGACTCCACCAACTTCTCATCTCTGGTTCCAGTGATGCTTGTCTGGTAGTTGTCATCAGTTCTCAGTGTGTTTCCTGTCAGACTCCATTGTTTTCTCATCTCTGGTTCCAATGATGCTTGTCTGGTAGTTGTCATCAGTTATCAGTGTGTTTCCTGTCAGACTCCATCGTCTTCTCATCTCTGGTTCCAGTGATGCTTGTCTGGTAGTTGTCATCAGTTCCACATTAGTGGTCTTGTCGTAGCACTTCAATCCTTCTATTTTATGCAGGCATCCATTTTAAGACAGGATGTAGCTTCTTTGATTGTTGTTTTTGTTGTTCTTTATGTTTCAAGTCATACAAAAGGACTGACTTGACATTTGAATTAAAAGGTTCATATTTTTCTGTTGGATTTACTTTCTTTTGATCTCCATTGTTTCTCAATGCAATTAAAGCTCCTGTTGTAGCCATTTGTAATTTTTTTTAAAGTTATCGTTGCCTATATTGCTGCCATGGTGTATGTATGATTCTACATCTTGTTGTGGTGTTTCTTCAAGAGCAATATTTTTATCATTTCCTTAATTTATTCTCATTATACAGGGTGTCCATAAAAGATTGTACCCTTTTCAAAAAAAAAAAAAAAAAAATTTATTTTCTCAGCACCATGATGTGGTACGAGGATGCTTTCTATCACAAAAAAAAAAGTAAGATAATGTCTGCAAGTTTTTTTTTTAAAAAGCATACCTTACAAAGACTCAAAAAAAAAAAAGAATGTACCTAATTCTTTCTTTTTTTCACCTACTTGACCAGTGTGTTGAGAGACATGTAACAATTTCCTGTTGCAACTCAACTGCGAAAGTTTCATTTGAAATACCCGCTGCGCGCATGCGCACTTTTTTTAAGTCTTTGTAAGGTATGAATAAAAACTTGCAGAGATTATCTTACTTTTGTGATAGAAAGCATTCGCGTACCACATCATGAGGCCGAGAATAAATTTTTTGAAAAGGGTACAATCTTTTATGGACACCCTGTATTTGTTTTCATCTTGTGTATTTTCAGACCCACATGTTGTCACTTCTCATTAAGTGTTTTCATTCTGTTGTACATCTGATTACAGTTATGGGACAGGTGACCCAGTTCATCTGTAAAATCTAGATCGTGAAGCTGTTTAGAGAGTTGAATAGGTTTCTATTGGTTCTATTGCACTACATTTCTCTTCATTTGTGAAAAATGTCAAGTCTTCATGTGTTTTCTTCATTAAGTTAATAACCTTCAACAGGACTCCATATTGCCTCATCATTTTCCAAAGTGGTTCTCTATCTGGTTTGGTTTGTTTGGTTTTAAAGGACTATCTTTATACACACGGACTACTCCATCAGTGCTCTGATCTCCTTCCTTAGATCACACAAGGAGGATCTCAGCATAGTGCACAAACTCCATAGCACCGGCGAGAACCCCAATGTGTGTATATAGGAATCACACATTCTATAAATATTTTTGAGGTGGGTATGTTTCTAGTTTTTAAATTCAAAAAACAAACTAGGGAACCATTATAAATTGACCATTCCTAGCAGATGTGCATACAATTATTAAGTCAAAGAAAATATTGCAGCAGGCTGTTATTTTCTTGTAGGTTGTTTCCAAATAAAATTAATACACTCTCACCCACTTAGATGTATTTACTTGTCTTAACATTTGTGCTTGTTTTCTGTGAAAAAAAGGGGACAAGGCATAAACGTGAGACAGTAAAAAAAAAAAAATAAAGTCTAATGGGGAACTGGTGGCAAGAACAAGAGAAGAGGTGAGAGGAAGATGATGGAGCAGGACAGAATACACATTGAGAAAACTTACTGATAGTATTACAAGAACAAGAGGTGAGAGGAAGATGATGGAGCAGCACAGAATACACATTGAGAAAACTTACTGATAGTATTACAAGAACAAGAGGTGAGAGGAAGATGATGGAGCAGCACAGAATACACATTGAGAAAACTTACTGATAGTATTACAAGAACAATAGAAGAGGTGAGAGGAAGATGATGGAGCAGCACAGAATACACATTGAGAAAACTTACTGATAGTATTACAAGAACAATAGAAGAGGTGAGAGGAAGATGATGGAGCAGCACAGAATACACATTGAGAAAACTTACTGATAGTATTACAAAGAACAATAGAAGAGGTGAGAGGAAGATGATGGAGCAGCCCAGAATACACATTGAGAAAACTTACTGATAGTATTACAAGACTATCTTTGTTCTGGAATCCCCAGGGAAAGACTAGTGGGAAACAAAAACACACGGAGAAGGGAACAGGGATAAGACATGACAAGGGTAAAGAAGACATAGAAAGGATGGCACAGTATATAAAAACTTGCTATGTATTTGTTCAAGTCCTATGCTAGAGATAGTTTCCATATCAGACTTTGTTCCACTATTATTCTTAATGTGGCATTCAGATCTGTACAGGATCTGCTTTGCCTAGAACCTGTTTGTTCTCTACCCATAGACTCTTAAGTTCTTGAGGATGAACCTGTTAAATATTTTTCCTGCAACTAATAATAAAATTATTCACATGTAATTAATTCACTTGTAAATCTTTTGTAAATCTCCCTTCTCAGGTAGTTTGACCAGAGATCCTTCTTTTCATTCTGGTGGTATTTCTTCTCTCTCCCAGACAGTTCCACAAAACAGACACAACTTCTCAACAGAATGGATCCCCAGACTTCCAGCCAGCCATCGAAGAGCTACAAGTCAACTGAAAAATCAACTAAGGAAGAAATAAAGAAAAGCATAAAGCTTCTAACAGAATTAAAAGGAGCTGGTCCTGATGACATTCCAGTAGACGCTATAAAAGCAGAAATGGACACCTCTACAGAGATGTTATACAAATTACTCGGTAAAGTTTTTGTGGTTAAAAATTGTCTACAGGATGTGGTAACTAGTCCCAACCCTCCTTAATCATGACATGCTTGGAAGATAACAATGTTAGTATTCTTTACTCCCTTAGCAGCCCTTAGTAACCACTGTTGTGATAAGCAATTGCTTATGGCACATGAAATATTTTTATAGAGGTCTGTCAGTTTAACTCACTTGGCTAAATCTAAGTTTTTATCAAGAAGTAAAAAGAACATTCACTTTAAAATCTGTTATTTATATCCTACTAATATGCTGGTATTTTGAGATACTGCTAAGACAAGAAACACGATATAAATATTTTTTTAACATGACATGTAATGCAATCTGAAAATTTAGTGAAGAATTATACATGTTTGATGATTGTATGTCTGTGATCTGAGTCATGGAGCTTAATCAGTTTTCAAAGTGTTTGTCTGTCTGAACCAGTGCTTCTTAATTTTTCTAGAAGTCCCCCACCCCTTTACAACATCTTAAGAAATCATGTACCCTATCATCTTCTAGCTCACAAAACATGCTAGAAATGCAAAACAGAAGTAAAAATATGTCTTCTTGTATTAAATGAAAAGAAATATTTTATTTTATTTGTACTTTATGCAGTAGTGTGCCAGTAAAATTAGGAAACTGGTCTTTACAGACACATAAAACATGAGTGCTTTTATGCTTAATGTCTAGCATTATTTCATACAGCTATGAACATAATAAACTTAATTTTAAAATTTAATTTGCACCAATATTCAAGGTTAATGCATGAAGTACAATATATACATTAAATTCACACTTTTAGTGTTATTTTTCATACAAACACACTTGAGATGTGTTTATTATACTGGGTTTATAATAATTTGCTTTCTAAAATATCTGGCACATCTTCCACTCCAAGAAGTTGAGTCTTCCAACTAAGAACAGAATACACCAGACTCCTCAAGCACATACAATAATTAAACCTCAACACTTATACCTAATTGCCACTACTTTACCCATCCATTGAGGTAGCCCAGACTCCCCAAGCACATACAATAATTAAACCTCAACACTTATACCTAATTGTCACTACTTTACCCATCCATTGAGGTAGCCCAGACTCCCCAAGCACATACAATAATTAAACCTCAACACTTATACCTAATTGCCACTACTTTACCCATCCATTGAGGTAGCCCAGACTCCCCAAGCACATACAATAATTAAACCTCAACACTTATACCTAATTGTCACTACTTTACCCATCCATTGAGGTAGCCCAGACTCCCCAAGCACATACAATAATTAAACCTCAACACTTATACCTAATTGTCACTACTTTACCCATCCATTGAGGTAGCCCAGACTCCCCAAGCACATACAATAATTAAACCTCAACACTTATACCTAATTGTCACTACTTTACCCATCCATGGAGGTAGACCAGACTCCCCAAGCACATACAATAATTAAACATCAACACTTATACCTAATTGCCACTACTTTACCCATCCATTGAGCAAGCCCAGACTGTGCTGCTTACTTGTCCAGTACATTTCACAGACAGAAGAAAGCTATTACTTGGCTCCTCAACAACCACAATATTGATGGGGGACCTAAATGCAAAAATAAGAACAAACAACACCAACTTTGAAGAAATCATGGGAAAACATGGATTAGTATGAGGAACAAGAACAGGGAACTATTAATAAACTTCTGTGCTTCAAATCAACTGGCTATAGGGGGAAGCATATTTCCACATAAAAGAATACATAAAGCAACATAGATATCACCAGGCCATAAATAAGAGGTATAGATCATGATTTTGTGAGGTAAAGGTACATAGAGGAGCAGATGGAGAATCAGATCAAAACAAAAATGACACTCATAAAATTGTGTATAATGTAGAATATCTAAGAAATCAAGAAATAAGAGACAAAGTATCACAGTATCCAACACATACCAATTACTCCAACAACTGGATGATGAAGCCGAAACGGAAGACCACTGGCAACAACTAAAAAATATATGGAACAAGACCAGTGGAGAGGTACTGAGAACATCAGCACAAATCATTGATAACAACAGAAATCATAAACAAGATAGAAGACAGTAAAAACAAGAAAGCAGATAATAATCTTCAACTCAAATGTCAAGCCAATCCTATTGCATGTCTCTGAAAGATTGAGAACAATAACAGAAAGTTAGACTTTCATAAATGGAAGCTTGCATAGAATATAAGGTTTGAAATGGTATTACAAAGTCACAAATGTGGAACTGATGACAAGAACCAGACAAGTGCCAGTGGAACAAGAGATGAGAAAAAGATGCTGGTGATGGATACAACACACATTGAGGAAACTTGTTGATGGCATTACAAGGTGGTCCTTGTTCTGAAATCCCCAGGAAAAGAAAGGCAAAGGTAGATTAAAAAATACATGGAGAAGAGAACTGGATACAGAGGTGAAAGTGATGAGGAAAACATGGAAGAACTTGAGTTGTTGTCTCGTGACAGGAGGACTTGACATGAGTTTGTTGAAGGGAGCTAAAGGGTATATTGATTATTTGCAACCAATCACAAACACTTTAATCAGTACCAATGAGCAGCCTCAGAACACATACACATTCTTCAAATTGGCATTGGCTGCACAAGGGTGACAAGCTCAGCAACCCTTCTTCATCAACAACTTCTTGTTACAAAAACCAAGTCTAAACTTTCAAAGACTCTTCTTTTAAGTGCGTTGTTATGTCAGTAAGCATTTTACTGAGTTTATGCAACTATAGATAATATTTCTTTTCAAACATTCTTGGACTTTATAATAGCCATAACTGATTTTCAAAATGCATTAAAGAATCAGTCAGAATATATGTAATAATTAAAATATATCATGTACTGTAATCAAAATTCAGGATCTGATGAATGTAAACAGGAGTATAATGGAAGCTTCCAGAATCATGATGCTAATACTGAGGTGGGATGTTGTATGTACCATTGTGTAGACAAACTATATTGGCCAGTTAATTAGCATTATATGTTGTATGTACCTGTTGCGTGCATATTTTGACGCACATATTACAAAAATACGATATGGCTATTTAATATGGAAAATATATATACATTCATTCATTTGTGTATGAAAATGCTTTCTATGGTAAAGCTAGATAATTCATGATTAATTTACACTTTTTATTATATGAGTGACCGGTCTTGATATTGATTCGGCGCATGGATATTGAATTCATGTCCGTCCTTATTTGTTCGGGCCGGAAAATAGATTAATTTTGCTTGTTATGTTTATGGCCTGAATTCATATGTATTACATATTATTAGTACAAGTAGAATCAGTCCTATATTGTGTATTTGGTATGGGTAGGCAGGACTATATTCGTTTATGCCGCTCTAGCAGAAGTATGGGTTGTCTTGACGAGTCGTGATGAGTTCCGATTTACCACCTACAATGGCGGGTCACGCATTTTTAAGGGCTGGTACGTTCTAAAGTAAAATATGATTTATGAAGTGATTTCTTCTGTAGGAGATGGTGTCTCTACAAGAGTATTGTGTTAGAGACTCTCCTCATGTACTGTATTATGTGCTATTCGGACTCCAGGTAAATCCAGACCCCTTTTGATGATCTCCTTATGGTTAGACCTAGATGAAGCAACGTATTTTCGTGCATCGTTGGTCGGTTACCTAGATATTGTTATTGATGACAGGTTCCATCAGCGCTTATGTCTTCATGAAGTAACCTTCTGACTAAGGGACTGTATGGTAACTCTAAGAAATTATACTTATTCAAGTTTGGAATCAAGTTTGGCTGATGATTATTCTTCTGCTGGGCGAGTGAGCGAAAGCTCAGGGAAGGAGGCCATGTTTGTATTTCTGTCATCATTTTTGACCACTGTCCAGAGAACGGGTCGTGTATCTTACTATTCGGACAGTGGCGTGGAGATCTCATTTATCTCATTTATATGATTATATGATAACCCCTTATCGTGGTTTCACAGTATGATATAAACATTGAACATAAGCAACTTAAGAACTTAGCAAGGGAAAAGAGGTTCGTCCATCGAACTCTTCAGTTGCTCACCGATCCGCCTTCACTGACGCGTTTAGTCAGATAGGGGATGCGGCCATAATGTATAACAACATTGAATGCTGTATTTTTGTACTACCCATTATATTTGAATGTGCCATGACATGGGATCTACTATTTATACCAGAAGATTGATGTGTCAACATGTACTCATGATTTATTCGTTCTGTCCCAGTATGTGCGTCTGAATAAACTGTATAAAAAGATTCCAGCAGTCTGCATTGGTGCCTTGTAGACATAAGTGTATGAGTGCTCTAGATTGGTCAGAATACGAACAGTCCATCATTCGCGTTAAAAAACACTCTACACTGGTACTCCATATTTACATCATCCTGCGTCGGTTGGGTTGACCAAGTTAAGGGCCTGCTCCCCCCTGGAGCCTTAGAGGGAAACTACTGCTTGCAGCTGCCTTTGCCTTCCCTAACTCAGGACTAGGGTGAGTTACCCATTTACAGCGGGGTAGACTGGAGCATGTTGTGCATGTGAGTATGTCTTTGTATGTGTTCATGAGTGATGGCAATAATGAGAAAATGTATACAGAAAAAAAACTTATCTCCCCTACGTTTTAATATTGTGTATTACTTCTTCTTCTTCTTCTTTGATCCTTAGCTGCCGACCGTCAAAGCAGTCAGTGGCCATCACGCCTAGTGGCGTCTTGTAGAGCAACAACAAATTGATTCCACTTTGCTCGGTCGGTGCCATCCTTCGTACAGTGCCCCAACTCTGGTTCATTCTTTGCATCTCAGCCTCCACAGTCCTCCGCCAAGTTGTTTTTGGTCGGCCTCTCTTTCGTTTTCCTTCCGGGGTCCAAAGCATAGCTGTTCTTGTGATGGCATCAGGGTCTCTTCTGAGGACATGGCCAACCCAGCTCCAGCGTCTGCCAGCTATGATGGTGTGCATGTCCTCTTGCTTGCTACAAGTAAGCAGATCTTGGTTAGTGATGGTATTCGGCCAAAAGATTCAGTGAATTTTTCTTAGGCATGTTGTGTGAAAAGAGGACAATTTCGACATTTCCTTCTCTGTAACTCTCCAGCATTCCACACCATAGAGAAGCACAGAAAGCACACAGCTCTGATATAATCTTAATTTTGTGCTTGTGCTGTATTGGGAGGACTTCCAGATGTTGTTTAGGCTAAAGAAGGCTGTTCTTGCCTTATTCATTCTGATGTTGATGTCTTTGCCTGCCCCACCGTCTGGTGTTACTATGCTTCCTAGGTATGTGAAGGTATCTGTCTGTAACAGTTGCTGATTCCTTACTGATATGGGCTCAGGGTTGCTCACATTGAGCGTCATGACCTCAGACTTCTTTAAATTGATGTTCAAGCCCACCTGCTGGCTAAACTTATTAAGTCTATCCGTTTTTTCCTGGATGTGTTGATGTGAATGTGCTAGTAGTGCAGTGTCATCTGTCTTAAATAGCTCTGCATTTAAGTTATCATGGCCCGGAGCTTTGCCGTTCTTTAACCCTTTGATTGCTGTGATGATTTCTTCTTTTCGTGGAATGTCTGTATTTACATCTAGATCGTTTTCAGCTTCAGGAACATTCAATTGTGTCTCTGGTGGTTCCTTGTTCAGAGTTTCTCTGAAGTGCTCTGCCCATCTTGTTTCCTGTCCCTCTGCTGTTGTGATGAGATTACCTTGCTTATCTCTTACTAATGTAATATATTTTGCACCTCGTTTTCCACTGTTGAATTTAGTTATTTTGTATACTGTGCTTTGTTCATTTCTCAGTGCTGCCTCCTCTGCCTGTCTTGCAAGATCGTCTAGGAAATTCCTTTTGTTGGCTCGGGTTTGGCATTTATTTTCCTTGTCCAGCTGACTGTACTGTTCGCTATATAGTTGCTTTAACCTGGGGGACTTCGCTTCTGTTTTCTTTCTTTTCATTTCCTTTCTCATCGTTATGGTGTTTAATGTTTCTGGTGTTTGTAGCGAGATTTGGTAAACACTTGCTTGGTTGTAGCGCGACACGCCCACGCGACACCCACACACACAGCGCAAGGTCAGCGCTTCGGTCTTTCTTTGAAGTGGTAGACAGCGGAAATGTGACTTACGGTTAAAAGCCATACAGTATTACTGAAGAATGAGGAAATAGCTATATAGGAATGTATGGCCGACTTTAAAAGTTTGCATTTACTGGACATTAAATTATTCACTACAGGAGAACGCATGGTTGGAATAATATTAAATAAATATAACTCAACAAAGGAGATAGACCAGGAATTATATCCAAAAGGATATTATTCAAATATAAATAGTTTTAAAGATAATTAATATTTTTCACCTTCATCACATCGGCTAAAAGTTAGCTAATAATCTTTAAAAATTTATTACACTAACAAGCCTCAACGGATTTGTATAAAACTTATATGTAATGAAAGCCCCATATGGGGAAAAGGAAATGATATATAGGAAGGAAGGAAGGAGATAAGTGTGTGAGTGACAGAAGAGAAAAACAAGTACCGGAAAAACACAGATTGCTCAAATTGCCTCAAATCAGGAGATGAAACTAAAATCTTTTGGGGAATTTTAGAGGTGCTTTCTCGGACGGGCGAGAGACTGAAATATAAGGACAGAGCGGCGCATTGTAAATCACACACCAAATCCAAAAGCCAGAGTGAGAAACTGGAAGACAGTATCTGCAAGAAAAGTTATTTTTCACGCTGCATGCAGGGCAGATTAACTTCAACCAATATAATCTCACCGTGAGCTTATAGATCCTAAGAGGGTATGTAAGTTTATTAAAGATATATGTATTACTAATATCATTTTATTTCAGATTTTATTTCTGATTGATAGTATCAGATATAATAAAAAAGGGAATGACGCTAACCAGAGATAACCTTCACCGGCATTGTCAGGAAGCATAACCATTAATTGGTTAGCCAAATATATTATGGCTAATTCTTGCCTGGAAGCTTACGACATACCAGCAAGTACATAAGTGACTTGGCATCCATGAGTGGAAGGCAAAGGTTATATCGTACCCATGTATCATAACATATGATTTATTCATGTATTTTGTTCATTCTGCACAGTATACATTATCTTATCATGCTATCTCTGTAACATACTACCATGATTCATTCATTTATATACAAACACTGAAGACATGGTCGCATCATGAACAGTAGTTGGTGGTGAGATTGTTGGAACAACATGGCCACCTATTACTTCTTGTTCCAGGTTTGTATGATCAATGTTTATGATCATTCCTGATCGAGAAACTAAAGACTTGAAGAAGTTGATCCAGCTCACTGAAGCCTAGAGGTCAACCAAACTTCAACACCTTAGTCCCCCGTAGTTATAGGGCGGGCTGAAGGAAAGTCTTCCGTACTCCAGTGTGTCGGAGGAACCTCGAGCAGACGTGGATAAAGTTGAGTTTATATATATCCATCCAACAAATCCTGTGAACAGTTTCTAAAATGACTATCTAATGATGACAACTAGATGGCAAGAGATAATGTGACAATCCTTTTGTTATAAGTTCAGTGGAAGATAAATCCAAGACTTTTTCTATTAGTTATTTTAATTTGTAACTGTAAATAATCATACATTTTACCATCTTCCAACACCCATTTATCATTACAAGAATATATAGATGTACATAATAAATTGGATAATTGTACTCATTTGACTTGTTAAATTTTTAACTGTTAAATTTTGAGTTACTTGTTCTAATTTAATTATATTATCACATAGGGTTACTATAGCGAAAGTAGCAACTTATACTTCTGAAGCCTAAATCTATTGTCCAGCTCAGAGTATTCACAGCTGTAACTCACTTGTGATACCAGTGTACTTCTCGGGCACTGGAACTTCACCCTTTCTGGAGAAAGATTCTACTTCTCCTCTACCACTACTATCATAATATGAAAACCTTTCGCTACATTGGGGGCTCTTTCGCGGGATATTATTTTGTATCCTGAGCCACTATCTATGTATTCTTCTATCTTGAGCCACAAATAGTTTGTAAAAATAAATTTTTTTGAAAAATTCTAAAACTTAGAAATTGTTTGTAATAGTAGTACCATTGAGTACGAAATAAATAGGAAACGCTCACAAGGTTTTAAGGATGTGTCTTGTTCAAAGTAATTAAGTAAGTTAGTTGGTTAGTGAAGATAAAATTATATACCCTCTGGTAAGTAAGCATCATGGCTGAATTGGTGAAGTTTAGAGCTGCGATTATGCAGGAAGGAAAAGACTTGGGTATGACAGGAGATGCTCTAATTCGACATATCACAACTGAAGTGGATAAATATTTAGATAGAGAGACCAAAAGAATGGAAGTTGAGGCTGAAGCTAAGAAATTAGAGGCAGAAAGAGAGACTAAAAGAATGGAAGTTGAGGCTGAAGCTAAGAAATTAGAGGCAGAAAGAGAGACTAAAAGAATGGACGTTGAGGCTGAAGCTAAGAAATTAGAAGCAGAGAGAGAAGCCAAAAGACTGGAAAGAGAAGAAAAGAGACTAATTTTGGAAGCTGAAGAAAGAAGGTTACAAAGAGCTCATGAGTTAAGTTTAAAGGAACTTGAACTCCAGGGAGCAGCTAGCAATCATGGTGCTAGCTCACCTCACTCTGAGAGTAGCTCCAACCATAGCACGGCAAATGGAGCCATGAGTTTCCACCTGGATCCATTTATTGAGAAGGAGGACGCCATTGAGTCATACCTGGATAGATATGAGAGACTGGCCACTACCTATGGATTGGAAAAGGAAAAATGGAGCCTTAAGCTATCTCAGGGGTTGAGGGGAGTTTCATACGATGTTTATTTAAAACTCTCAAAAGAAGACCAGGAAGATTATGAAATCTTAAAACAAGCTTTACTGGTCAGGTACGAAAAGAATTCTGAATCTTATAGAAAGAGATTCCGAACTGCTAAGCTACTTCCAGGAGAAAACTATCACCAGTTTTCTGCCAGATTAGAAACTTATCTGACAAAATGGATTAGCTTAGGAAAATGTCAAGATATAAAAGAAATGGTCATGATGGAACAACTGAGAGAATCCATGCCTCAAGAAATGAGAAAATTTCTTATGGAGCAAGGAGCAGAGAGATTGGAAGATATTTTAACCATGGCTGAAAGATATCAAGCAGCTCAGTCAGAAGTGTCAGGAAATAAGAAGAAGCAGGGTGAGAACTTCAAACCTTCACAAAACTTTACCAACTATGAACACAGGGACAATTCCAACAAGAACAAACACAGAACTGATTATAAAGACAAAAACCCTCTAGGATCAGAAAAGAAACCTCCAAGAAAGGAAGGAAAGTGGTGTAAATCTTGCCAAATGAGTAACCACAATACTGCGGAATGCAGACGGAAAAAACCCTCCTCATCACGCTGCATGCCTTACAACAGAGAACAAGGGAAGGAAGGACCTGGCAGATAGTCAGAAGGACCTCCATCATCCCCCTGTCTGTGAGGAAGTGACCTTGAATGGCACCCAAGTACTGTGCTTATATGATACAGGCTTGGACTTTGACTCAGTAGTTTGCTCTTCTCTGGTGAGTCCGGAACAGATAACCACAGAAAAAGTGGAAATCAGAGGACCAGTCAAGGGAGCAGGAACCATGACACTACCCATAGCCCGAATCAACATAAGATCTCGCTATGTGGAAGGAGAGATCAAAGCAGCAGTGATGGACAACCCTATCTACCCATTAATACTGGGATGTAGATATGTCTTTCTAGGAGAACCAATAAGACCCATAGTGATGGCAACAGTCCAGACCAGGGCAAGCTCTAAGAAAGAGGAGGACACTATCATCAATACTCATCCTGAAGAGATGAGAAAGGCTCAAACTGCTGACAGTACATTGAAGCCTTGCTTTGGCAAATTACCTAAAAGCCATAACCCTCCAGAGAAAGGAGACTTATATATGAAAAATGGCCTACTATATAGAAAAGCTGGAACAGGACCTAAAGGACATGGACAGCTTGTAGTGCCAAAATCATACAGGGAGCAGGTTATGAAGCTAGGACATGCTATACCCTTCAGTGGACATATGGGAATAGGGGCCACTGGACAACGGATAGCCTGTCACTACTTTTGGCCAGGGATCACAGAGGACATAAAGAGGTATGTGAGATCCTGTCCAGAATGCCAAAGAGTAGCTCCTAAACATAGGACTGCACCAGCAACACTGGGAGAAATGCCCATCATGGGAACGCCCTTCGAACGTGTTGCCGTGGATATTGTTGGACCCCTCAGTAGGACCAAGAAGAGAAATGCATATATCTTAACCTTGGTCGATACTTGCTCTATGTGGGGAGAGGCAGTAGCAATGTCATCGATAGATTCGAAACATGTGGCAGAGGCACTGTTAACAATATTCACCCGATTAGGTTTCCCACATCAAATATTGACTGACAATGGTTCTCAGTTTAGGGGAAAGCTAACACAAGAAGTATTCAGGTTATTTCAAGCTAGACATTATCACTGTAGCCCGTACCACGCCCAAGGGAATGGTCAAGTAGAGCGGTTCAATGGCACGCTCATTTCAATCCTTAGAAAGTTGGCTAGTGAGAAACCTGAAACTTGGGACACATACTTACCCTCAGCACTATTTGCCTATAGGGAAGTCCCACACATAACTCCACAGGATTGGCTCCAGCTACGTTGTTGTTTGGACGACCAATCAAAGGTCCACTGGAAGCATTGTTGCGGACATGGACTGATGAAAAAGCAGAAGAAACCGTGACTTCTTCATACCAATACGTCAACGAGTTGACATCTCGATTGAAAACAAGTTGGAAACTGGCAAATGATAACTTGAGACAGGCCAGGAGGAAGCAGGCTGCTTACTACAATAAAACAGCAAAAGATAGGGAACTTGAGGTGGGAGAAAAGGTTCTGTTACTGTTGCCCAGCAGCAATAATAAATTGCAAATTGGATGGCAGGGACCCTACGTCATATTGGAAAAACTTTCCCGGACCAACTATAAGATTGACAAGAAAGGAAAGGAGGAGGTGTATCATGTCAACCTTCTTAAAAAGTATTATGACAGGGAAGCATCAGAAGTTGCCCATATCATGACCCTGGCCATTGCAACAGAAATGCAGGATGAACCAATTTCCTCCATGGAATACCCCCTAACAACTACGGAAAGCTATGCTCAGGTTAATGTGAGTGAACATTTAACTCTTGAGCAGAGGAAAAAGGTTCAGGAGGTGTTAGAAATCCATGCTGATGTACTCACAGATAAGCCGGGGTGTACTAATCTGTTAGAGTATGACATGACGATTACTGACCCTACACCAGTTTGTATGCGGACATACCCTATACCTTATGCTAAAGGACAGGCACTCAAGGATGAGATTGATTATCTCTTAAAAGAGAAAATTATTTCAAAGTCTGAATCTCCCTACAGCTCAAGTGTAGTGCTACTAAGGAAGCCTAGTGGTGAACACAGGTTATGCATTGATTATAGGAAACTAAATGCTATCACTGAATCTCAGGTAGACCCATTACCTGACACCAATCAGTTGTTTGCTACATTGAGTAAGGCTCGGTATTTTTCAAAAGTAGATCTAAGCAAGGGATACTACCAAATACCAGTAAAACCAGAAGTTAGGAAACTGTTAGCCTTTAGTACACCGGATGGACATTACGAGTTCAATGTACTCCCATTTGGTTTAAAGAATGCTCCAAGTATCTTCACCAGAATGATGAGGAAATTGTTGGAACCATTACAAAATCCTCATATCACCAACTTCATGGATGATATTCTGATTGCTACAACTACCTTCGAGGAACACATAGTAGTACTCTGCATGTTGTTGGATAGACTGAGAGAAACAGGATTGACAGCACGTCCAACTAAGTGTCATATTGGAAGTGAGACATTGGAATTTTTAGGTCACACTATCTCTACAGGGCAAATGTCTCCGGACCCAATAAATGTAGAGAAAATGAGAAAAGCACCAAGACCACAAACTAAGAAGGATGTAAGATCCTTTGTGTCACTGTGCGGGTTTTATCAGAAATATATACCCCATTTTAACTCATTGTGTGCGCCATTAACCAACTTAACCAAAAAAGGTCAGCCGGATAAAATACAATGGACTGCGGAGTGTGAACAGGCTTATACAGAGTTGAAAAATAAGCTGACAAATAAACCTATCCTTGCCCTTCCCGATCTCTCACAAGAATTCGTACTAAGAACGGATGCTAGCAATGTAGGCATCGGAGCAACATTACTACAGCGGGCAGACACACCTCCACATATGCTATTACTGTTACGGTAGTTTAATTGGCATTGTCTGCTAGAGGTTAGCAGCACGCGATTTATGGGGTTACAACGTTTAATGTAATGTAATGTAAAAAAATATAGTATTGGCCTATTGAACGCTGTGACGTTTCAGCGTTGGTAGTCACGCACCGTGACTAAGAGACGGCACCCTTTTCTGAATGACCGTCGAATGGACAAGACGTGTCCTTGTATTCTTATCGTGTCGGGCATAGAGTGCCACACAATTTATATGGTATTCAAATATGGATATGGACATGGGTCAGTCCATTGTATATTGTGAAGGAGATGAAATGTTTCTTCAGGTTAGTAATTGACTAAACCTAAGTCGGGATTTAATTGGCAGTCCTTATAAATTATATATTTTAACAGACTCATAATCTCACTGTCGGTGGTTGGGTTCACCAACCACGCGTACATATAGTTATGACGTTCTGTCTACAATAATTCATGCCAATTGACAAGGACTGATTTGCAGATAAATCATAATCAAGATATGAACAGAACTTAAATATTGATGTGCTTCATGATGACCATGTTTGAACTATTATGTATGTATTCACTGTATTAAATATATGTGGACTCAAGACATGACTTATCCCAGTCTATGAACCTTTGGGAATTCAATTAGAATTATCATGATTGAAAAGCTTTCCATTCAAATCCACCTTCGCGTATTTTACATCAAGGCACGAAGCTCTAAAAATGATGAACTGTAAACCAAGTTACATCAAACGTAAGACCAGCAGGGATGGACATATGAGAGGACACATCTGCTGTGTATACAACCAGTGTGCAACAGGAACAATTAGCATTCATCCCCTTCAACATTTACTGTGGGAGACTGAGCACCTACGGGTTTCCCAGAGTGCAATGACATTGATTCTGATTAACAATAACAATCATTCAGAAGAAAATCGTTATAGCAAAGACTGTTGAATGCGACATTGGACATACTAATATTTAACATGTATCACTCTTCCTTATATTTTCAACAACAAAAAAATTGAGTGAAATTTCTTGTGATATCAATATCACAAATAACCAGCATGTAACAAATTGTCTAAGATTTTGTTACCTCTAATTCATTTCGCTTTTCAGATTGCAAAAGGAATATGGAACAGAAGATCCCATTTCTGGATCGAAAAATAAAAAAAATAGTGTAGTATATGTAAATGTGATATAACATCTTTATCAGGGACAGAGACATGAACAGTTGAGAAAAGAAAGTAATTTAAATACATAAAAATGTATCATGTAGTTGTCAGACTGGGACAATGTTTAAGACTTGTGGTTTGTTTCAAACTTGAATATGTTCAATATTTTGTTTTCAGGAACACACAGTGAAGATAGAAAGTGAAGCTGAGGAAGATGGTCATGTTCCTGCAGGAAGAGAGAGTATAAGGAGCAGTTTCACATCTGTATATCCTGCTGGGGACAATTTACTCAGTAATGCTTTACAACTTTTTAACAAAAATGTAACTTGTGCTCAATATGTTACCACTTTCAACAAATATGTAACATAATAAGTGTTATTTATACACATCCACCACAAACATCATAATTTGTTTGTGTTTGTACTCTATATGCACGCATTTGTGTGTGGTTTTTTTTTTTTCAATTCTTGTTCTTTTTTGGCTACCTTTATTCCAGACAGAAAATCCCTTGCAGCAAATTTTACATGTTTGGGGCAGTGGCGTACCGAGGATTTTTAGCGCCCGGGGCGAACCAGGACAAATTAATTGCATCCTCGGTCACCACCAGATAAAAATCATATTTCATTTTGTAGACAAATCAAAGGATGGTTTAAAGGACAATCAAGCACTGTCATGACTTTTAAATTGTATTAACCCATTAAACTGTCAAGTGCATTTGTACTGTGGTGTCATGGCTATTTTTATAATTTTGACTAGTTCAATAAAGTACCAGAAACTAATAGAAAATGAAGTCAGAGGTCCATATAAGTATACATTTTCTGAAAGCATATTGGATAAGGAATCATATGGTACTAATTTCAAAGTATTTGAGCATTTTGTATGGTGACCTTGACCTTTACACAGTGAATAAAATTATTTATGTAACTCTTCTGCTTTCAACCTACCCCCACATTGACTGGTTCTGTTTATCATCTGAATAAGTTTGCAGACACTACAAACAATATTATTTCAGAAAATGTATAGTTATATGGTTTTATTATGAAAACTAATTTTTGTGAATTTTTTTCACTTGCAACCTTAAAAAAATGCCTTTCTACCCACATCAAAGATTGACAAAAGAAAATAATATGTTTCAATTCTTCTTCTTCTTCTTTGATCCATAAGCACCAACCGTCAAAGCAGTCAGCGGCCATCATGCCTGGTGGCATCTTGTAGGGCAGCAACAAATTGATTCCACTTTGCTCAGTCGGCAGCCATCCTTCGTACAGTGCCCCAACTGTGGTCATTCTTTGCATCTCAGTTTCCACAGTTCTCCGCCAAGTTGTTTTTTGTCAGCCTCTCTTTCGCTTTCCCTCGGGGGTCCATAGCATAGCTGTTCTTGTGATGGTATCAGTGTCCCTTCTGAGGACGTGGCCAACCCAACTACAGCGTCTGTCAGCTACGATGGTGTGGATGTCCTCCTGGTTACTTCGAATAAGTAGTTCTTGGTTGCAGATGGTGTTTGGCCAAAAGATTCGGAGAATTTTCCTTAGGCAGATTGTGTGGAAGGAGAACAGTTTTGACATTTCCTTCTCTGCTACTCTCCAACATTCCGCACCATAGAGAAGCACAGAAAGTACACAGCTCTCATACAGTCTTAATTTGGTGTTTTTGCTGTACTGGGAAGACTTCCAAATGTTGTTGAGAGCAGCAAAGGCGGTTCTCGCTTTATTCATTCTGTTGTTAATGTCCTTGCTTGTTCCGCCATCAGGTGTTACTATGCATCCTAGGTAAGTAAATGTGTCTGTCTGTTCTAACTTCTGGTTCCTTACTGTTATTGGCTCAGGATTGCCCACATTTAGTGTCATGACCTCTGTCTTCTTCAAATTGATGTTCAGGCCAACCTGCTGGCCATACTTATTCAGTCTATTGGTTTTGTCTTGAATGTGTTGATGTGAATGCGTGAGTAGTGCAATGTCATCTGCATATTCCAGGTCTTCCAGTGTAGAAAACATTGTCCATCTAATTCCTCTTGGACTGCCCTCTGTTGTCTGGCACATCACCCAATCTATGACTGTCAAAAATAATGTTGTTGATAAGGGGCATCCCTGTCATACTCCTGTTTTCACTTCAAAAGTTACATTACTCGATCCAACACTGCATGTAAAGTTAGAATAGAGGCTTTTTATGATGGAAACAATGCGGCTGGGAATTCCATAAGCCCTCAGAATTTTTCATAGGCTATCCCTGTGTATGCTGTCGAAAGCCTTTTCAAAATCAACAAAATTAATGTAGAAGCCCGCTTTGTTGTTCTTTTTCTCAGTTTTCAAGAGCACCCATAAAAGCTGCAAATGGCTGCATTGGCCAAATCAAGACATATTAAAAACCATCGGATTCATCCTTAATCTCATTAGATAGTTTACATCACCATTCCATAACCACTTCAACTCATCATTGACATTTTTACCTATTCCTCCATCCTTGTCTCAGTCCAAATACTCTTCCCACAATATACTACACCCCCTAAATTTACCTACATTACAAACCAACAACCAATTCTAACCATTACCTTATTTCTTCATCCTCACAATTTAAACTATAGCCCATCCCATCATATCAACCCGACACCCCCACACCTCCTCCCCCCCTTAACCCTACCCTACCACCAAACCACACAACACAAAAAACCCCCC